>CM066610.1:17342500-17942500 GCA_033884665.1 Argynnis bischoffii washingtonia
ACAATTTTTAGTAAAATAGTGGGTAGTCGCTGTCCGTGACATAATCTGAGAAGATAGTTTTATTTAATTAACATTTTTTTTATTTAAGCAATATTTTCAATCTTCACAGCCAAGAGCGATTTGGCGCCGCGTATTAATGTTACACTACCGTTGCATTATGTAAAGCGTAGTAAACATTATTTACAGTAGTTACGTAAATCCATACTAGTATTGTAAATAGGAAAGTGTGTTTGTTGGTCTGTGTTTCATACGTTTCTTGAATTGAGAAAGATATGAATCAGATAATGTCATAGGTTACTTTATTTAGCGGCACATGGAGTTGTTCCTATGGCATAATATATTAAAAATTCAATAGGGAATATGCGTGATTATATTTAATTTTTTATACAATAGCTAACATCGTTATATAATTGTTAAAAAAGTACGCAGCTCCAAAAAATAAAATTTAGTATATTTTTTTTGAAATATCATATCGATACGGATACTTTAAACGCCCACCATTTCGCGTGACATCACAATATTATACATATCACTAGTTTGTAGCGACAATATTGCTAATCGCTCTGTTATGATAATACTTTGAGGTCACATTCGGTCTGACCAATGGCGTGCGTTTCAACCATTTTGAATTTCCCAGCTATAATTGCACTTTTTAATCATTATTTTCTTAATCAAAAAGAAATTACATTAAAAAATATTGATATAGGCTTAATTCAGAAGCAATATAAATTATAAAAAAAATATTTCACCTTTATTTAAGCTTTATGATTTACGATAGATCAAATAGATTTGCTTAGCTAATGAAACAGTTAATACTTCGATTTTTGTCGAAATTTAAAAGGTAAAGAGCGAAACTTATACTTTAAGAATTATATTTATAAGAAGAATGTAAATTGACCATACGAACACTAAACAGTAGTGTGATTTATAATATCGAATGATATCGTAATAAGTCTGTTATAATTATTATATTAATTATATGTAAATAACTGATTTTCTCCACGCCATGTTCGGTCTACATACGTGAGGACACTTGGAACTATGGATTAGTAGCTCAAAGCATGAAGAAAGTAAAAGTAAGAAAACGAGTCTCTTCCGAATGATAGTCTGTTAAAATTCGAAATTAAAAAAATATTAAAGAACTATATTGAAACTTGTATTGAAAAACTTAAGTTTTTCTAAGGGGCCTAACAATGAAAAGTCATGTGATATAATAGTCTAAGATCCCGATCTATGTGGAACCCTCATTGTTTTTCCAAGCGAAATATATTTTTTATTTTTTAAACCATAAAACATATTAACAAGCACGACCCAGGGAGGTCACCAAAAATTTCTCCTGGTTATGTTTAATAAAAAAAAATGTTTTATTTTTAAAGTACAAGAAGTTTTTTCCTGTGGCAACTGTGTTATTAGTATCCATCGAATGTAAAAGACTTGTAGAATATGCTTTCATATGGTTGGCGGCCTTTTTCCAAACACATTACCTGACACCCAGGCATAAACAGGTAAATTGAAGTAGTTAATTTTAAGTTTTTCCGAACCAAGTATCAAAATGTAGATAATTTTATTACAAATTTAATGATATAGGGTTGTCATACCATAACATCTCCCGACTAGAGAACTTTTTTAGTAAAAAATGTGTTTGTTAAGGTTTTATAGTTTAAAAAATATATTTACATCTGGTAAAAGAACGAGGAGTCCACCACGTAGATCGAGTTTTTACACTATAAAAGGTAGGGTTATGTGACCAGTGTCTGTGGACATTGATAGGTGACATACTTGAAAAAACTGACGTGGTGCAAGTTATAGGCGAGGTTTAGAGTTTTTCTTTAACTTTGAAAGACTTTTTTGTATTAAGAAAATATTTATTTTGCCATTAGTGACTTATAGTGACCAATATAGCTGAGTCATTGCTTGTAGAGTCGAAAGAAATTAACGCTGAGTGCTTAATATTTGACATTTTTTTAAGTATTATTTTTTCGAGGATAAAATGAAATAATGAAATAAAGGTACATTTTTTACTTCATCTATATAAATAAAAAAGGAATGTTGGTAAGCTCATAACTCAAGAATGGCTGGACCAATTAAGCTAATTTATTTTTTTTGTATATTCCTTAAGGTCCACGGAAGGTTTTATCCATGTTACTACATCCAAGCTAGGGACAAACCCGAGCGAAGCGAGTGTGAGTCGCTAGTTATACATATGAATGTGTACATAAAAAGTATCTGAATATTTATACATGTTTCTTTTAAATCGGTTCTTTGCTACAGTCACACGATCTTGACCTATCGCAAGAAGCCGATGACTTGGACTTCGATTGCGTAACTTAGAGTAATACGTACTTTCACTGCGTAATGTGTATATCCGATTATGACGCGGATGTAAAGGGGCTGAATCAAATATAATATAATGTATTTATGAATAAGTGAAGATAGAATTTTTTGTATAATCAATGGAATTGTTGTTTCCTTGTTATTTTAAACTAGCGATTCACCCTCGCTTCGCTCGGATTCGTCCCTAAGTACGTTTTAATTTTTTTTGAGCGAAACCCTAATTCCTTTTTTAAAATAAAAGTAGCCTAAGTTACTCCTTATAATATCAGCTATCTGCCAGTGAAAGTCCCGTTAAAATTGGTCCAGCCGTTTCAGAGATTAGCCGGAACAAACATCCAGACGGACAGACAAAAATTAAAAAAAATGTGTTTTTCTTATAAGTACCGTATATAATTCCATATGCATTTATTATAAAGCTGTTATTTTGACATTACAAACAGACACTTCAATTTTATTTATCTTGTTAGATTTATAAGCTATTCTCTAATATTAATATTGCTTTATTTCTAACTATTTATGCTTCTGATAATCCAATACCACAAGTATAAAAAATATATATTTATTAAAATATACAGCGACTTTATAAAATTGTATAATTTTTTACTCTTAAAGTAAACAATGCACGTCCATGTAGGTCAGTGTCGAATAGTGACCGGGGTCCGGACCCTCATAAATACACATTCCTTTCTATTCTCACCACCTCTCGAACAGGCCCTGTAATATATCTTTGTGATATAATTGGGATGGTACTATCAGGAACAAAAGTATGATTTCATTATCTAATGTATGATTTTAATCTAAATATAGCTATAATCTAAATATATATAAGTTCAAGTGTTTTAATGTATTTAAGACTGTGACGATTTAGTATCTATTACTGTGGTATATAATAATTGGTAGCCCAATGGTGATGCGCTCCCTTCTAAGCCCGAGTGAAATGAGTTCAAATCACGGGTCTCGCACCTCTGATATTTCCATGTGCGAATCATTTTCAACATGATTACCACTTATCTTATGATGACGAAAATCATCGTGAGGGAACCAGCACGTTTAAGAGAACCTAACAAGTTTTCGAAAGACATATGAAGTCTGCCAACTCGAACTTGGCCAATGTGTTGGATGTTACGACAGTGGGACGTTAAAAAGGGCTGAATACTGTGGTAAATGCATGATATTTATGTTTGGTTATTTATCTTCAAATACTACTTAATAATTATTAAATCATAAAAATATTTCGTTAGGAGATATTATTTAATTTTAAGTTTTTGAATAAAGCTTAATATGTTGTTATGGGGGAAATGTTATTATTATAACGTTTAGAATCAGTTGTGTAGGTCAGTGTCCGGGAGCAAGGACCGGTAAAAATACGGTGTACGTAAAAACTGTACATTCCTTTCTATTCTCTGCACCTGTCGAACTACCTTTATTAGATCGTCCTGATTTTTTTAATTTATTAAAATTTTGTTTGATTTATTAAAGCTTATGCATTTAGTTACTTTTGACATAAGTAAAATGTACATGTTTCAATCGAATGAGAGATTAAGTCGTTTTATTATCATAATTCGTATTTTTACTACTAGTTAAAGATTAACTAATCGATTAATTAATTTTGACCGACTTCAGAAAATGAAGAGAAAATACAAAGGTATATTTTTTTTTATATGTTCGTTTGATATAATATTTTTTGTTGTAAGCATACTGAAGTGGGCTATATCACGGCCGTTGTGGTTGAACTCGGAAGTTGTTAGCGCTAATTTGCTACTATTATATGACCCAATCGCTTTCTAGCAATTGAATTTTCATTTTTCACACTTTATATAAACTATTTACGTGTAACTCTTATTGATTATTAAACTTTGATATCTAAGAAGTAGACATTGAAATCCTATGACTGTAGGTCTGTCTATATTTATAGATAAGATTGACAAAGTAAAGATTCCTTTGAAGGGACGAGTCTTTTGAATCGCAACAGGTTGTCAAAACATGTGTTATTACTGTGGAATCCTAAATCGATAAAAAATTAATAAGTGTAATTTAAAAAAAAAACGGTGTGTATATTGGCTCGATAAATAATCGGATGAATAAAAAATAAATATATTATTCGACCGACTGTTGTTGGTGTATGATATATTGCAACTGAGAATATGTTTATCTATACTAATATTATAAAGCTGAAGAGTTGTTTGTTTGGTTGGTTGAACGCGCTAATCTCAGGAACTACTGATTGGATTTGAAAAATTCTTTTTGTGTTGGATAGTTTATTTATCGAGGAATGCTTTAGGTTATGTATTATCCTGGAAAAATGTACGGTTCCCGTGGGATAGATTTGTTTTTGTCTAGGGACGAACCCGAAGCGAAGCGAGGGTGAGTCGCTAGTGTTTCTATAAAAAACATTGGGACATAAAAGAATATTTTTTTGCATATAGAAATGCCTGCATCTAAAAACCACTTATCTTACATTAGAAAACAAAAAAGTGGTAGATATTCGTACGAACCGGACAAATAGTATATTTTTTATGTATGATGCAAATTAAAAACAACGTTTTTGCGGTTCTTTTTAATTTTTATCCAAACTACAGCATCAATCAATCTGTGGCAACAAGCATCAAGCTACTTATATACATATTTAAATAATATAGTTATTTATTAATACACCTTAGGGGTGATTTCTTTTTGAACATGAGCGTTTATTGCTTTCAAAAAATATGAAAATCGAGTCACAAATGGCGAAACTGTAGAATACAAAAAAAAACATTTCAATGGAGACATTTCGATCAAGGACTAGTTGAATATAAGTTAAATCACGCTATTACGGTTTTAATTGTTATTTTCTTGAATAATATTAGTAAACTAGCGACTCACTCTCGCTCCGCTCGGATTCGTCCCTAGATACGTTTTAACGGTTCTATAGGTTTTGTAGAGATGAAATATTTTCCCGCAGTAAAAGTATCCTACCTGTTGACCCGGATAACCAGCTATCATCATACTAAATTTCATCAAAATCTGTCCAGTGGTTTCCTCGATAATAATGACTATTTGAATAAGATTTTCCAAAAAATATTTAATGTACAGATTCAACTCAGAATTTTAATTTGGTTGTACAGGATCGTTGGTGATCGTTTTGTCGCTTGTCATCGTACATGTTCAATATATAGCAATATTAAAATACTAGCGGCTCACCCTCGCTTCGCTCGAGTTCGCCTCTAGGAAAACAAAAACAAATCTATCCCACGGAAATTGTACATTTTTCAGCATGCCAAATTTTACTAAATTAGGTGCAAAAGTTGTTGTGTATTAAGCTGTATAAGATACTATAGTTTTTTAATTATCCCACGGGTACTCTTTAATTTTCCAGGATAAAAAATATCTAAAATGTTGACCGGGGATTTATATAAGGTACCACCATGCAAAATTTTATTTAAATCGGTCCAACAGTTTCGGAGATTATCCCGTACATAGATAAACAGACAGAGACAAATCTGGATTTGTTCTATTTCTCTTCTTACATCCCCCTGACTCGGTTTTTAGTTTTTTTTTATGTACAGACACTCGACTTCTTCAGTTTTATTATATGTATGTATATATTGTATGTATATATGTATATATATATATATATATATATATATATATATATATATATATATATATATATATATATGTATAGATGTATGTATAGATTATTTATTTTTAACGCGTAACAATTTCGTAATAGGCATTGTATGCGATCATCAGAGCATATTCTAGGGTGTTACGCCTCGGCTGCCTTTACGAGAGAATGGACAAATTAAGAAAACTGTTAGACTGTAAATATTTAAAAAGTATGTAATGTTAATTTTTACCTTGTAATACGTAAATTACATTTGTGAATTTATTTTATACTAAATTTAATATCCCCATACCGTTTTGTAGATGACACATTTTAAATATATTTTTTTGATACATCTAAAAGTGTTTACAAAATATTCCCTGCAAGTTTTTAGGTCGTTGAAACAGATATTTCAACTTTTTGAAACTCTATTTGCCTTTATAAATATAATCCTATCTCTAAATTAAAAAATCTCTTCAAAATTAGTAGGTACTCAGTAACGATGTCAATCTACAATGGAAATAAATGTAAAGAAGGTTGGAACTACATAAAAAAAATCAGTAGAACATTGTTTAAAGATGGATATTTAGACCAAAAGCAATAATGGATACTTTGAGGAGAGATAGTTACTCTAAACAACAAGAAATAATATAGGACAATTATATTGTTGAAAAGATCATATGGACTTAATACCACTTTATTGATCAATCAACTGTATTTTAAATTAAACTATCTATTCGGATTATGTCCTGGATTTATTTTGATTTTTGATTACCGACATTTCGAATGCTTTACAGCAATCATGGTCACGGGAGAGACTAAGGTTTTTGACATTGAGACAAAATCAAAATAAATCCGCGAAATAATCCGAACAGATAGTTTTATTTTAAACTAGCAACTCGCCCTCGCTCCGCTCGAGTTCGTTCCTACTTACGTTTTAATGTTTAGTATAAATTTCTCAGAGATGAAATATTTTCCTACGGTAAAAAGTATCCCATAATATGTTGACGCAGATAACCAGCTATCATCATACCAAATTTCATCAAAATACCTCCAGTGGTTTTTCCGTGATGCGGTAATAGACAGACAGACAGACAAAAATTCAAAAACTTCGGTTTCTGTATCGATAATAATGATGTTCTCCTGACCGATTCCGGCCACGGCGGCCAATCTCATTGAGACTAACCAACTGCGCAGAAGATATTATAGTGCACAAGTGTACGCGCAGACACAAGTGCACTCTCTATTTCTGTCACTCTCATACTCCAGTGGGACGACTACTCGACACGACCGGTGAGAGTTAAGGCGCAGGACCGACGGCTTTACGTGCTCTCCGAGGCACGGGGGTGTAACACCGCCAACTTCCCAACTCCGGGCTGTTACTGAGGCATACTATACTGAAAGACTCAATAACTAAACTTGGCCCGACCCGGGACTCGAACCCGGGACCTCAGGATGAGCAGCCGTACATGCTAGCCACTACACCACCGAGGCAGTTGTATCGATAATAATATCTATTTCAATAAGATTTTCCAAAAAATATTTATGGTACAGATTCGACTTACATAGAATTTTATTATATGTATAGATGTCAAATATTCGCGTAAATCTAAGAAAGTATTATTCAATCAACTATAATATATAAAATAAATTAATTTAATTTATGCAAATTAAAATATTGGAACCAGAATTACTTCTATAAAAAAATCACTTTTGAAATTGTAGTGGGGTTTTATAGCTATTTTTTACAGCCTTGAGCTTACGAAATGAAATATTACGTCCCATATGTTTCAACAGAACCAATAAGATGAGATATGTAATTTGTTGCAATTATAATTTAAATACCATAAGTTATGGTGACCGAGGCGATTTATATATCATAACCATATATAGCTTTTAAGCATTCATATTTTTCATATCTCACCATTGTTGTTGTAAAACTTGATTACTATTGGAGGTCAAATTTAAAAATATTTTACTAGAATTTTTTGTACTGTAGTCGTCATTTTCATAAAAAATCCTAAGTAGTTGCGTAGTTTTAGGATATTTTAATATAGAGTCGTTCTCACACTTGAGTGTCATGGACCATGGTAGCCTAATGACATAGAAACACAAAATTTAACGCCTACATGATTTTGAGTTGGTATTACATATTTTATTTTATTAAGTTGTTCTTTACACGCCTTATACTTAATTGTATGGGCTGAAATATCAATAAATTAATGATTATTCAGTGAAATAGAGGATAATATTATATTTTATATAGGCCTTAGGCTTAGACCTATTATTAAGAATGTATACCTAACTTTCTGACCTTATTGACAATATACTTGTTTTTAATTTCACAAGTACTAGCCGGACTCTGGTCTGTAGTTAAAACGATTTCGAAAATGGAAAAAGAAATTTAGCTATATTAAATTAGACTTAGCCACTTTTGAATCGCCAATTCAATTTAAAGAGCGTCAGTCTAATCAGTCCGTGAGGAAGCTACCACCGACTCAGAAATCAGTTTTGCTGAGAAAAACCGGCAAGAAACTCAACAGTTGCTCTTTTAAAAACCGAGAAACAGTATTTAATACAACATTATAACTATCCCGTATATGTGTTAATTTATCTTAATTCCACACATTTTCATTACCACGAAACTCTTGTACTTACCAAGTAAATATACTTTACTCATTAACATATTTTTTATTGGTTTTTAATATATAAAATCTATCCTAACCTACTATTTTGATGTAGTAAAATACAATTTTTTTGTAAATAGTATTTTTATTAAACATTTATCATATTTAGTTTTTACCGGTGGTAGGACTCTGTCAAGCCTGAGGAGTCCGACTGGATGGGTACCACCCCCTTATCTATTTCTGCCGCCAAACAACAATGATTGCATTGTTGTGTTCCGGTTTGAAGGATAAGGTAGCCAGCGCAATTACAGGCAAGAGGCATATCATCTTAGTCCTCACAGTGACAACGCACCTGTGGTTCTGCATTTTTGTTACTTAAAACCTTAGTGCATGAATATTGAGGGACTAGCGAGTAGACTCAGCTCTGCAGCGTTCGCGGTAAAAAAAATTAGACTTCTTACTAATGTAGATACAGCTCGCATAGTATATTTTAGCTATTTTCATAGTATTATGTCGTATGGTATCTTACTCTGGGGAAATGCAGCAACTGTTAATACGATTTTTGTACTGCAGAAAAGAGCTATTCGTGCAATTTATAGTTTAGGTCCTAGAGCGTCATTAAGAGATAAGTTTAAAGAAATAAAAATATTGACTGTTGCTTCTCAGTACGTGTACGAATGTGTTATGTATGTTCGTAAAAATATACACGAATTTCCCAAGAATTGTGACATGCATAACTTTAATACTAGGAGCAAACACAAACTTGTAATGCCTGTAACTCGTTTAAAGAGAGTCAGTAATTCTTTTTATGGACAATGTATACGCTTGTACAACAGGATCCCAGAAAATGTTCAAAAAGCTTCTATCATTAAATTCAAAAAAATTGTTAAAGAACGTTTGTGTATGTCAGTGAACTTAGCAGAACATTGTCCAGCAGATCAAAAAAAAATGAGAGTTCTATTCGCATGCAGCTGAGTTCTATAGTTCCTGATACTTTTTAGAAATAGTTCTGGCGTTTTTACCTTATAAAAAGTCAGTTGACTAAATGATCTGCTAACTTCCCGTAGCAGATCATTTTGCAACAAATCAAAAAAAAAAGTGAAATTTATGCAGGTGCAGCTGAGTTCTACAGTTCCTGATACTTTTCAGGAATAGTTCTGACTTCTAGTCCAAGTTCCAGCAGATCATATCCGAATTTTCGAAAAGTCGAAACATACCATTTTCATCGTTTCAAATTATTGTAAAAGGCTAGAATTCTTCCTTTTATCACAGATCTGTATTAGAACTGTAATCTACAACTCGGTTCGAGTCCAGAACTCACGTCCAAGTCCCAGCAGATCATATCCAACCTTAGAAAAAGTAAAAACAAAAAAAATAATCTAATTGTTTAAAATTATTGAGAAAAGCTAGACGTAAGAACTCATTTGTTTATCACAGATCTTTATCAGAACTACTATTTAAAAGTCAATTCGAGTCCAGAACTCATGTCCAAATTCCAGCAGAGCATACCAGAAAGTTGAAAAAGTTGAAAAATACTATTTAATTTTTTTTTATTTATTGAGAAAAGCTACAAGTCAGAACTCTTTTGTTTATCACAGATCGTTATCAGAACTACTATTTAGAAGTCAATTCGAGTCCAGAACTCACGTTCAAGTTCCAGCAGAGCATACATGAAAGTTGAAAAAGTTGAAAATTAATATTTTTTTTTTAATTATTGAGAAAAGCTACAAGTCAGAACTCTTTTGTTTATCACAGACCTTTATCAGAACTACTATTTAGAAGTCAATTCGAGTCCAGAACTCACGTTCAAGTTCCAGCAGAGCATACATGAAAGTTGAAAAAGTTGAAAAATAATATTTATTTTTTTTTTTAATTATTGAGAAAAGCTACAAGTCAGAACTCTTTTGTTTATCACAGATCTTTATCAGAACTACTATTTCGAAGTCAATTCGAGTCCAGAACTCACGTTCAAGTTCCAGCAGAGCATACATGAAAGTTGAAAAAGTTGAAAAATAATATTTAATTTTTTTTTAATTATTGAGAAAAGCTACAAGTCAGAACTCTTCTGTTTATCACAGATCTTAAACAGAACTACTATTTAAAAGTCAATTCGAGTCCAGAACTCACGTCCAAGTTCCAGCAGAGCATACATGAAAGTTGAAAAACTTGAAAAATAATATTTAATTTTTTTTTAATTATTGAGAAAAGCTACAAGTCAGAACTCTTTTGTTTATCACAGATCTTTATCAGAACTACTATTTAAAAGTCAATTCGAGTCCAGAACTCACGTCCAAGTTCCAGCAGAGCATACATGAAAGTTGAAAAAGTTGAAAAATAATATTTAATTTTTTTTTTTAATTATTGAGAAAAGCTACAAGTCAGAACTCTTTTGTTTATCACAGATCTTAAACAGAACTACTGTTTAGAAGTCAATTCGAGTCCAGAACTCACGTTCAAGTTCCAGCAGAGCATACATGAAAGTTGAAAAAGTTGAAAAATAATATTTAATTTTTATTTAATTATTGAGAAAAGCTACAAGTCAGAACTCTTTTGTTTATCACAGATCTTTATCAGAACTACAAGTTAGAAGTCAATTCGAGTCCAGAACTCACGTTCAAGTTCCAGCAGAGCATACATGAAAGTTGAAAAAGTTGAAAAATAATATTTAATTTTTTTTTAATTATTGAGAAAAGCTAAAACATTCTAAAAATCGTGCGTTTGCAAACTGATAAAAAGTATACAGTTAATTAATTGATTCTTTATTTGAAACACATTATTTATCATGAGTAGTAAGTAATATATGTTTTATACTGATTTTAATTAATTTATATGTTTTATGTTAAAAATAATTTCCAACGAAATACCATATCCAAAATTAGAAAACTAAAAAAAAATTATAACTTATTCACAACCTTATTAATAGTTTTGACACGGACTTCATGATATATTCAGAAAACACAGATGGTCTTCCATGGCTATTAATAAAAAAAAAAAACTAAAAATTGCAATAAAAATATAAAAAAAAAGGAAGATTATAATATAATTTCTTGATGATGGTTGGGGGGGAAATATGAGAAAATAACAAAATCAACAAAAAACAAAAAAAAAACGAAGCCAGTCCTCAAAACGTCCACGTCGTTGGCTTTGGGTAACGCTAATATTGAGGGTTCACAAAAGTTGCTTGTGACTTTTACAGCCAAAATCGTGATGAGATTTCGGGTACTAAAATTGTAATAAAACTATCCAAAAGCTTTCAATAATCTGAACCGATGAAAATACTATTTTCCGACTTTTTAAACGTTCTGACATGATATGCTTGGACGTGACGTGACACTTGGACGTGAGTTCTGGACTCGAATCGACTTCTAAATTTTAGTTTTGATAAAGATCTGTGATAAACAAAAGAGTTCTGACTTGTAGCTTTTCTTAATAAATTAAAAAAAAATTAAATAGTATTTTTCAACTTTTTCAACTTTCTGGTATGCTCTGCTGGCACATGGACGTGAGTTCTGGACTCGAATCGACTTCTTACTTGTAGTTCTGATAAAGATCTGTGATAAACAAAAGAGTTCTGACTTGTAGCTTTTCTCAATAATTAAAAAGAAATTAAATATTATTTTTCAACTTTTTCAACTTTCATGTATGCTCTGCTGGAACTTGGACGTGAGTTCTGGACTCGAATTGACTTCTAAATAGTAGTTCTGATAAAGATCTGTGATAAACAAAAGAGTTCTGACTTGTAGCTTTTCTCAATAATTAAATAAAAATTAAATATTATTTTTCAACTTTTTCAACTTTCATGTATGCTCTGCTGGAACTTGGACGTGAGTTCTGGACACGAATTGACTTTTAAATAGTAGTTCTGATAAAGATCTGTGATAAACAAAAGAGTTCTGACTTGTAGCTTTTCTCAATAATTAAAAAAAAATTAAATATTATTTTTCAACTTTTTCAACTTTCATGTATGCTCTGCTGGAACTTGGACGTGAGTTCTGGACTCGAATTGACTTTTAAATAGTAGTTCTGTTTAAGATCTGTGATAAACAGAAGAGTTCTGACTTGTAGCTTTTCTCAATAATTAAAAAAAAATTAAATATTATTTTTCAGTTTTTTCAACTTTCATGTATGCTCTGCTGGAACTTGGACGTGAGTTCTGGACTCGAATTGACTTTTAAATAGTAGTTCTGTTTAAGATCTGTGATAAACAAAAGAGTTCTGACTTGTAGCTTTTCTCAATAATTAAAAAAAAATTAAATATTATTTTTCAACTTTTTCAACTTTCATGTATGCTCTGCTGGAACTTGAACGTGAGTTCTGGACTCGAATTGACTTCTAAATAGTAGTTCTGATAAAGGTCTGTGATAAACAAAAGAGTTCTGACTTGTAACTTTTCTCAATAATTAAAAAAAAATATATTAATTTTCAACTTTTTCAACTTTCATGTATGCTCTGCTGGAACTTGAACGTGAGTTCTGGACTCGAATTGACTTCTAAATAGTAGTTCTGATAACGATCTGTGATAAACAAAAGAGTTCTGACTTGTAGCTTTTTTCAATAATTAAAAAAAAATTAAATATTATTTTTCAACTTTTTCAACTTTCATGTATGCTCTGCTGGAACTTGAACGTGTGTTCTGGACTCAAATTGACTTCTAAATAGTAGTTCTGATAAAGATCTGTGATAAACAAAAGAGTTCTGACTTGTAGCTTTTCTCAATAATTAAAAAAAAATTAAATATTATTTTTCAAATTTTTCAACTTTCATGTATGCTCTGCTGGAACTTGGACGTGAGTTCTGGACACGAATTGACTTTTAAATAGTAGTTCTGATAAAGATCTGTGATAAACAAAAGAGTTCTGACTTGTAGCTTTTCTCAATAATTAAAAAAAAATTAAATATTATTTTTCAAGTTTTTCAACTTTCATGTATGCTCTGCTGGAACTTGGACGTGAGTTCTGGACTCGAATTGACTTCTAAATAGTAGTTCTGATAAAGATCTGTGATAAACAAAAGAGTTCTGACTTGTAGCTTTTCTCAATAATTAAAAAAAAATTAAATATTATTTTTCAACTTTTTCAACTTTCATGTATGCTCTGCTGGAACTTGGACGTGAGTTCTGGACTCAAATTGACTTTTAAATAGTAGTTCTGATAAAGATCTGTGATAAACAAAAGAGTTCTGACTTGTAGCTTTTCTCAATAATTAAACAAAAATTAAATATTATTTTTCAACTTTTTCAACTTTCATGTATGCTCTGCTGGAACTTGGACGTGAGTTCTGGACTCGAATTGACTTTTAGATAGTAGTTCTGATAAAGATCTGTGATAAACAAAAGAGTTCTGACTTGTAGCTCTTCTCAATAATTAAAAAAAATTAAATATTATTTTTCAAGTTTTTCAACTTTCATGTATGCTCTGCTGGAACTTGGACGTGAGTTCTGGACTCGAATCGACTTCTAAATTTTAGTTTTGATAAAGATCTGTGATAAACAAAAGAGTTCTGACTTGTAGCTTTTCTTAATAAATTAAAAAAAAATTAAATAGTATTTTTCAACTTTTTCAACTTTCTGGTATGCTCTGCTGGCACATGGACGTGAGTTCTGGACTCGAATCGACTTCTTACTTGTAGTTCTGATAAAGATCTGTGATAAACAAAAGAGTTCTGACTTGTAGCTTTTCTCAATAATTAAAAAGAAATTAAATATTATTTTTCAACTTTTTCAACTTTCATGTATGCTCTGCTGGAACTTGAACGTGAGTTCTGGACTCGAATTGACTTCTAACTTGTAGTTCTGATAAAGATCTGTGATAAACAAAAGAGTTCTGACTTGTAGCTTTTCTCAATAATTAAATAAAAATTAAATATTATTTTTCAACTTTTTCAACTTTCATGTATGCTCTGCTGGAACTTGAACGTGAGTTCTGGACTCGAATTGACTTCTAAACAGTAGTTCTGTTTAAGATCTGTGATAAACAAAAGAGTTCTGACTTGTAGCTTTTCTCAATAATTAAAAAAAAAATTAAATATTATTTTTCAACTTTTTCAACTTTCATGTATGCTCTGCTGGAACTTGGACGTGAGTTCTGGACTCGAATTGACTTTTAAATAGTAGTTCTGATAAAGATCTGTGATAAACAAAAGAGTTCTGACTTGTAGCTTTTCTCAATAATTAAAAAAAAATTAAATATTATTTTTCAAGTTTTTCAACTTTCATGTATGCTCTGCTGGAACTTGGACGTGAGTTCTGGACTCGAATTGACTTTTAAATAGTAGTTCTGTTTAAGATCTGTGATAAACAGAAGAGTTCTGACTTGTAGCTTTTCTCAATAATTAAAAAAAAATTAAATATTATTTTTCAACTTTTTCAACTTTCATGTATGCTCTGCTGGAACTTGAACGTGAGTTCTGGACTCGAATTGACTTCTAAATAGTAGTTCTGATAAAGATCTGTGATAAACAAAAGAGTTCTGACTTGTAGCTTTTCTCAATAATTAAAAAAAAAAATAAATATTATTTTTCAACTTTTTCAACTTTCATGTATGCTCTGCTGGAACTTGAACGTGAGTTCTGGACTCGAATTGACTTCTAAATAGTAGTTCTGATAAAGGTCTGTGATAAACAAAAGAGTTCTGACTTGTAGCTTTTCTCAATAATTAAAAAAAAAATATTAATTTTCAACTTTTTCAACTTTCATGTATGCTCTGCTGGAACTTGAACGTGAGTTCTGGACTCGAATTGACTTCTAAATAGTAGTTCTGATAACGATCTGTGATAAACAAAAGAGTTCTGACTTGTAGCTTTTCTCAATAAATAAAAAAAAATTAAATAGTATTTTTCAACTTTTTCAACTTTCTGGTATGCTCTGCTGGAATTTGGACATGAGTTCTGGACTCGAATTGACTTTTAAATAGTAGTTCTGATAAAGATCTGTGATAAACAAATGAGTTCTTACGTCTAGCTTTTCTCAATAATTTTAAACAATTAGATTATTTTTTTTGTTTTTACTTTTTCTAAGGTTGGATATGATCTGCTGGGACTTGGACGTGAGTTCTGGACTCGAACCGAGTTGTAGATTACAGTTCTAATACAGATCTGTGATAAAAGGAAGAATTCTAGCCTTTTACAATAATTTGAAACGATGAAAATGGTATGTTTCGACTTTTCGAAAATTCGGATATGATCTGCTGGAACTTGGACTAGAAGTCAGAACTATTCCTGAAAAGTATCAGGAACTGTAGAACTCAGCTGCACCTGCATAAATTTCACTTTTTTTTTTGATTTGTTGCAAAATGATCTGCTACGGGAAGTTAGCAGATCATTTAGTCAACTGACTTTTTTTAAGGTAAAAACGCCAGAACTATTTCTAAAAAGTATCAGGAACTATAGAACTCAGCTGCATGCGAATAGAACTCTCATTTTTTTTTGATCTGCTGGACAATGTTCTGCTAAGTTCACTGACATCGTTTGTGTGCTAAAGGCTATTATACAATAAATAATTTCATAGAAGATAGCACGCCTTGGGAATGAAGTGATCGCCTCCAGGCTACTTCAACTTTATAAAAATATTGTAAATTACAATTTATTAAAAAAAAATATTAGTCCCGCTGAGTTTCTTTCGCCAGTTCTTCTCAGGTCTGAGGTTTCATTTTTCCGAACTGGTAGTAGACTCATGACGTTCAGTAAAAAATTGTAATAATTTAATGCTGAATAAAATATTTTGAATTTGAATTTGAACCGTAGGTGTTATGGGCGACAGGGACTGCTTTCCATCAGGTTGTCTGTCTGCTCGTTTGTCACTGAATCGCATAAAAAAAAATAGTTTAATATTTGTAATTTTAAGATAGTTTACAAAGCGTATTTGTAAATAGTTGTCTTTTGCTCAATTGTTTATGTAATATTATGAATGAAAGTCAATGCGTCATGATATTCGGGTTTTTTGAAAGTATAGTATTATGTGATCTGTGGTGGTACTATTAATGCTGAATATGAATACTCATCTTGGAAACTAAGCATGAATCTGCTTTATGGTACCTATTTAGAGATATCTGTATGTCAGAATTGTAAACTAGAGTTAAAATTAATTCATTGGGCATAATAAATATTTCACAGTTCAATAAAATTTATATTGATTTGAATTAACACATTTTTATTTTACTATGTAATAATTTATCAACAATGTTTACGTAAATACAAAAACTCAGAAAAAATGTATTCTTTATATTATTAAAAATTACAGCTTTAGTGATTTTTTTTTAATAAAATAATTTATAAAATATAAAGTGCACAAATTAATAATGTGTTAAATAAAAATTGAAACTCACCGGAAACAAATGCAACTTTAAAAAAAAAATCTGTCGTAATTTTAACAAGAAAGTTGAAAAGTCGGTCAAAGCCAAGCGAGACAAACATATTAAATACTTAAAGTGTGACAGAGACAAAACATGTTGCGTAAGGTGCCGGTTCGATTCTCGCGAGTTTTAATCACCTCTTACAGATTTACGACGAAAAATTGCAAAATATTTGATTCTGAAAGTAATAACAATAATAATGTTAAAAAAATGATATTTTTACTTAATAAATAATTATGGACTAAACTTAAAACTGGGATTCTGTGCAAGTTTCTTACAAAATTGCAGAACGTAGCGTCTCTTTATCTATATACATAAAAATCAATAGCTGTTCGCTAATCTCGCTAAAACTCAAAAACGGCTGGACCGATTTGAATAATTCTTTTTTTATTTCGTTGGGGGTGTGCCAGGGGTAGTTTAAGTATGAAAAAATAGGAGAAAACCCAAGAAAACAGCTGAAAAATTGAAAAGTTCAGAACTGCTTATTTTCTACCTATGTATATATAATATATAGTCTGTCTATTCATACTAACCTTTAAAACCTACCTAGGGATGTATGTAAGTCGCCACTACATATATTTTTTTTATTTTATAAATAATTTAAATACAAAATCTGTTTAATATTGTATAATTTTTCCTTTTAATATTATACACGTGAAAGGGTTTTTCGTTTGTTTTCACGATGGAACGGAACGACAGATTGACATGGTTTTCTATGGGAGACAGGTCTAGAGTTTGAGAGCGACTCAGGTGGGCTTCTTTTTACCGTGGTTTTTACTATGTAATAAAAAACCACTTTTTAACCATATAATATGTAACCGATTGCGCAATTATACGAGCAAATTATTGTAAATTCGTGTATTTTGTTCGAACGTACCTAGGGATGATAATATTTCATAAAATAATATAAAAAACATTTAAAAATTAGAAAAAAGTAACAACAGGAAAACCTCGAGCTTTATAAAAAATCATGTACTTAATGTACGTTAGACACGAAGATGTCATTTTTAAATTACATCAATGCCCATCTTTAACCTTAAAAAACGTTGCGTGTCATACTTATTTCACGTCGTATCAAATTACATCACATAACTATCATAATAAATATCTATGCTACGTTATTTAATTTTAGGTGGTTAGAATGGTTATCTATATTTACCCGAAACAAGATTGGAGTGGGGTCAATGCTGTTTATTATTTATTTAGTATTTAGCGAACCTTGGGGTCCCTAGTGATTACTGCGACGACAGGTTTTCACTGATGGTTTTAGTAAGTAGGAAGACTATATAATGCTTTTGAGACATCTAACACCTTAGTCTCTCCCGTGACCATGATTGCTGTAAAGCAATCGAAATCGAAACGTCGGGAAACAAAAATCAAAATAAATCCGCGAAAAAATCCGAAAAGATAGTTTTATTTAAATGTCTAATATTCGCGTAAATCTAAAAAAGTATTAAGAAAGTATTAAGTAGGAAGACTTATAATCTCCTACTGTTACATGTTTCCAAAGCATTTTATTCCCATAGTGTCTCACTACGGTGTCTACTGATATCCATCGTTGTGAGTTTTTCACCGAATTCTCTGCTCGAAAGGAATATGTTTGTTTTACCTGATACCTGAACAAAAATTAACAAAAATTCATTAAATGTTTTATTTTGACCACGCTCTTATTCGAAGCTGGTTATTGTAACCTAAAAAATTTTATATATCTCGACATAACATAATTACTTTTTAGCTAAAATTTATATATACATTAAAATCACTATATATAGAGTTTAAAATGTAATGAACGACTGCGTAACATGCACACAGAATTCAGACACTCTAATTGAGTAACTCATTTCATGAAGTTATTTTTTTTTAAATATAGTGGACTAGCGACTCTAACGACTCTAGCGAATAGCGCGAATACAAACTTTCATTACCAAAAAGTATCCTATGTCCTTTTCAGGATCTCAAACTATCTTCTTACTGAATTTTATCTAAATCTGTTCAGTAGATCTAAAGATAACCCCCTTCAATGTCACAAACTCACAAACTTTACTTCTTTATAATATTATTATAGATAAATGAATAAAAATTACATATACAAATAAAATCCGTAAAAAAATAAATAACATTATAATATTTTACGTGTATAATAATGATTTTTATCAGAAATTTAAAGATTTATCAAAAGATTATCGCATGTAGGTTAATGAAAGTGACAGCCATTACGCGAGCATCTGTTGTTATGACACGCGTTACGAAGACCTACATTTCAAAAAAAGAAAATAAATAATAATTATACATGTAGGCAATACAAACAATTTCAAAATAATAATCTATAATTGATCGAACTGTGTCATAGTGACACAGTTATAGCGAATTTAGTACTAGACAGCCGGTTCGATTCCCGCTCCAAGTAAAATCCTCCATTTGATGTAGAAACCTACAGGAAGAACCCCGTGCAGATAAACCTTGCTTTAAGTTAGAGTTTAATTTTATTGAATGACATTAGGTAATTGTAAAGTTTTGAACAAAAAAATGATTATAATATTGCTTTTCTAAATCTAGATATTTAGGTACGTTTGAATTGGCCTCTTTCAACATAGTTTTATTTCATCATGTCGTAACTATTTTATTAAATGCTATATACTTAAATTGAGTACAGTTTGTCTGAGAATGATTGTTTTTGTTTATTATTGCTTAATATATTATAATATTAAACATAATGGTGGCCTCACAATACTCAAGCGTTTTTAAGGTTATATTATGATTAATGGCAAAGTAAAATTTATGCAGCGCAGCTTAAACTGGTAATATTTCGATACTATCGAAATATACATAAATAAATACCACGTTGTACCTAAGACTTTTTTTATATTTTAAATTGACTGAAGATATTTTGTAGATCGGAGTGTTTGTTTGTTCTTTAAATGGGCGAATAAAAAAAATTATTCATCTATACTATAATAAAGCAGTAAGTTAGCGAAATCTGTACATAAAATATTTTTTTTAAAAACAATGATTGTAGCGTATTATGTATACAATATATACCCCAAAATAATAGTTATTAAAATTTTTGTCTGTTTGTCTGTATGTCGGTTTGTCTGTGCGCGTTTAACACAAAAAGTAATAAAAAAAAATTAATGATTACCCCCTACAACCTCACAAACTTTAAATCTTTATATTATAGTAAGTAGAATAAGGAGCTCGGCTCAGCTCGGTAATTTAAGGTAATTTTTTTGCATATAGAAACTCCTGCACCGAAAAAACACTTAATTTATATTAGAAAACAAAAAAGTGGTAAATATTCATACAAATAGACAATAGCCGAACGAATAATATATTTTTTATTCATCCGATTATTGGATGAATAGCAAGAGCCTCCTTTATTTATAATATTTATTTTTATTTGTCCTTATTTTAAATATGAATACCATCAGTCTTTGTAGAATTAGTAAAATAATTGAATAATAAACTATATTTTGAGAAATGTCTATTTATATAGTATTCAAACATAATAGCAAGTGGGTTAACGAATGTGATCATCGTTACGAGAGCGCGTGCGATTATAACACGCGCTACAAACCTACATCTCTGACCCGGCATTAATACACATAACTGGCTTTTGCACGCGGTTTTATATACTTCGTAGGATTTACATAATTTTTATTTACTTATTTTTTATTTACTATATAAGGTAATACAATCTATAGAAATATCTATTGGTACTATAAAGTTTAATCCACATTTTAAGTTTATTTTTTGTATGTCTACTATTATGAACTTACGATTATGCCTGTAGCTTTTTCCATACGTATGTTTAGCCTATAGTCCCTAAAACTTAATAGTTTAAGTGGGAAACAACATACATCTTATTTGAATTATAATTTCTATAAGATTTTACCTATATAGTAAAAAAGTTACTAGTAAATTAATCCAGCGTTTCGAGTCATGTGTCATTAAATACTGAATAGACGGATGTAAAATGACGACACGTTTAGTTCAGTGTGTAGTGACCCTACTTGGTGTGCCAGTGGGCGTAGGTTCGAGTCCGCTGGGAGCATTAATTTATGTGATGAGCACGAATGCTTGAACTCTAGTCTAGAGTATTTATATTTATAATACGTATGTATTTAAAGTTATATTATATGTGTAGTGTATCAACTATCTGGTATCCATAACACAGGCCTTGTAGCTTACCATGGAAATAAATGATGCTGTGTTTTAATGTCCTATATTCATTTATATAATTGTATGTATTATAGATTTCAAATACACAATTTTCACGTTAAAAGAATTTATTTTCCAAAAAACTAGGTACGTAAATTCTTGTTTTTATTATATTTATTAAGAAATTTGTTACAGTAAAATGAAATAATATTTAAGTCTAGATAAAAGCGTGAATTGTATTTTAATACAAGGATGAAATAAAAAAAATCGATACCCGTGACTTGAAAATCTATAACTAATTACATGATTGTATTCATTTACGAAGTAAATATAAATTAATAATAAACAAACAAAAATTTCAGATATAAAATATACATCCATATAGACACAGATCTTAAATAAGAACAATTTAGAGGATGACACTAATCTGCTCTGTATATAAACTTTTATTTTCCTGTTGTTTAATGCCTATTTTTAATATTAGTGTGTATCTTAGATGCAGGTTCGAATTTTGTTTGGGGTAAATCTAAAAAAATCTTATGTCAACTAGAAACAGATTAGTTTTAAGCATATGTGAAATATGAATTTATCTGTTTGAATAATTACAAAAAAATGCGTTAGTAAAACATGTTTGCGTACGACTACATTCTATTTTCGTCGTGCGATTGAATATTTAAATCCTAAAGAATTTAACGACGTAAATATTCATATAAGCTCATATTAGTTAAACCAAACTTTTAAGTTTTTGCGTAAGATTAAATGAATTTTGTTGCATACAGTATTTTTTATTTGGACATGTATTTTGTAAGAGCGCGAGCGCGTTGATGTCTTTTCCTAGCAATATAGACACCGAACGTAAAATGTTACTACGTTTTCTATTTATTTATTACAAGACTACTCTAAGAAAATTACTCTACCAGATTTAGATAAATATGGTATACGACTTGAGGTTCATTAGATATTGCTAAATAAATGCCATTATTACACTAGGATTAGACGATCAATAAGTGATTTTATGGCATACTAGCGACTCACGCTCGCTTCGCTCGCGTTCGTCCCTAGGTACATTTTCACGGTAACTATAACACGAATAAACTATATATATATGTGCATACATAGCTATAGAAAAATAAATAACTACTTTAAAAATTAAAAATAAATATACATATATCCCTTACTTGAGAAAAGATTCCCCATACAATTATTCATTGCCCTTTTCACCCCCGTAAGGGATAATTTCGGGGATAAAAACTATCCTATATCCTTTCCATGGTCTCAAACTACCTCCATACCAAATATCATTTAAATCGGGTCAGTAGATTAAGCGTGAAAAGGACACAGACAGACATAGTTACTTTCACATTTATATATTAGTATAGTATAGTATATGGACTAGTATGGATATAGATTAGTACGGATATGGATTTTGCAAATTTATATTGCATGTTGACACGGTTACCGAGAACCATAATTAAAAAGTGATCATAAAAGTTAAAACAACTATATATCTGAAATCTTTGTTTCTCAACACTTTTAGGCAACTGCTTACATAAAGTCGCACTTTAGAGTGTTGTGCAAATGAACAGGAACTGATATGAGTTGCATAGTTTAGTTTATTTTCAATCTCATTTAATACTGGGGTCTCACCCCAATTACATCATTGAATGGAGAAATTAACAACATCTGTGTGAAGTACGAGCATTTATAATATAATTTTCTATAAAATTGTAGGTCATGGTTTTGATATTAATATTAATATTGGATTAATATTGGAGACTCTACAGTTTTGTTATCGAAACACCTATTTTGAACTGTAATAGTTGAATAATGAATAACAAATATCGATTGACTAGTTGCCATTCACGTGAGCTATTAAGATGTTGTTTTATTTGCTTATATATTTTTATATTTCATTGCTAGAACCAAGTGCTACGTCAATATATATTAACTGACTTATTTTTCGAAGTAAATAATGTTGTTTTTTTTTTTTCATATAGATTTTTTTTAATATATAAAGAGCTTTCGGCTACATAAGTGGAAAAATAAGTAATTTATGTAGAGTATATAAGATAAACATAATTAGGAACGAATAATTTTGGGGGTTTTGTAAGTCTGTTATTTACTAACAAATTGCATTAATAATTTTATACAATTGATATCATTTCATAATATTAACAAGATCCCACGTTTATACGAAATTATTATGTAATATTAATTTACATATGTATATGGAACTGTAACACAAATACTAAGGGTTATTATCTATTGTATTTAATGCAAGAATTGCTAAAGGAATTATAGTTTTCTTTTGTGAATGCTCCCATTTAGTCTGCATAAGAAGAAGTGTGAGAAGCGAAGTCTAAGGCCATTTTTTTTTGTATATTCCATAGAAATATTTCTCGTGCTTACTAAAGACTCTACCGTCAGTTTATAAATCGAATGGAATTTCTTTTTAAGACCTTGCGAAGTCTATCGGGAGATAAACGAAATGGAAGCACACATTACGTAGCGCTTAAAACTGTTCCTTTTTAGGGTTCCGTACCCGAAGGGTGCCAACAGAACCCTATCACTATGCATCCGCTGTCCGTCCACCCGTCCGTTGTCAGAGGGCTGTATCTCATGAACTATAATAGGTAGAGTGATGAAATTTTTACAGAGTGTGTATAAGAACAAATAATAAAAATTAGTAAAAATACAAGAAACATTTTTTTAACGTTCATAATCGATCATCGAAGTTAATATACTACATACATAGAGTAAAAGTCATAGTAATATGAAGTACGTGTACGATGGTACCGAATCCTTCGTGCGCGAATTCGACTCCCACTTGACCAATTTTTTGCAATAAGTATCAATGTAGTTTTTTTTATACTAATTATTTTTCGACATAAATTGCATACTTAAAAATTATCCAATATTTTTTTATCTTTATATTTTTTATATTTTCTTTCGGATAATTGTTTTTACAGCTTCTATTTAGAAGTTCATGATCCTTCATACTATGTTGTAAAGTACCATAATTTACGACGTTTTACAATGTGTAATTAATTCTTCATGAGATTTAAGTACTCGCCATTTCGCTTCGAGTACTTACCTTTACTAATTACCTTATGAATTCTGGGTATAGCTTTAAGCATATATTAGAGAAGTTCCCACGTGTTCATTGAATTTTGCAGCCACAGTTTAAGGTCTTCACGCGCGGACGGAAATGTTAATTATTTTTATTATTACGCAGCGACGAATAACTGGTAGCTTTGAGTTTTATAAATGAATTAATCAGTGATTTATGCATGTAATAATTTGATAATTTATTATTATGTAGGTACGTGCAACGGGTTTTATTACGATGCTTTGTTATCACGAAGATATCGTGTATGCTGCTGATCACGATATCTCGGGTTCGAATCCTGGGTCGAGCTTAAATTGATTATTGTGCTTCTGCCAATTAGCTTTAAGTAACAGCCTGTAGTTGGAAAGATAGCGACGTTACAATCGTACATTATTTATGCCAGCTTTGTTTCAAATTTAATGCGCTTTTGTTTATTGATAACGGTTGCCATTATGTGTTAACAACTACCTCTTTTTTTGTAAATTAATATACTCATTAAATATTAAGTACCTGGGCGACCGAGCTTCGCTCGGAGTTCTTTTTTTGTTATATCGTAGTATCGTAGATAAAAAAATTCAAAACTTGAATAAATACAAAAAAAAACAAAATTACAAACTTTGTATTCCGACCGAGACTTAATCCCGGGCATATGTGTCGTCTAACTTGCACCTTGACCGCTTGACCACGATGCTTATATCCGAGTGTAAGATTATCGACCATATTCTGCGTAGAATAATGCAAAAGAAAACCGCATGAAAACTCGAAAACGCGCGTTTTCCCACACATGAGACTAATCTAGATCGATTTTTCGCCCCCGAAATCCCCCACATATGAAATTTCAGCGAAATCGTTAGAGCCATTTCCGAGATCGCTGGTTTCAATAAATAAAGATATAAAGAAATAAAGATATAAATATAAAAGAATAGCTCATTTAAATATATTAGATATCACATATCGTACATTGCGATATTGTAAAACACAGCTAAGGCGTGTTCAAAAATGATTCGACACTAACATTGCTTAAATGGAAAGTGAAATGATTCGAGTTTCTCGTAACGTCCTGTCACATTCCATAAACAAACCAACAGAGTTGTGACACATGTATGTATAACCTAGGCCTACATCACCTACACCTTAAGCTATAGTAGAATGATACAAATTTCAATAAATACGTGACGAATATGTGTGGATATTTTATAATTTCAATACACTTTTTATGTAATACTAGTGACTAACCCTATGTCTCTCTCGAGCCCTCCGACACTTGAACTTGAAAAGTGATGAGTGGGTAGCTCATATTCATTCATTCCTTTTAAGTCCCTATTTCACCGCCTATAACTTTTATTTTTACCATAAAAGGTATTCTAGTAACCACAATACACCCAAATTAATCAAAATTGATTCAGTGGTTCAGCGTGAAAACAAACGAAGAGACAGACAATAACTTTCGCATTCATAATATTAGTATGGATATATATAATACAAAATATTTTACAGGTTGTCGACATACTTTTTAATTGTTTTTTTATTCAAAACGGATCGCCAATCAATTTATAGACATGTGTTAATTTTTAAGAGTTTTGGGCAATGCATAGTAATGTGTTGCTATAAGTATTAATATTATTTTAAAGCTGTTGTAATTTATATTTTTGCAATAATTTTACACATAGTCGTATAAAAAATATTTTAATAAATATTACAAAATAATATCTTATCCTTTTCGGTATGTACTATTTCATTTTCATTAAGTTCCATTTTACAATTTAATAATCGTCATTAAATTTAGATTATATATGTAATTCTGAGATAGATATAAATGGCAATTTAAATATTTGAAAACAAATCCAGTTTAACTGAATGAGTAAGTAAAATCTGTCCGCATTGACTGTTACTCCCAACTAAAAGAACTCCACAAACTTAAAGAAAATAGATATATTTAAAAAGGATATATTTTATTTGAATTACATTCTTCAATCATCTCATACACTTTCAAATAAATGTGATGATGAATACGTTTCACAATAATTGTGGCATTTCCTTCGGGCAAAATTGTTAGTTAGCATTCGCGGGGCGAACCGTTGGGCAACTTCGTGTGATGTCTTAACTATCGGTGAAGGAATGCGAAATCTGGCGTAGTTCAATCATATTGAATGTTATATAGTAATTTATTAAAAACCCGTCTGGTACTGTCTAGTGGCTACTGTACCGGGGGTGTTGAGTTCGAGGTCAATTATAACGTAACACACCACTTTAGTAAAAGTAGAATAATTGTAATGAAAAAATATCCTGCAATCACTTACGAAATTTTAAAACACTATTAAAATAACTTTAGATTTGTACGTAAGAGAATCAATATATGTATGTCATACTCATTTTTTATTTTATTTCTAGTCGTAAACGATTTTAGAATGCCGTCTTGTCTAGCAGCGGGCGGAGACAGACATATTGTAATCCTCTACTATTATTATGACACTGGCTTGGGTGATATAATTGTAAAAATTAGTAGGTTATGTGAAATTCTATTGGATATTGTACTCTATACACAGGAGACATAGTATTTTATGCATTTGTTTTAGTTAATAAAGTATTAATGCAAAACTAGGCTGGTAGTACGCCTGTGGCTCTGCCACTTTTCCTTACTATTAAGACTATGGAAACAGTTTGATGAAAAAGGTATTCGCATATAAATGTTTAGACATTTTAACTAACTTCTAAGAAAGAGTATTATATTCAGATGGTGTCTTTTTTAATATTTTTGCGATTCTTTACGTGCACTACGCATAGCGTGTACTTCAACGACACGAGTATTCAGAAAACAATTGCATAATAGTTAATTGTCAACTGATGTAACACAGTTA
The DNA here is from genome assembly GCA_033884665.1 of Argynnis bischoffii washingtonia. Lineage (NCBI taxonomy): Eukaryota > Metazoa > Arthropoda > Insecta > Lepidoptera > Nymphalidae > Argynnis > Argynnis bischoffii. The sequence continues at coordinate 17,369,521 of CM066610.1, forward strand.
GCGAACTCCACGTAACACTGTTGACAAATATTTCGGAACTTCATACGCACGGTGTAGGTATCTGAAGGAATAATATGAAGCAGAATAATATAATCATATTTGAAGTTATATTTCTTTTGGTACGTTTGGAAAAAACGATTCGCGCGCACACCGATAGCCAAAAAGCGACACGATGAAGTTAGCTAAAAGCGACATGATGAAGTTAGCTGCATTCCTTTGACAAAACAGAGATTTGTGTCATACGGGATGAAATCTTAAGCTATTTATGTTCAAAGAAGTATAACTTCTTACGTGCGTACATAAGTACACACACAGTTTTTTAGGCAGTATAGGCAGATAGTTCTTCAATTACTATATAAATTTGTATTACGGTTTGATACAAGAACGAAATAATGCGTTTTCCTTAACTTAAGAGTATTTTGTTAACTGAAATATATGTTTTTGGGATCCATTTTTTTTTTAATTTTCTATTTGTCTAAGTATATTTTTTTATTAATTGTATTTAACGTTCTGTTGTTATTATTTGAACTATTTTTTTTGGTTCCTGATGAGATAAGATAGTAATATAATGAGGTGTTTTTAAGCATTATCCAGCATAAATTGATCACTAGGTACTGTTATAGACAATATTTTATTTCTTTTTAATCTATCGCCCTTAGACGTGAGCATAAAAATATTTCAAATGTCAACGCCATTTTTAACCATCACAAATTTTAACTGGAAGATTAGCTAATTAGTGATAAATTATGTGTCCCTAAAGCTTGTTGTCGCGGTAGGCAGTTACACTGTTTTGAACTTTGTTGTTTATATAAAATATTAACACTAGAATGATAATAATGCGTTTTATATAAAAACATACGATGTCATTGGAAAACAAAATACTAAACCTTCAAGTAAGCAAATAAATTGGGAGCCATTGTTTTAGTGAGACGCAATAACAATTAATTCAAAGGAACATTAAAATGCAATTTCGCATTTTAAATGAGCTAACTTTTATTTTCATTGTAATGAATATTGAATCGAGATCAGCTTCACTAGTAGGTATGATTTGAAGTATTTTTTTTTATATTTAACTCTTCGTTTATATTTAACTCTCATTGTATCACAATAATGTTCTGAAAATGCTATGCTGATGGTCCCGTGGGCACACACTTGTCATATTTGACACGTTTCGTGCAGTTTATAGTGACTCTACTTGCAGTGCCAGCGGTCACGGGTTCGAGTCCCGATGGGGGATTCATTTGTATGATGAGCACGGATGTTTTTACTCCATTCATGGGTGTTTACATATATATATATATATATATATATATATATATATATATATATATATATATATATATATATGGAACAAGATGGTGAAGTGCACAATTATATTTTACCAGAAATGTTTTTTTTTCTTAACGATACAGATTTCTTCATGTTAAGGTCGTTCTTATTAAACAAATGCCTACTTTCAAAACATTTCATAGTATGGTACTTTACATTACATGCACTTTTGGTATAAAGTAAAGTAGCGGTGGAGCAATAAGAAAATCATAAAAAGAGAGGTCCCAAGTTCGATATCCTCAGAGTGAATGCTTCTCTTAATCATACCGATTGGTGCTTAGGTAGTTAGGCGGTGACATGGTCGGTTTTGTTATTTACACACAGTCTGTATAGTTTCATATATTCTATTATTAAAGTTGTATTTTGTTATTGAAAATAATAAAAAAATCTACTATTATTAAACATATTGTTGCCAAAAGACAAATTCAGAAATGAATTTTTAATCAGAAAAGCGGTGTCATCGATGTTGCATAGATAATCAGGCAAAAAGCAGGTTAATAGAAGTTAACAGGTCTACAGAAGAAAGGATAACCGTTGGAGGAAGCAGGTCCTCGAGTGGACACCACGTCGAAGGAAACAAGAGTAGACTGAAAGAGGCTGATGATGATGAAAGGTATATTTTAGATTAGTTTCTAGATTTTAGTTTATATCCTAGACTTTATTCTAATATAGCAAACTATTAGATAATAAATAAAACCATGTTTTAAGTCTGTTGCATAATACATATTACATTAGAAAACGAAGATTACTAGCGCTCGCTGTTAGACAATCTGACCAAGGTCATTGTGCAATCTTTCATTTTGGGTCAGAGAAAGTGTTTGGACGCTGTCTATACATAAAAATAATTACTATAAATTGCCTAGTAGCTAGTTTATATTTCTTCAGATCATGAGGTCCAAGGTTTGAATCTCGGACCAGACTAAAATAATAGAATCACTTAAAAAATCTGGTCCAGATAAAGTCTTTGCTTGCGCATGAAGGCTCTACGATCATCAGGTCATGATCGTGGGAGCTGTTATCATTTTGCTCTTTGACAATGAAAAAATAATGAAGAAATAAAGAAGATATTATGTGTATTATAATATCTCGAGTCTCAGTTACATTAGCTCTTACTATTGAAAATATATCAGGAGGGCATTGACATCGACATTACTTTACGAGTAAAAAATCTCAAGTACGAGTATATAACGTATATGGATCTATATATGCTTAGTTTTACTTCCGTATTATTAATATTATGATTGTAAAAGTTTGTGAGGACGTATGGATGTTTGTTACTCTTTCACGCCAGAACGGCTGATTGGATCTTGATTAAATTTGGCACAAAGATAGATTATAGTCTGAAATAATACATAGGCTACTTTTTATCCCGGAAAAATGTACAGTTCCCGTGGGATAGGTTTGTTTTTGCTATCCTAGAGGCGAATTCGAGCGAATCGCGGGTGAGCCGCTAGTTATATGTTACATTGCAAGTATAATTTTTATAATTTATATTACACCATAAAAGAATAATAAATAAAAAAATTATAGTATGCCAAGGATAATTTATAGCTTTTCTATTCACCTCTGTATGTTTTTAAGATTTTTGTTTTGTAACAAATTTATTTACGTAATAGATCTTTTAAGTATTACTATGGATAATAATGTATTCAGCCCTTTTAACGTCCCGCTGCTCCAAGTGCGGGTTGGCGGACTATGGATAATATACAAATATAAAAAATAAAAAATATATTTAGGTTTACTTATAAATAAATGAAATAATTTAGCATTCCTAAAATTGTATAAATGACTATAACTTAATTAATTACAAAAAAAAAAGTGTGCGTGTAACCTTTACGTGCGGACGAAGTAAATCTTTTTTGGCGCCGCGCCGTGGCAGGTATCGCAATTAAATTAATACAAATCAACAATATAAATATATTTTTTTTTAATTATTAGTAATAAATATTCAATTTAATAAGTAATAACTATTCTGAAATTATTAATAGTAAATATATGTATATTTATGATTTAATAATAAACATATAATTCTTATTATTATATATTTAAACGAGCAATTCTTTTATATTTATATATTTATTTATTTATTTATTTATACCGGCGATCTCGGATACGGCTCTAACGATTTTGCTGAAATTTGGTATATGGGGGCTTTCGGGGGCGAAAAATTGATCTAGATTAGTCACATGTCTGGGAAAACGCGTGTTTTCGAGTTTTCATGCGTTTTTCTTATGCATTATTCTACGCAAAATTTAATCGCGACATCTATACAACTCTGTCAGTAACACTTAGTCACTTAATGTTAAATTATTTTTAAGCCAAATTAAAAAGAAAATTGTTCTTATCGCGACATCTATACAACTTTCTCAGTAACACTTAGTCACTTAATGTAAAATATACAATCTTTCAAGAACTCCGAGCGAAGCTCGGTCGCCCAGGTATAAATATATTAATATAATATTTTTTTAAATTATGTATGCTCACCGATTTGGAAAATTTTTTTTTTTATTCAAAGTGTATACTTCCCAGGTAGTCCCATTTAAATTTTATCATATTTTAGTCATATTTTAGTCATATTTAATTTTATATTTTAATCGGTTGAGCTAAAATGGCTTAATCGAATATTTTATTAAAAAAACCTTCTTCTTCCAAATTACCTGCTTATTACGTCTACATTTAAAAGTGAAAATAAAAATTAAAAAAAAAACCGACTTCCAGGCATTGCAAGGTGACAACCGGTACAAATCAAAACACACCGACTTCGAAAATATCTGATTAGGTATCTTTTCTAAATGAAAACCCCCGTTTAGTTATTTTTTTACTTTTTAGTACCCGGAAGTCGGTTTTTTTTAGTTTTTATTCCAATGTATTGTACCCTCAGTCACGCCTAAAGAAGTTTTACTTCAAAAATATTTACTCAATATAGCATCAACTTAGGCATGTCATAAGACATTGTTGCAAAACAAATAAGAATTAAACTAGGGACTACCTATATGCATAAAAATCTCATCAGCAGTATTTATTTATATAATTTTAATGCGTATCTGTCAAACTAAATATTTGCTTTTACTACGAGAAAGGTAAATATTGCCAACTCGCGGTCTTTATTGAACAAGTCATCGTGATTAGATGTATTATATTATACTATTTTGTTTTACTAATTCTTCAATAAGTTTCTACAAAGTGATATTGGTAACACGCTAGCTTGGGATACCGAGTGAAGCGGGTTCAAATCCCGGGTCTCGCACCTCCATATTTCTATGTGCGAATCATTTTCAACATGATTACCACTTGCCTTACCGTTAAGGAAAATATCGTAAGGAAACCTGCATGTCTGAAAGAACTTAGCAAGTTTTGAAAGACATGTGCAGTCCGCCAACCCGCACTTGGCCAGCGTGGAGGACTATGGGCCTGATCCCCTTCGTATTCAAAGGAGACCTGTGCCCAGCAGTGGGACTGGGACCTATTTTGAAAAGGATTTATCATATTATTTCTAAGTTAAGACTATGTGTTGAGAATAGTAATTAGGCTGGTTTTGATAGAAGTATATTATTTAATTAAGCTATTTATCGCCAATCGACCGACTATCGATGCGTTACCGAATGTCATAACAATGCAATCAGGATGATTTATATTATACACATGGTCAATGAATTCATTAACCTCAGATACTAAATTTTTTAATTTGACTTAAATATATTTTATATTACTATAGTGTCCGACCCATGGTCGAATTTGAAAAGAGGAAAACATATATGAACAAAACTTGACTACCTATAAAACTATCTTTTCGGATTTTTGAGACTAAGATGTTAGATGTCTCAAAGGTCCATTGAGACATCCAACACCTTAGTCTCACCCGTGACCATGATTGCTGTAAAGCATTCGAAACATCGGGAACCAAAAATCAAAATAAATCCGCGAAATAATCCGAAAAGATAGTTTTATTTAAAATGTCAAATATTCGCGTAAGTCTAAGAAAGTATTAAAATTTACCTATTTATATTAAAATAAAACATACTGTACCCAAATTTTTTTTATTGATTAACACTAGCCAACATATATATCGAATATTTTTCGAAGAAATAATTTAATTTTGATTAGATTACAGTAAATGGCCGGGTTACTTTCCGCATTTTTTTTTATTTAAAGAAATAATATATGTATTTACGTATTATATTAATAAGCATTTGGTTATAAACGTAATAAAATATAATGTTTAAACAACTTTCTAAAACTAAACACTTTCCTAACCTTTGATATTTTTGACGTACACACTAAATTCACTGATTTCTTGGGGACGGTTATAACGATCAAAAAATTGATTTTTTTAAGTCATATATTTTTTTTTAAATATGTGGATGATATCATTTTCAAAGAAATTAGGAAAAAATATAATAATATGTATATGGAAACAAATCTATTACATTAAAATCTAGGTCTCATTTTCATACTGACTTGTAAATTTGTAAGTACTGACCGATTTCAGTCAGGACAAAATACAGTTACCTACAAATTTTCGCACGAAATATTGTATATGCACAGACACCAGTGCAATCTTCATTTCTTCACTCAAATACCTATGGGACAGCTTTACGTGCTCTCTGAAGCACGAGGGTGAAACACCGCCATCCTCCTGACTCCGGGCTGTTACTAGCACTTTCTTAACAGATAGACCCAATAATAAACTTGGGACCTGCTTGCTACTATATCTTGCGACTTCCTAACCACTACGCCACCAAGGCAGTTAAATAATACTATGGCATTATAAAGCTGATCGTAGGATGAAGCCTAATGTGGTGTATATTAGAACTCTTTCATAGCCAGTAGAAACCACTTCGGCTTCGGACTTATTTGTTTTTTTTGGCAAGTCTTAAAATATTTTACAATAAACAATAGTTGAATTTTAATTTTGTACATTACGTATTGCAATATATTAAAAACTCCATTCAGTTATATCATATATGTAACTACATAGTATTGAAATATGTTTAAATATTTCTTTAAAAAGTTTCTATTAATACTTTAACTTTATATATATATAATTTTTGGCATTCAACATTCCGAATTCATTACAAACAAACACGGTCACGGGCCAGGTTTGCTTAAAAGATAGTACTATTATATACATACTAGCAACTCACCCTCGCTCCGCTCGGGTTCGTCCCTAATTACGTTTTAACATTTAGCTCAGAGATGAGATATTTTCCCGCAATCAAAAGCCTATAATATGTTGACCCATAATATACCAGGATAACCAGCTATCATCATACCAAATTTTATCAAAATCTGTCCAGTTGTTTTCCCGTGATGCGGTAACAGACAGACAGACTGAGAGATAAAAATTCTATAAACTATAAATTCAGTCTCTGTATCGATAATAATGTCTATTTCAATAAGATTTTCCAAAAGATATAATTTTATTATATGTATAGATAAGAGGTGCTGTGGCCAATGACTAGTCGCGTATTTATACACAGGAATGCTAACGAGCCTAATATTTTAAGTACAATGTAAGTACCTTACAATATTTGTTAATTTTAATTTTAAACATTTTTATAATTTTAATTTATACTTGAAATATAATTTTAGCTATTATATAAATAATACTCCTAATATAAAATTATATAAATAATACTCCTTATTTCAAGTATAAATTAAAATTATAAAAATGTTTAAAATTAAAATTAACAAATATTGTAAGGTACTTTGATGCCAATTTTCAATATTTTGAATTCATTTTGTTACAATGTAAGTGTTATTTCTGCTACACGCCGTCTAAGCGACCTACAATACTTTCTACTTGCACTTACGTAACTTAATTTAATACTAACTAAGCTAAGGAATTATTTTTATGCACTAATTCATAAAAAATGTATTTATAAAACTTCTAATAATAACTCATTATAGAATCATTAATAATTATTAAACCAAGATATTCAAAGTATTTAAAAATATTTCAATTTTCTTGTCTATTTTTTTTATTTTTGTCTAGTTTTGACCCGCGACTCCTTTAGCATTATAGGTATGTATTTAGCTTTAATTATTTTCCTTTACTTGTATTCAGCCCTTTTTAACATCTCACTGCTGGGCACGGGCCTCCCTTAAGTACGAGAGGGATCAGGACATAGTTCACGCTGGCTAAGTGCGGGTCAGCACATTTCATATGTCATTCAAAAACTAACTATGTTAACTCAAACATACAGGTTTGTCACGTTGTCCTTCACTGAAAGGCAAGCGGTAATTATGTTGAAAATGATTCGCACATGAAAGTATCAAAGATCACCTGGGATTTGAACCAGCTTCACTTGTTTTCCCAAGCAAGCGCGTTACCACTGGGTTAGGAATATCTAAATACATTAAGCCGTTGCAAAGTAAACAAGCACTACACATAAATTTCCCATAATATATAACTATTATATAATTTGAATGAACCTTTTTTATTCTAGCTTCAGATTGTGAAAAGTTATAAAAATTAGTAGTGTTGCGCTTTAGTTGAGGCAATATATCGTAAAGATAAAAAATCGAGCTGCGAAGTATTGCAAATAATGACACAATAGATCTTTCTGCATATAATAATTATTTTATGAAATAAATATATGTTGGTAGGCAGTGACTGTAACAACTATATAATGAGACGTCTAAAACCACAGTCTCTCCCGTGACCATGATTGCTGTAAAGCATTCGAAATGTCTGAATCTAAAAATCAAAATAAAAAATAAATCGGCGAAAAAATCCGTAAATATAGTTTTATTTAAAACTAGCGACTCACTCTAGCTTCGCTCGGGTTTGCCTGTAGAAAAATAAACACAAATCTATCCCACGGGAACCGTACATTTTTCCGGGATGAAAAGTAGCCAATGTGTTATTCTGATGTATGAGCTATATTATTGTAAAATTTAATTAAAATCCATTCAAAAGTTCTTGCCTGAAAGAGTAACAAACATCCATACATCCATACATCCTCGAAACTTTCGCATTTATAATATTAGTAGAATGTCAAATATTCGCGTAAATCTAAGAAAGTATTAAATACATATATTTATATACTAGTGTTTAGTAATCACCATGGTTAGTGTTGATAATTACTGGAAATTATTAATAATAACCGTAAAAATATATATAGAGGAATAGTGGGAATCAATACATATTTTGGATTGAAATGTTTAAGTCATAATTTTTTTCGAAGTAATTTGTAATTCAATAACTTACAAAAAAAAGATAATACAAGATAACTCAAGATCTATTTTTATACCTAAAAACGAGAAAATTTAATTTTTGTAAAAAGGTCGTAAATTCAATTTATATTATATACAATGTGCGGAAAAGCTTTTACTACTACTTAGCTGATCTTAGCAATAGTGAAGTAAACTTTGAAATAGATAACGAGTTTTGAACCGATCAGATGTTTACTGTTTATTAGAGTACAAATAAATCGTAAGTTCGAATGCTCTAAAAGCTACTGTGAGCTTTACTACTGCGTTATATAGTGACATTTTTAAACCACTTTATTTATTTAAACAATAACTCCTAAACTAAAAATTTAAAAAACAGCGTTTTATAAATTTTCAATTTAAGAGTTAATACTATGTTCCTTCGTCAACTTGTATTCATTATTTTATTTCGCCTTTTGGGCGGTCGGTTTTTTTTAATTTAATAATTGTTTAATTTACATCTTTTTAATTTTGGTTAGTTAAACATATTTAGTTTTATTTAACAATTTCTATCTTGAATTAATTTTAAACATATAAGTTGAATATATTTTTGTAATCGCCTCTTAAAAACCTGTATTTTGATACCCCCTCGATTGTTTTCAAAGAATTTTTTTTTTTTCAAGACACAAATTGGTGCCTTAGATCCGCCGTTTTGTTTTCTATGATATCAAGACGAATTAAATAACGTATATATCATCAAAATCGGGTTAGCCCTTTAATAATTATGAGGGAACGTAGAGTTAGACATACATACAGACAGGACAAACACGTAACCCCTCTTTGGGTTTCGCCGCAATGGAATAAAACTAGTCCTCTTAAGAAACTTAAGTATCTTATTCTTATACTAGTGAATGATACTGGTGTATTAAATTACTTATTATCAAGGCTATAACAATATTATTTAAAATAAATAGATTTTTTTAATATAACATAGAACACAAAAATTTATTGGATATTTAAAAATAGTTAGTCGTTATTATCGATACAGAGTAAAATATATCGATTCCATGAGGTCCTATAACTGCGAAAAAACTGAACAGTTTACGTATTTCTTTTTTTTTTTTAATATGTTGAGACATTAACACACAGCACCATCTAGTTCCATGATAAGCTACGAGGCTTGTGTTGTGGATACCAGATACTTGATATACTACACATATATAATTTTAAATATATACATATTATAAATATAAACACCCATGACTGGAGTACAAACATTCGTGCTCATCAAACAAATGAATGCCCCCAACGGGACTCAAACACGCGACTGTTGGCACAGCAAGTAGGGTCACTACAAACTGAGCGAAACGTGTCGTCGAAATAATCTTTAATAATGCTTGTTTTGGCGACTTATATTTTTAGACACACTTAAATGCAGGCCGTGAAAGGAGGGCAGTTACTCAATTTTATTACGAATTTATGTATACAGATAATGACCATATAAACATACTTAATAAAATATTGTACACTTTGTGTATATACATATATATATATATATATATATATATATATATATAATTATAATAATTAATAAAATATTAATATATATAATAATAATAATTCGCAAGAGAAATTGTATATATACTAATTTATTCAATATGAACTTTCTTTCGCTAATTAAATGGTTCATTTAGACTGTTTCGTATTCGTAAATATCATTTTATTCATATTTTATATAACTTTTGATTCGGCTTTTTTTCGTTTCCACATTTACATATATAATGTTGAGGTGAAATAACATTAGGTGAAATTTATACATGTGTTATATTCAAGATTATCGCACTCGGCAAGCGTGGTGGACTATGGCCTGATCCCCCTCGTATTGGAGGGAGGCCCGTGCCCAACAGTGGGATGTTAAAAAGGGCTGAATACAAGATCATTATTTAATTGTTCTTATTACATAATAAAACTATAATAACATTGAAAGAAAACGTTTTCTTTAAAACAAAATTTTAATAGAACAATAATTGCTTGCGTGTTGTGTAAATAATCACATGTAACTATACTACTCTATGACAGATATTAAATTAAAAAATGACTTACTTTTCAAAGCCCATAATGTTTTATCCTTCAAGCCTTCTACGTAGTCTTGTAGATCCTCTCTACATTGACCGTTGACAGCCAGCCGCAGGTCACTCCACTGACCTACAAGGATCTCAGCATCCACTATTCTCAATATACTTTCTAGCCCCGTCATATAAGATTCATTTGAAATCTTCATTTGCATTCTAGATTCGTTCATAGTATTTCGTGTAGTCTCGCTTAATTTACCCAAAACATCTTTTGGTGTCGATGTTGTTCTTTCTACTACTTCCTTTCTAGTACTTTTTATAATGTGCTGGACATTATGAGATTTTTCAGTAGTGGATGCTCTCTTTTCAGTCGCCACATCGCCGAATGCTTCAGCGAATGTGAGACCGTCGTCGTCTGCGAATAAATCGAAGGAGTCTTCTGTCGTTAACTTTTCGTGTTTGCTCGTATTAGGCAGTGGTATCATAGACCCTATTAAATCTGACGAGAGGTCATCATCCAAACCGCCTTTGGATGAAACTTTTTTGATATTTTGAAAAGCGTCTATCAAAGCACTTCGGAGCTTTTCTTCTCTAGCGGTCTCTTTGTCACTGGCGTCAGCCAGAGCATACGCACTGATAACCAAAATAATAAACACTATACGAGACATTTTTAATTTTTTTTTTCACACTAACACATGCCTAAAAAGTTAAGGGCACAAATATTAATAGTTTTTGTGTCAAACGTGCGCGCGCGGCATAGTCGAAGTTCGACTGAATGGTCGGACTCGGTATGACATAACATTATACACTTTCACTGCCGACGTCGGAGCAGGTGACTCCTTGCAGGGCGCTTGGTCCACTTCTTTTGGATTATTAGCATTTTTTTTTGAAGGACGGATCTATGTATTGTGTAGTTCTAATGCCTACATGGATAATAATAATATCTCATTTTTAATTGGTTAAACCAATAATGCGAGAACTAAGTATCAAAAATTCTTATGAAATAGAAAAAAAAATTTTAATCTCTACAGGATAATTTCTAAGAAATCCGTGCGAATTTTCGAGAATTCAATTGTTATCGTACACGCCGGCGTGTATGCGGTCCTCGAGGGGTTAATTGATATTACCATTAAGTAAACATCATGTAACGTGACAGAAATTTACGAAGATTTTTCATCTAAACTATAGTTAAAAAAACAATAATGACGAAAAGTTAATGCGAATAAATTACTTATAAGATAAAATGTCTAAAAACCAAAATTTAAGTAATTTGCTTTTCTATACATAATATTAAAAGTGTGACTGAGTCGAATCTGTACAATAAATATTTTTTGCATAATCTTATTGAAACGGTCATTGTTATCGATACAGAGGCTGAATCTGTAGTTTTTAGAATTTTTGTTTGTCTGTCTGGAAACGCATCACGAGAAAAGTACTGGACAGATTTTGATGAAATTTAGTATGATGATAGCTGGTTATCCAGATTAACACATAGGATACTTTTTACTGCGGGAAAATATCTCATCTCTGAAAAATCTATACTAACCGTTAATAAAGTTATTTATTCAGTTGTATTTTACAGCACGAAGAGGTTCTGACAAGCACTGAGTGTATACATACGTACATTATTATCCCACGCTTATAAATTTCTCTAAAAACCATGAATAAGAAGGTTTTCTCACAACGAACGTTCAACGTTGTGCGTATCAGTAATACTTTACTCGATTTATGTGTGAATTTGGGTTTCTTTTTGCACTTTCCACTATTCTCTGACAGATTTAAATAGCATTTACAAAACATTTAAAGCATTTATTGTCCTATCAAATGTTTTAAAATATAAAGTTAAACTCAAAAAAATATTAGCTGATCAAAATAATTGTGGAAACTAGACAAATATTTTGTATAAAGAAATTGTAATATGTATTTTACAGTTAGTCTTAAAAATTGACAACATTTAACGACATATTTGGCTCACTTTGTAGTGATTCACTTACTGTGCTAGCGGTAGCGGGTTCGAGTCCCGCTGTTCATTCATTTGTGTGATAAGCACGAATGTTTGTACTCCAGTCATGGGTGTTCGTATTTATAATACGTATGTATGTATTTTATATGTGTAGTGTATCAACTATCTGGTATCTATAACACAAGCATCGTAGCTTACCATGGAACTAGATGGTGCTGTGTGTTAATGTTCCAACATATTTATTTATTTAACTTTAGAAAAATACTAGACAATTGGATCTATTGAACCGATTTAGATGAAATTTGGTAAGAAGATAGTTTAAGACCCTCGAATGGACATAGGGTACTTTTTATCTCGGAAATCATCTCTTATGGAGGTAAAAATGGGGATAAAAAATTTGTATTTGGAAGCAACCTAGGGACGAACCCGAGCGAAGCGAGGGTGAGTCGCTAGTACTTATTATATTGTCAATTGATATTAATTCTAAAAAAAGAACATCTTATCCCAAAGTGCATTGCTCGTGGCATCAAAGGGAATGTATAAATGTTATATAAAAGCTTACATAAACAGGGCTCATACGATTTAATTATATCTCCCGTTGTTGCGAAACTGTATTGTCTCGGTTTACTTCACTTTCTTTATTACCAGCACTAGTTAGTGCACGAGGTTATGCCCTTTGTAATTACATATATAATATTATTAATCTATACATATACCTAATATTTTTTTTGAAGATCTTGTTGAGATAGTTGTTATTATCGATACGAGTCCCGCTGGGGGCATTCATTAGTGTGATGAACACGAATGTTTCAAGTACTCCACTCATGGGTGTTTATATTTATAATATGTATTTATATAATATGTAAAGTTATATATGTGTAGTGTATCAACTATCTGGTATCCATAACACATTCCTCGTAGCTTACCATGGAACTAGATGGTGCTGTGTGTTAATGTCCCAACATATAGTTTACTCCAATAAATATAAAAAACCTTTTTCTTATATTTGAAAACCTTAATTCTTGATTGCTTTCTTATAAAATATAGTACTATGTTTTAATATATATAATCCCTATAAAAGAAAATACTGCATAAGTAAAATACTAACAATTAAAACGTTAAAATATATAAGAAAATGCACCCATTTTTTTCAATATCCATAGAATAAAATACGCTCAAAGCTAAGCATAAACTACTTCAACAACATTTTCAAAGACCAAGCGATCCCTTTAATATTTTAACTTTAAATCAACATGAACAAACAGCATTTACATATTTCGTATTATTTAACGTACAATGCCGAGTACTAGTGATGTGAAACATGAGAATTTGTTCTCATTTGCATGCTAATTGAATAATAAAGTTTTTACACATTTTTACTTCAAAACGTAAAGAAAGTGGGTGGGTTTTGACTTTAAAGAGTAAAAAAATTGTATAAGAATTAAAATTATGGAAAAAGCAATTATCTGGCTGAATTTTCAAATTGTTATAATAAACTTTCGGAAGATATAAAAAATGTACAATTTTATGTACCTAATACATTTTTTCACATTGGTGGTTTTAGAAGAGCTTAATAATTATATATATAAATATATTGGGGCATTAACATATAGTACCATCTAGTTCCATGGTAAGCTAAAAGGCTTGTGTTATGGATACCAGATAGTTGATACACTACACATATATAACTTTAAATACATAATATATATTATAAATATAAATATCTATGACTGAAGTACTAAAATTCGTGCTCATCACACAAATGAATGCCCCATGCGGGCATTTTTTTTTGTATTTATCCAAGTTTTTAGTTTTTTTTTATCTAAAAAATACTACTACGTACTAGTAATTATGGCAGTGGTAGCCCAATGGTAACTCGCTCGCTTCGGTATCCGAGTGAAGCGGGTTCAAATCCCGGGTCTTGCACCTCTGATATTTTCATGTGCGAATCATTTCTAACATGATTACCACTTGCCATACGGTGAAGGAAAACATCGTGAGGAAACCTGCATGTCTGAGAGAACCTAGCAAGTTTTCGAAAGACATGTGAAGTTCGCCAACCCGCACTTGGCCAGCGTGGTGGACTATGGCCTGATCCCCCTCGTATTGAAGGGAGGCCCGTGCCCAGCAGTGGGACGTTAGAAAGGGCTGAATACAATACGAATACATACTAGTAATTATTAGTCGTAGTATAATAAGTCACCTATAAAATTGACGTATACGTACGATAAAGTAATGTTTGAAATTTTAATCAACTTTGTAATTATATATTCTAAATTATCCTCTTTCAGCCCTTTTTAATATCCCACATCTGAGCACGGACCTCCCTTCAATACGAGGGGAATCAGGAATTAGTCCACGACAGATAGATATATACATATTTAATATATAAAATATGAAAACAGAAAAAGGTGCTGATTGATAGGTACTTGTCTATATTTGTGCTAATAAATAGTTTTTTAATTTAAATTTAAAGATATGGGTAGATGGACTATCGTGGATGGTTTTGGGTAGTTGGTTCCATAGTACTGCGGCATGGGCAGAAAAAGAATTTTGTTGGAATTTAGTGTTATTCCTAGGAATGTCAAGCATAGAAGCAATGCAAGATCACCTGGAACGTTGGGGAAAACAGGAACGGAGGTAAGGAGGGAAATTTTGATTTTGAAAGGAACGCTAAGATAAGCTACTTAAGTTGAGCGCGAAAATCAGAGATGTGGTCATATTTCCACAAGCAAAAGATAAAACGTATGGTGAGATTCTGAAGACGCTCCAGTTTATTATCTGCATATGAAAATTTTAGATGTGCGAGTACTGGAAAATAGCAGACTTTAAATCCGCTCCGCTTAGTTTCTCAAGCAAGCGCGTTAACCCTTGGGCTACCACTGCTATGCTGACATGTCCTATCCTTGCGATGTACATATTATATGGAAATAAAACTGGTAACCTATAATTTCACTCAGAGTCGTGGCCTCAGTAAATATGTAATTTTGTCCAACAAAACATATGGACAGCAATCATTTCACTCTTGTCATTTCTATACCATTGTTACGTATGAGTATACACCTCTACCATATGCCTTTGTTATATATTAAATAGAAATATTATATATATGTTGCTGTAATACCTATTGCTAATTTTCGCAATTCTACTATACTAGTTATTATCTACTTAACGCAGTAGCAGTAAAACTAGTTTTTTTTTAACTCGAAGAAGTTTTATATAGCATTGTGCAAATATTATTATTGGTTATGGAAACCATTTGATATTAAGCTTGACGACTGGACCATCTTATTGAGTGAGGTCTTATTGAAGTTATACTTCTTTTAGCAGGTTTGGAAAAAAATAAAAAGCGACATGATGAAGTTAGCTGAAAGCGACATGATGAAGTAAGCTGCATTCCTTTTACAAACAGACGGTTGTGACATACGGGAGGAATCTTTAGCTATTTTAGTTCTGCTATGCCAAAGGAGTACAACTTCTTACGTGCGTACATAAGTACACACACATGTTTTTTTTTTTAAATATTATAAGCTACCATTTCATAATTCAAATTTTGTTACTAGTCAACACTGGGCTAACGCCCAGTCATCGAAATTCGAGCATAATCATTATTGCAAAATGGAGAAAAACATTTACGAAAAGAATTTACCTAGATATCTATATAAAAAACTAACCGATAAATTTTTGTTATTGAACAAAAAAAGGAGTTTTATCCTTATCTATTTATAATTTGTATATATTTAAAGTTATATATGTGTAGTGTATCAACTATCTGGTATTCATAATACAAGCCTCGTAGTTTATCATGGAACTAGATGGTGCTGTGTGGTAATGTCCCAACATATTTATTTACATATAGATATTACTACTTACCTTCAACGATATGAGCGGTAATCGATAAAAATATATTTTCAATTCAATTCATTTTATATGAAGTTATCTGTTATAATATGTCTTTAGATTTATTTAATTATAAAATATAGATATACGATAAGTTTTAAAGTTTTAAAATAAACTTCATTCAGCGCTCAATTTATATTGTAAGTATTATTTTTTTAAGCACTGGCACAGACCTTAAAAAAAATAGTAAGCCACTATTTCTTTGGTACCTACTTTTTGACACCTCTTCACAAAAGAGTTTCAATTCGTTTTTGGTAAGAGTGCCGACTTAACATCGGCCAACCTACATGAAAGAGGACTTCTGGCCGCAGGGCGTCGTGTTTCGGAAGTTCCGAGGTAGTTTGCCCGCTGACACAGCACACACGTATTAAATAGTTATATATATATATATATATATATATATATATATATATATATATATATATATATATATATATATATATATATATATATATCTATATATATATATGTTAGTTGTTAAGGTATATATATTATGGGCCTCTGTTTACATCTTCTCTTATTATGATCTTTTTGTAAATATTGCCTGAAATATTTAAAAATAAATAAATAATTAAATTAAAAATAAAAAAAAAAAAAAATTGATTTCGTTTTGTTGGTTAATTTAATGTATATATAAAAAATATTATTTCATAATTTTAATTTATTTTTTTCCATCGTCATTGATACTATTAAGTAACTTACATCCGTGAGTTTTTTTCTCTAAGGATGTGAAACCGCGCCTTACGAAATTCGATCGCATTGGCTTTTTAATGGTAGGGTAAAATTTCATATAATTAGTCCATCGATGAAAAAAGTAACAGGTACACAATCAGTGACAGAAAATATCCTCACCGAATGAGCGCTCATTTGAACATTTCACGCTTAGTCAGATTGAAACATTGTAAATGTTATACAAGTTGTAATATATCGAGTTGTATAACAAACAAATAGTAGCAGATATTCAAACGAGTATGTATGTATGTACATATGTTCATACAAGGAAGTGGATACTTCATCATCGGTAAAAGATGCCATCAAGCGTACAGACCAATAATATTACACAATATGACACATTTACGTATTATCTGTTCGCGACGCTTCATATGCGTTGATCTAGAACGACTTTAGTTCCTGTTTTGCAAGACTTATTATTATCTGAGGCAAACTAGAAAACTATAGGGTTAAAATAAATCTTCTTTAATATACAACTAGCGGACCCTTTAGGGTCTGCCTAAAGAGTCCGCACAAACTGTTGTTAGAAATGTTTGGGATTGCTGGAAGGTTGAAAATTTGTGACTATATCTATATATTTAAGAAAATATTTTTTTTATATATGTATAAGAAATCCAAAAAAAATCTGGATCACGACAACAATACCTCTTTTACTGGATTAAAATATAGTGAATAGCTGTTCAGATGAAACCATAAGTACACCAAATAATTTAATTTAGAAGTAGTAAGAAGTATTCGCTGTCGGGTATAGCGAGTACTGCTCATCCTAAAACAGGTTAATAATGTAAATAAGCATAGTTTTATGATTATTATAAACTAGCAGAATCCATGGCTTCGCTCGTGATCAAACAACGAAAAATACGAAATTTCATGCAACTATGTCCAAGGAATAAAAAGTTTCATACAAACTTTTATCACCTATTTCACCCCCTTAGGGGTTGAATTTTGAAAAATCCTTCCTTCGTGGATGCTTTCGTCATATGAGGAATACGTGTTCGAAATTTCAATTTTCTAGCCTTAAGGGTTTGGCCTGTGCGTTGATACATCAATCAGTCAATCACTTTTGTCTTTTATGTATATACTAGCAACTCACACTCGCTCCGCTCGGGTTCGTTCCTAGTTACGTTTTAACGTTTAGTATCAGAGATATTTTCCTGCAGTAAAAATTATCCTATATGTTGACCCGGCTATAAATATAACCAGCTATCATCATACCTTTCATCGAAATCTGTCCAGTGGTTTTCTCGTGATGTAAAAACAGACATACAGACAGACAATTATTCTAAAAACTATAGATTCGGCCTCGGTATCAATAATAATATTGTCTATTTCAATAAGATTTTCCAAAAAGTATTTAATATACAGATTCGGCTTAGTTATAATTTTATTATATACTTATGTATTAAATGTAGTTATTTTAGATTGATAATTGTCTACTTAAATTGTTAATTATTTTCATTACACAACACTAGTGTGTAATATTCATAAATATTACTTACTATTTTTTGCGACATCACTCATGTCGTGTGTGGTCGATAAAATCTTATACATACGAGTATAATAAAATTGTAACTTATCGCTGTCTGTACATGCAAGATATTTGAGAAAAACTATTAACTATTATTAACGCAATAGAACTTAAAACAATGATTTTTAGAAGTTTGTCTGTTTGCCTGTGGCTTTGTGCGCGTTAACCTCAGAAACGGCTAAGCCGATTTGGGAGTGATTTTCATTAATGTATTGGTAAGCTTTACTTAACATTTAGTATTGATTTTATTTTAATCGGTTCATAAATAAAAAAAGTTATATTAATTTAAAGAAACACCTAGAACGAACCCGAGCGAAGCGAGAGTAAGTCGCTAGTACATACGTATGTTAATATAGAAATATATATATAGGATACATAGTATTCAGGATATAATTTTCCATTTCGCTCTATAATCTATCTAATAGGTATATTTAAACGAGCATTTCTTGTCTTGTATATTTATTGATTTATAGCGGCGATCTCGGAAACGGCTCTGTTTCGCTGGAACGGTACGTAGGGGTTTTCGGGGGCGAAAAATCGATCTAGAGTAGTCTTATGTCACGCAAAATATGATCGATAATTTCTTAAGCTTGGTCATAAACATCGTGGTCAAGCGGCCAAGGTACAAGATAATCACAGGTATCCGGGTTCGAATCCTGGGTCGGATACAAAGCGTCTTTTGTTTTTTTTTTATATTTGTTTAAGTTTTTAGTTTCTTTTATCTAAAAAATATGATATAACAAAAAAGAACTCCGAGTGAAGCTCGGTTGCCCAGTACTAGTTATCCAAATCAGACTAAATACTATTGCAAAGCGAAAGATTGTACGCCTTTACATTGAAACGGCTGGTCTGTTGGATGAAATTGATAATGAAATTTATTTTCGTCATCACTTACATCCAGACTCACACAAGCACTATTGCAAAGTGCCAATGCCATGCTATTTATTTACCCATTAAGTAACCTTTTTTATACAGTAATAGTATTTTAAACGATCATGACATTTTAAACGGTACATTAAATTAAGCAAAAATTATACTAAAATAATACACATTAAGTAAACTAGCGACACCAACAAGTAGGTCTACTTAGTCACTACTAGAGTACTTTGAGTACTGTAGTAATCAGTCCCAGCGCTTAACATCAATGTTTGTACGTAGATGTAAAATGTATTTTTTATTTTAAATTATTTTGTTAGTATAAAAACATAATTTATGTTAAACTATCTATACTAATATTATAAAGAGGTAAAGTTTGTGAGATTGTGAGTTTGTGAGATTGTAGGGGGTAATGTCTGGATCTACAGAACCGATTTAGATAAAATTTAGTAAGAAGATAGTTTAAGATCCTGGGAAAGACATAGGATACTTTTATCCCGGAAATCATTCCTTAAGAGGGTGAAAATGGGGATAAAAGTTTGTATGAGGACGAACCCGAGCGAAGCGAGGGTGAGCCGCTAGTATAATATAAAATTAAATTATTATTCTAAAAGTATTTAGTTTATTCTCATTTTTTGTGTAAATTTAGGTAAAAATAAATTTTAGTCTTCATATTTTAAACGTTGATATTTTAAATATTCACACGTTTTCCTTATAACAACATCGCAATTTTCGTAATATTCAATGTTGGAAAGTCCTTAACGTTGCGTGATCATAAAAAGTCATAAAAACTTACTTTCATTAAACTAGTTCTGAAACCTTTGAATTGAGTAACGTTATAATAGTGACTGAGCATATTCTGTTATTTTACATAAAAAAGTCTAATTATTATACTTCAGGACTCTATTTCAGTTCACATAGCATGGTAAATAATAATAATATGTTGTGACATCACACAGCACCATCTAGTTCCATGGTAAGCTACGAGGCTTGTGTTATGGATACCAGTTAGTTGATACATTACGCATATATAACTTTAAGTAAATACATACATATAAATATAGGGCAGTGGTAGCCCAGTGGTAACGCGCTCGCTTGGGAAACCGAGTGAAGCGGGTTCAAATCCCGGGTCTCGTACCTCTGATATTTTCACGTGCGAATCATTTCTAACTTGATTATCACATGCCTTACGGTGAAGGAAAACATCGTGAGGAAACCTGCATGTCTGAGAGAACCTAGCAAGTTTTCGAAAGACATGTGAAGTCCGCCACCCCGCACTTGGCCAGCGTGGTGGATTATGGCCTGATCCCCCTCGTACTGAAGGGAGGCCCGTGCTCAGCAGTGGGACGTTAAAAAGGGCTGAATACAAATACATACATATACAAATATAAACACCCATGACTGGAGTACAAACATTCGTGCTCATCACAAATGAATGCTCTCAACGGAACTCGAACCTGCGACCGCTGGCACAGTAAGTAGGGTCACTACAAACTGAGCCAAACATGTGTCAAGTCGAGTGTCGAGTAATGTTTCAACTATTGGCTTTTCTCAGCAAAATTTCTTTCTGAGCCGATGTGAGCTTCCTCACGGATACACCATTACGATACATTTTTTTTAATTTACGAGTACATAGAATCAGCCTAAGGTATAACCTATTCATTTAAAAAAGAACAATGAAATACTTTTTTAGACTTACGTAAGTATTTAATAATTTAAATGAAACTATGTTTTCAGATTTTGTCACTTTTTATTTTTTATTTTATCTTTTGTTTCCGGTGCTTTGAATGTTTTACAACAAACATGGTCATGGGAGGTCACTTTCGAGATGTTTGCTGTAAAGCATAATATATAAAATAAAACCGCAACAAAATCCGAAAAGACATTTAAAAAGAACAATGAACATTCATTTACAGTTGGCACAAATATCACATTACAAACTCACAAAAAAGATCAACGAATTGAGTATTTCTTTTTTTTTTTTCAATCAGTCAAAAGTGATAATCACTCGATATGATTTGTGTCAATATTAATTATGACACCGAAACCGTGTCGTAGAGTAAATGAGTGAGCGTAATACATGTTATAGCCGATGGAGACAGACTTCCACTTAATATTTTAGATACTTTATGCCAATAATATGAAATAATGGGTTGACAACATATTTTAGAGTATAATTTTGTTTCAGATAATCGTAAAACTTCTGCATAATTTGAAAATTTTACTATATCGTTGGTCGGGTGGACAATTCAAGTTCAAGTTTGACGATACGTTTGGCTCAGTTTTTAGTGATCCTACTTGCTGTGCCAACGGTCGCGGGTTCGAATCCCGCTGGGGGTATTCAATTGTGTGATCAGCAAGAATGTTTGTACTCCAGTCATGGGTGTTTATATTTATAATATGTATGTATTTAAAGTTATTTATGTGTAGTGTGTCAACTATCTGGTATCCAAAACACAAGCCTCGTGGCTTACCATGGAACTAAATGGTGCTGTGTGTTAATGTCCCAGCATATTTATTTATTTATTTATTTAAGTGCCTGAGGTAATCTTCATACACACGAATACCTACATGAGATTTAGAATATAATTATGCATTACTGATATAAAGCAATTTAAATCGATTAAGTATTAGTAAACAGCCATGTAACTCGCAACAGACAAAACTTGCGAAAGTGCACAAACTGCCGCGTCACCGTGATTATACAAGAATATGTAGAAAGTGAGTTCACGATATACATAATATTTACTATATTTACGAAATATGACTTTGAATTAAAAAGAATAATCTAGCGTGAACTTTGACTAATAATAATTAAAAAAAGTACACTAATTATGTATTGAGCAATGTTTTTTTAATTTTTTACCATTTAATATACCTAAAACAAGTCTAGATCTTACAACACTTTATGAAACAATAATTATTCTTTTAATAACTCATATCCGTCAGCTTTTAAGTCTGATTTGTGTATGATAGGAATTTTTCGTAATGATAGTATTTAAGAAGGATGCAGAAATAAAACAATTTATTATTTTAGAGGACATCTTGTATAGATATGAGATACACAACGTAGTCTAAATATTTGTTCACAGCTACACCTATCTGTAAAGTTATTTTTGTTCTCATCAATAAATAGATTAATTTAAAACACAGATTTTTTTATCAGTACTTACGAATTTTTTATTTTCTTCATTTGTCGATAACATAGTAAAAATTTATGTTTGAGTTCTGAATTAAGTATATATTAGAGCAAAATGAGGGTGAATTGTTGTTCGAAATAATAAAGATTACTCAATTTTTATTGCAGTCTTAATATATGTATATGTTAATAAAACTAAAAGGTAAGTAAATTCTTATTTTTATTTTAGTTAAAAACAGGTACATGTTATCATATCTTTTGGTATACCTATCCGTCGAAGTATATACATTAATGTCAAATAACATCTTGTTAACTTCTATACAATAGTCAGCGCTGGATTTACACTAGGGTCACTCGGGGTTAGTGCCCAGGGCGGCAAATTTTTAGGGGCGGCAAAATTCGTAGAGCGGGAATAAAATTTTCTTCGCGTTATCGAAAATGTTATTTTATTTTACAAAAAAACTTAAAAAAAAACCGACTTCCAGGAACTGAAAAGTAAAAAATAACTAAACGGGGGTTTTCATTTAGAATAGATACTTAATCAGATATTTTCGAAGTCAGTGTGCTTTGATATGTATTGGCTGAGGAGGGGCGCTAAGGTTAAGTCCGGCACTAGCAATAATATCTATCGAACTCGACATTATAAGAACAAAAAGATGCACATCATTTGTCCTAAAAGTAAAATATTTCACTGTTACTTCTCTATTGAAAAAAAAACAGGCATACGCTTTAGCTACTACAATCCTTGACATAATAATATTTAGTGTGTTGAATAACTAATAACATGTTATACAATAATATGAATAATAATGTGAATTTGTGAAGCAAGATATATTTTTTATGCAATATTTTATTAAATTTTATATTTTTGTTATTAGCAAAAGTAGTTACTAAATATAATGACTAGATAATATGTACGGCAACATTTTATGTTAACAATATAGCGTTAATATCTAAGAATATCCATTATATTATAATGATATTTGTTAGTCAATCACGCCAAAACGACTGAACGCATCTGGAAGAAATTAGGCATGGAGATAAATTATAGTTTGGGATAGCACATAGGTGACTTTTTATCCCAGAAAAATATACGGTTGCCATGGGTCAGATTTTTTGTTTTTTCTATTTCCTTGCTAGTATAATATATATTTATTGTTAGTAGAGAAAAATGAAAATATTTACTATACCTACTACGTTTTATATTATGCATCTACTGCCACGTTTACGTTTCAACTTATCGTATGTATTACCGTAAATACTTGTGCTGCAGTACAGCAGTGACTGTTTACATTGCCGGGACTTGAACTGCTGGCACAGCAAGTAGTCAGTACAAACTGAGCCAAACGTGTCGTCATGCAATAGTTGCACGTGTATCGCCCTGCCTTTCGAGTTATAAGACTACATTAATCTTTTAATCGAATGGTTTCCATGAAACATCATCATTATTATTTTATGTTACTCCACTCGGATTGCGCTTGTAGCATTTTGATAATAAAATTAAATGATAATATGATCACAATTCTATCACTAATCTGTGATTGGAAAATGAGCGGTAGAGCAGCATGAGTTTTTACTCGCTCGAGGTTTTTGCCGCAGCCGTTCCTTTGACATCCGCCAGATAAACAGCTAATTTCGAGAGGTTAGGGCCTTGGGGAGTGTGACAGCTTAGCTATACATAATCAAGCAGGCATCTCGGCACTCCTCAGTTCTCCCTTCCTTGCTTACTGCCGCAGGAGAGGCTACGTGATAAGGGAAATAGCTCATAACATAGTAACGCTACATAATACATATGTTCTTTTAGTACTTTATGAAAAATAAACTCTTTATATTATAGTAAGAAAAAAATTAAAATAAATAAATACAGAACAGATAGGTAATGTCATAGATCATATAATACTATACCAGGTAATGTACAAGACGCGGCCTTATCGCTAAAACAGGGATCTCTTTCAGGCAGCCTTTAGGTGTAGGAAATAGCAAACTGTAAGAGGGAAGGGGTGCAAATATTAGAGTTACATATATCACCATATTGTTAAACTGGCTTACACGGAGTCGTAAGATTGTACATAATAAAATATTATACATAATTGAGAATCATAAATAATAATATTTTGATTAAAAGTCATTGATAAATTTATATAATTAATGGGAGATAATTTGACTACTTTTAAATTAATATGGAATGTCTATTGATTTTGCTTTTAAATTATATTGATGTTAAAAAGTTAATTTTGTAATAAATTCTAAAAAAAGGTAAATCAAATAGTAAGATATTAATAATTTTCAAGTTATATTATTGCATTTAAAAATTCTGAAATACGGTTGTGCTATTTAATAAAAACTTCCGGCTGATTGATATAAAAGGCAAAAGCTAACCGTTGGAGGGGCGGTTTTTGGGGAAGACGTTCATTACGACAGACCAGATAAGTATTAGTTGTTAAAATAATACTAAATTTATGTTGGCAAACTCATTGATCAAAATAGTGTTGAACTTATGTGTAAATAGTGGAAAATAAAGCGCTTTCCTGTGATTAGTTAATAGTAGTGACATAAAGTAATCGTTAAAATGACATTGAATTTTGTTGTATTAAAGGTAAATACGAAAGTTGAAGTAACATTATAAAACGGTTAAAGTAAAAAGAGTGATAAAATAAAGCTTATTATATTGATTTACTGTGTTCTTATTTTCCTTGTCTTGATATTATAATGGTTATTAATACAATTGTTTAACAATATATGAAAAGTAGAATACAAAAATATATAAATACATACATAATATATATTTACATATTTTACTAAAGGAAATATAATAAAAAACAATGGACTTTGTCAACTGCATAGAGACATTCATTTAATAATGTAGATAAATATGTATGTATGTATATTATACCTAAGGGAAACTTAATTAAAACTAACTAATAAACCAGTATGAAGATAATATTCATTATTTAATAGTTTATCTATCAAAATTAAATACTTATTATTTCAGCCACACAAGTTGAAAGCTCATAAAGGATTTCTTCAACTAACGTTATGTTTTCATTAGACTCACCGTGAGACGAATTGCAAATTACAGCACTTAAATATTGAATTTAATCTCCCAGATCCAAGGTCTCATCCTTTCACGCATTCTAACCAATCTGCCAGTTTATTTTTTCATATATGCCTGACTTTCTAAATCTCCGAAAGTAACTTATTTTGTTTAACATACATTTTTCATTTAACCCAGTTACCTTAATTTGTTTCATCATACAGTTGTTAAAACGTGTTAATATGTATAAGTTAAATTTTAAAAGACGGATACATCACACCATGAAAAATATAACTTTTATTTTTATGTATTTTGAAATGTTGAACTTTTTTACAATCATCGTATATTGCGTAAACGGTAAAGTACTAATAGTATAGTATAACGGTAAAGTAATAAGTACCTATCGATTTAACCCTATGTGTCTCCAGCTATTTGTAGTGGTTCCAAAGTTAGATTTAAAAAAAAGTGAAAATCAGATTTTAGACTAACCTTGCAAATACAGCCTAAGTATCAACTTTATGATTTTTTTCCTAAAGTACTTACTTGACTAATAGTAGGGCTTTTTACTAATAAATTAATTTTTGTCAGAATCTTTTAAAAATCCCAATTAAACAGCAATATTGAAATATTTTTTTAACATAATAACTATACCGGAAGGAAATTTATTTAATACTAGCAACTCATCCTTGCTCGGTTCGTCCCATGGTACGTTTTAACGGTTAGTATAGATTTCTCAGAGATGAGATATTTCCTGCAGTGAACAGTATCCTTAATTGTTGACCCGGATAATCAGCTATTATCATATAATCATCAAAATCTGACCAATGGTTTTCTCGTGATGCTTACCCAGCCAAATAAAAAAAAATTCTAAAAATTATAGATTCGGTCTCTGTATAATATATATAACTGTATAAATAAATAACGATAATAATGTCTATTCCAATAAGATTTTCCAAAAAATATTTAAGATACAGATTCGACTGAGATTTTTATTATATGTACCTATAGGTATTAGATAATAATAATATAATTTAACGAGACTAATTCCATAGGTATTGAAGTCCTCGATACCTCTGCTTTTTGTCTAACAGATATATTACGCGCTGTATAATAAAAGTATAATAAAACTTGAATATCTACTGAAAAAAATATAATTTATAGTTTATTTTCTTGGCTAAGACAATCTTCACTATTATTGTTTCGTAAAGAAATGAAAATTAATGTATATATACTGTATATGTACTTTATGGATCAAAAACTGAATAAAAAAGTCAATGTTAATGGGGGAAGAATTTGCCTTTTGCTCAAGCCAGATGTGGCGATCACTATGATCTTCAGGATATTGTAAAGCTATATGGGGATCGTGCGCAAAATGTAGAGGTCAGTACTCAGTACTATTGTCTCCTTACGAGTCTGTTAAATGTAGACGAGGATAGTTTTCTCCGTCTACGGTGTTAAATGTTTATGATGTCAAATTTATGGTATGTATAAAAAAAAAACACTTTAAAAATAATTCTTAATGTAATAAAATAAAAAACAACAATTTTATCTTGACGTTGATATTATTGAAAAATGATCCCAATAAATTCAGGCTTTTGTCACTAGTTGGCGTAAAAGTCTACACGCACGGTCCTTAAAGCGTGACGGATATTTTTTATTTTTTTTTAAATTTAATTAAAATGATAAAACGTGCAATACCAGAATACAAATAAAATGGATATCATTTGTTTCCAAAGACAAAAACTGAACTGAAAAAAATTTGAATTTCTGGGGTTTTCTCATTCGAAAAACCTGCGCTCCTATCAAAATTTAATTTTAAAAATACCTTCTCATTCCACTTCCTTCAATGATAAGTCATTCAGCGTAACTGCCTCACGACTTTGGAATTCTCTTCCTTTGAGCGTTAGAGGCGCCAAAACGTATAACTCTTTTAAAAATCGGTTAAAACTGTATTTCCACTCTGTTTAAAAACATAGGTAATCTATTTACCATCTTTGGATGTTTTTATGCCATTTTTACTTGCGTATTCTATTATTATTTATTTAATACAATATAATATATTTATTATTATTATATAATATTATTTATATATTTATGTACTCATTATTTATTATAGTATTATTATTATGTACATATGTATGTAGGTATATATTTTTGATATGTAAATCTATTTATAGTATTATAAAATGAATTACTATTGTTGTTATATTATTACTATTATTTCTGTTTTTGTTTTTCTACTATATTGTTCACACCCCTTCCCTTACAGTTTGTCATTTCCAACACCTTAAGGTTGCCTGGAAGAGATCGCTGCCTTAGCGATAAGGCCGCCTCTTGTACATAGCTCTTTATATATTTTTCTTGTACAATTTTTCTTTTGTGGGTGTACAATAAAGAGTATTTATTATTATTATTATTATTAAAACTGAAAAAATTGTAGGCTAAAGCAATAAGACGACCAAAATTAGCGAAATCACAATCTTCATATTCTACAGTTCCAGTTTACAGATGAATATTTTTTTTTATTTTTGTAGGTACTTTTTTACGTATAATTATAGAGTTCCATAAAAAATTTCATCCCCCATTTTACCCCCTAATGGAATTGAATTTCAAAAAATGCTAAAACATGTATTTATTTAATTGTATTGAAGAGCATTAATATCAAGATTCAAGTGATTCTGATCATAAATAATTCTTTGCCCATATAAACTTTATTACCCCCTTTGACCCTTTTAAGGGATGAATTTCAAAAAAAATCAAATGAATATACGTATTTCTTATTTTTTATCTTAAAGCTAAACACCACTTTCTGCGTATTTCATATTAAGTATGACAGAGTTTCATACAATCTTTAATCCCCTATTTTACCTACTTAGGGGATGAATTTCGAAAATCCTTTCTTATCGGATGCCTACATCATATAAGATGTACGTCCCCCAAATTTCACCATTCTACGACCATCGGCTTCGATTGTGTGTCGATCCTTCATTCCGTCAGGAGTCAGGACCACCACGTAATGGAATCAATTGTTCCTTTAGTTGGTCTAACTTCCAGGTACAATACATTGCGCAGGTAAGATGCAAACACAATAAAAGCAAAAACATAAATACAAAAAAATATAATAATAAATCGCTTAATCTCAGACTGGATGTAAATAGATTATACGTGTAACGCCCTCCTTTCAAGAAATCTTCCCCATTGAGTTCATGATTTGTTTTGAGAGTTGAGATCTGTCAATTGTGAATTGGCTGTCAAAGCTTTTGATTCGCGCGGGCAATTGCTCTACTCCCAAAGGCCAAATCCCAATATATTTTAATAAAAATTTACTGTTGTTTCTTTGCATTTATTATATACATATATTACTTCTTTAAAAGTACCAAATAAAAATTGTGTATTACATACATTAATAAGGATTGTGCAAGACTTGTGGTAAATAATTAATCCTCGCTAAATTATTGATTTTTCTTTACTTTAGGTATTGTTTACAATATTTTTTATATGTGAAAAGTGTCTTGTAAGTTTTCACACAATATGCTCTAAACATCTATGTCCCAATTTTAAATGGAATAAATGTCTTTTACAGATTAAATGGCAAAACAAATTGCTGATGTACAAATCCATGCCAGTGACACAAATGATTTAGATGATGATAACCTGGATGTTAGTGTGGATCTCATAGACGACGGATTATATCTAGGTAAATTGTTTTAAAGTCTCAATACCACACATTTTTATCATGAATAAACTCTTAAAATAAGTGTGCTTTCTTCAGTAATATATTTTTAATTTGAAAAAACTGAATATAAATTAATATTTAAACTTAATGAAAAAATATTATATCGTTAACAAAAAAATATTGTCTTTCTATTATAAATTTCAGGTAACTTAGCATGTGCAAGAGATACCAAAACTTTAGAACAGTTGAAAATAACTCACATCCTCACAATAGATCTGGTGCCACTGCCTAGATCTATTCTGGATAGGACCAACGTTACATTTAAGTTTATGAAATGTAAGAAATCTATTGCTTCACTTTCTTTATTAAAGATAAACTTTAGTATAATTATCTAAAATAAACCAGCCTCTGAATATTTAACAAAGTCACTTTTTGAATTGATCTGTTTTTCTTTTCTTTATTAATTAATTTAATAATTTTTTGCTTAATTTAATAAATTCATACTTCATCTACACTGGTATTATAAAGAGGAATGATTTGTATGTTTGTAACGAATAAACTCAAAAACTACTGGACCAATTTAGATGAAATTTGGTAAGAAGTTAGTTTGAGACCCTGGAAAGGACATAAGATTTTTTTTTCCGGAAATGATCCCTTAAGAGGGTGAAAATGGAAGTTTGTATAGAGAATCAACCTAAGAACAACCCCAGGCGAAGCGAGGGTGACTCGCTAGTTCACTCGCTGGTTTTTTTTACATTCATGCTTATCAATATTTTCAGTGGCAGATGTACCTAAAGAAGATCTCGTCAGTCATTTGCCTGAAAGCAATGACTTTATCAAGCAGGCTATTGCCAATGGAGGGACAGTGCTTGTCCACTGGTAATTGGTTTTCTCTTTTTTAACATATTTTAGCTGTGACTGCCTTTGTTTCGAGTATGATTCTTACTTTTCTTATGTAAGACAATAGAGGTTGAATTTTGAATGTGACTGAAGATATATTGTTTTTACCATGGTTCCTCATCACAAACAAAGAAAAATGAGATCAAATGAATGTCAATAGATGATGTTAAAGTATCAATTTGTTATTAAAGTTGTGTTAAATTAACAAAAGGAAAAAAAATGATCCTAAAAAGATATGTTATTGTTTTAAAAAATATTCTTAGTGAAAGGAAAACAAATAATGCGCCTTTAAATCAAGTTCGCCATTAATCAAACTGATTGTTGAAATATCAACAATCAGATGATGGGTTTGTAGGGTATATTCACAGATGGCGCTTTTACATTTTATGAATTGTTTATCACGGTTAAAAATTGTTAAAAATCACAGTTTCAATTCCTGAATTTTAAAATATTTACCATATTTTGTTAGTTTGTACATATTTTTGACTAGCGACTCACGCTCGCTTCGCTCGCGTTCGTCCCTAGGTACGTTTTCACGGTTAGCTATGTTTATACATAAATAGTAGCTTGCTACTCCTAATATATTCATTTAAATTATATAACGATTTACGTTACGTACGTACGTTATTGCACACGGCGTACGCGGATTTAGTTCACAATTTCATGGGTTTTCATTTTTTTTCGCGGAACCCTGATTCTTTTTCTAAAATAAAAGCAGCCTAAGTTACTCCTTACAACAGCAGCTATCTGCCAGTGAAAGTCCCGTCAAAATCGGTCCAGCCGATTCGGAGATTAGCCGAAACAAACAGACAGACAAAATTTTTAAAAAATGTTGTTTTGTTATATGTACCGTGTATACATCCATATGCATTTATTAAAAAGCGGTTATTTTAATATTACAAACAGACACTTCAATTTTATTTATCTGTATAGATAGGTAATATAAAACAGTTTTAAATATTTGCAAAGCAACAATATCTATTATCTATTGAAGTAAACAAAAACAGCCCAAAGAGTAGCTCGTATTTTCACTGTCCAATTTCTTTGTATGGGATGAGGCCTCTTTACTAGTACAGTATTATGTGATCTGTGTTTTTGCTTAGCTTTCTATGTATCTTAGCTCTATATGGTTTTTGGAAAAGATGTCGATACCATCAGCCTGTATTTGGTCAGAGTGGTTGAATATAGCTAAATCAAGGGGAGATCTGTTCTTAGCAATGGGGCATAAAATGCATTGTATTATGTATTTTTATTTAATAATATTTATTATTATTTTAAAGGCAGTGGTAGCCCAGTGGTAACACGCTCGTTTGGGAAACCGAGTGAAGCGGGTTCAAATCCCGGGTCTCGCACCTCTGATATTATCATGTGCGAATCATTTGTAACATGATTACCACTTGCCTTAAGGTGAAGGCAAACATTGTGAGGAAACCCGCATATCTGACAGAACCTAGCAAGTTTTCGAAAGACATGTGAAGTCCGCCAATCCGCACTTGGCCAGCGTGGTGGACTATGGCCTGATCCCCCTCGTATTGAGTGTGGCCCGTGCCCAGCAGTGGGACGTTAAAAAAAAGGGCTAAATATAACACAATACAATTTTTATTAAAAACTTTTTACCCATTTTCCAGCTACTTTGGTGTATCTCGGTCAGCGGCCGTAGTAATAGCTTATATCATGGAGAAGTATGGTCTCTGCTATGAAGATGCATTCTTGCTGGTAAAAACTAAGAGACGCTTTATCGGACCAAATGTGGGTTTTGTTGCCCAATTGAAGTTGTTCGGTCACATGGGCTATATTATCAACAAAGATGATCCCAGATACAAACAGTTTAGATTGAAAATGGCTGGACAGAAATTGAAACAAGGTATTTTTTTATTATTTACTAGTCACTCATCCTTGCTTTGCTCGGGTTCATTCCTAGGTACGTTTTAACGGTTAGTATGAATAGATAGTCTCTATATTATATATACATAGGTAGAAAATAAACAGTTCTGAATTTTTCGATTTTTTAGATGATTTTTGGGTTTCCCCCTATTTCTTTTTATATTTATATCACCCCTGAGACACCTCCAACAAAATAAAAAAGAATTATTCAAATCGGTTCAGCTGATTTTGAGTTTCAACGAGACTTACAAGCAGAAATTGAATTTTTATAGATTATTCTATTCAAGCTTATAATATGTGTGATGTAGTTTTCAATTTTTTTTTTGTAGTATTATATTGCACCTTGGGAATCATTTGATGGTAAATTATCTGTCATTCTCTACCCCACAAAATATGTCTACACAAAAATCACTTGTTGAGTTTCTCACCAGCTCTTCTCAGCAGAACTGCCTTCCGAGCCGGTGGTAGATTCCTCACGGACTTACACAATGGCATTTAATTTAAATTTAAAATGTAAATGTTATTTATATTTATTATTTATTTATAAAATAAATTTATTTAAATAAAGTATATTTTGATTTCATTATAATTATAATAATACTTGCGAATCACCCTCGTTTCGTTCAGGCGCGTCCTGAGGTACGTTTTAAATTAATATAAATAGTGTACCTTAGGAGATAGACATATGCTATAAAGGGCTTTTCTGTAGGTCTTTTTAAGACCGACAATTTTCTAATACATTGTTTTGATGTATCTCTAAAGGTTTAGTCAGCTTTAGCCAAGTAATCGTACGAAAACAGTTTTTTTTTAATAAAAAAACACCGTCTAGGCTCAGTCATTATGTATAAAATATTTACAAATTATAAACATAAACCTTCCTTGTTTATAGCTTCTATTAGTGAAAACCGAATCACAATTAAACCGTTTAAAAGAAAGCAGGAAAACAGACAGACAGAAAGCGTCTTTGTTTTATACTATGTATAAATGAGTAAAGTTAACTACTAAATAATGTATAGAGTTAAATAAAATTAAAGTGTATTGTCAAAATAACAGCTTTATAAAGTGCATATTGAATTAAATACAGTACTTATAAGAAAAACACAATATTTAAAATTTTTGTCTGCCTATCTGTCTGTCTGTTTGTTCCGGCTAATCTCCGAAACGGCTGGACTAATTTTAAAATTTTTATTAAGATTATTGAATCTAAAATGACAATTATATTTGTCTTTATACCGAAAATTACTTTCAGTTAAAATTCTGCCTCAATTGTTTGCGGACCTGATCAAGCCCGATCCAGGTCTAATCAGAGAGCGGCCCGACCCTATAGTGTACAGATGCAAGAAATGCCGCAGAATAGTTGCTAGCCAGAGCAATATAATACCTCATTTACCAAAACAAGTCAAAGTGGAACTCGCTAAAAAGAACATTAGGCCCCCACCGAGTAAACTGACTGGGCTGAATTGTGCTGAAAATGGGCAGTTGTTGATAGAAAAATTGAAGAATTTGGCGTGTCAGATAATAGATGGTATTGAGGTTGATACAGGAGAAAGCAGTCCAGGGAAGAGTGAGGATAGCTTGGACAGTGAAGAGGGACCCAGCGAGGTAATTGACAATGAATTTATATTACCCTTTAATATAAACACACACACACCCACGCACCTTTCACTACCATCAATTGGGTACACCTTTTTTTGAAGTCGGTAAAATAAATTAAATCATCCTTTCGGAATTGTCACGGTTTTATTTTGAATTTTCTTTCATGATCACCATGTTTATGTGTAAAGCATACGAAACGATAGACGAGAAATTCAAAAATGGCGATAAAAACCTTCATCTGGCATTTTTATTTGGGGTCAGCTCTCCTAATAATTCTTATCCGCAGGCGTTTTTTTTTTGGTTGTTTAGATGTCGTTTTTGGAAACCCAAGGAGTGCTCATCTGTACTTATCTGTACTAATATTATAAAGCTGAAGAGTTTGTTTGTTTGTTTGGTTGAACGCGCTAATCTCAGGAACTACTAATCCGATTTGAAAAATTTTTTTTGCATTAGATAGCCCGTTAACTGAGGAAGGCTACAGGCTATATATCATCCCGGAAAAATGTACGGTTCCCGTGGGATAAATTTGTTTTTGTCTAGGGACGAACCCGAAGCGAAGCGAGGGTGAGTCGCTAGATTATAATTATGTAGGCTCTCATCAGAGATCATACGTTCTCCTTAACACTTGTTCGCCTGGTACTTGTGATGACGTCACATGGGATGCTCTTAGTAAATAATAAAGCATAACCTTTTTCGTTACGAGACGATTTCTACCTATCATCTACCGCAAGCCTCGTTGAGGAACTTCATTCCAAAAATCGTTCAAACAAAATGAAACCCTAACCCACGATGGTATGGTATGGTATATTCGGGCTTATTACCGCAACTCGACGTCTTTGCGCCTATTTTGCGTGTGTGGGAAATTATTCACTCGTGTTACTCTTGCCAACCCAGTTCCTCCGGGAATTTCAGCAATCTCTTCGTCTTGCTGAAAATCTCCGGGAGTGTACTAGGTGTGCCAAGGTGTTGAGCGCGGTACGCCGCTACACCTGGGCAATACAAGATTACATGTGCAGGCGTTTCATTTGCCCTCATGTAGACCCTGCAAAGTGGGCTGTCAGTTATACCTATCAAAATAGATATTTATTATATGGTCCTTGGCCAGTTAGGGCCGCTGTTATATGCCTAAGTTGGGTTCTGTTGAGATCGATAAGACGGTTTGTCGTTTTGGCGTCGATGGTAGGAAGCGACTCCTTCACATGCCTACAGTCAACAACTTCACGCCATATATGACGGCACGTTTGGCACAGTTTGTAGTGACCCTTCTTTCTGCGCCAGCGGTCGCGGGTTCGAGTCCCGCTGGGGGCATTAATTTGTGTGATGAGCACAAATGTTTGTACTCTAGTCATGGGTGTTTATATTTATAATATGTATGTATTAAAGTTATATATGTGTAGTATATCAACTATCTGGTATCCATAACATAGGCTTTGTAGCTTACCATGGAGCTAGATGGTGCTGTGTGTTAATGTCACAACATTTTTATTTATTTTATATATATCTACCACCCACGATGGTAACATTCCAGGTGGTGGACGGCTACCACTCGGAGGTGCTGGTGGACGCGAGCGTGGCGCGCGACGGTGCGGGCGCGTGCCGCCTCATGTACTTCGTGGAGCCCATGGCGTGGATGCGCGACGTGCGCGCGCAGCCCGCCGGCAAGCTGCACTGCCCCAAGTGCGCCAACAAGATCGGCAGCTTCAGCTGGGTTATGGGTGGGTCTGGCTGTTGATGTTCTTATGCTTATAGCGGTTTCTTGTTCCATCTGTGTTTTTTGAAGTAAAACTTCTTTACGCACGCTTGACTTGGGCGGTAAGCTGGTGAATGCGTTACGCAAACATCTATGTTTGTTGCCATGGTGACGGTTGTTATTGCCTGAAAAATGATATATAATATTATAATATTCTTTCCTTAAATGATATTCTATAAATATATGATTGTAATATGCCTAATATGCATTATTTTTAGTATCTCATCTATCCTAATGATTTAAAACATAAATTGAATTTCATAAAGAGTACCGATAACCTACAGAAGTTTTACTTCTTGCGCTTGTACACATTCATACACGCACTTAACTTACTTATAATGGAATGGTTAATATGAAATACATTTTACTAATATGATAAATGTGAAAGTTTAAGATGTTTGGATGGATGTTTGTTAATCACGCCAGGCTGAACGGATTTTGATGAAATTTGGCACAGAGACAGATTATAGTCTGAAATAGCACATAGGATACTTTTTATCCCGGAAAAATTTAGGGTTCCCGTGGGATAGATTTGTTTTTGATTTTCTATAGGCAAACCCGAGCGAAGCGAGGGTGAGCCGTTAATAGACTATATATGTATATAAATAGGTATGATGTTGTTCTGGGTTGTATTAAACGTGTTTTCCCCTAAGAATGATATAATTTCCCGCGGTAAAAAGAAGCCTATATCTCTAGCCTTCCAACTATCTCACTCTGTTTCAATGTGAAAAAAAGGATAAACAAATTCCCTTTTACATTTATAATTGTTGTATTCAGCTCTTTTTTAACGTCCCACTGCTGGGCACGGACCTCCCTTCAATATGAGGGGAATCAGACCATAGTCCAACCACGCTGGCCAAGTGCGGATGGCGGACTTCACATGTCTTTCGAAAACTTGCTAGGTTCTCTCAGACATGCAGGTTTCCTCACGATGTTTTCCTTCACCTTAAGGCAAGTGGTAATCAAGTTAGAAATGATTCGCACATGAAAATATCAGAGGTGCGAGACCCGGGATTTGAACCCGCTTCACTCGGTTTCCCAAGCAAGCGCGTTACCACTGGGCTACCACTGCCATCCATTCATCCATATCCATCCTCTATTGAGTAAGGAAATTATTGGGCCCCGGTAACATTTATAATATTATTAGTAAATTAATACACGGATGTACCCCTGTTGTTCAATTATGTATTACCACAGTATAAATCCATATCCATACTAATATTATAAATGTGAAAGTTTGTGAGGGTGGATATTTGTTACTCTTTCACACAAGGACAGCTTAATAGATAAAATGAAATTAGCACAGAGATAGATTATAGTCTGGAATAGCACATAGGCTACTTTTATCCTGGAAAAATGTGCAATTCCTGTGGGATATTGTTTTTGTCCAGGGATGAACCTGAAGCGAAACGAGGGTTAGACGCTAGTAAATAATAATGCCATATAAATAATTAGCAAATATTTATTTCCAGGTTGCAAATGTCCGTGTGGTCAGAAGGTGGCTCCGGCTTTCTACTTGGTGCCTTCTAAAGTAGAGTGGTCGAACATTGTCCAAAACGTACAAATTACTGTTTAAATACAAAACTGAGTTTTAAACTTGAGATCTGTATGAGAGACTATTGCAGCTTTACTTTCCCACTATTTCCCACTGCTGGGCAATGTTTAAAAGAAAACATGATGATGTGTTGTAAAGGTAATTTATTTAAATATAGTAAAATGTAAAATCTTCTTTAGTGGGATAGAGGAAATGACCTTTCATATTCCATTAGTTTTGGAATATTCGTGTTTGTTTTCAGCATATAACTCCACAATTTGTGTTTATCATATTAGAACATACTGTATGTATGGATATATAATTGTTATTTATTTAATTGAATTATACCCAACTATTAGAAATCAATGATAAAATAAATAAATAAATTTATTATGTACTTATAGTACCAACATATTATTTCTCAATAATATACATGAGTGAGAAAACAGTAGCTTTTTGTGGATTAAAAATGCGGGAATACATAGTACAATGTGACCACGACGCATCAATCAAAAAAGTATTAAAAGTTCTCTTAAACTGTCACCAATTGTGTTTAGGTAATTATTCTAGTTGAAATAAATATACAATAATGTAAATTGAACCTTAAATGCAATGCTTACTTTTACAAAAAAGAAATAAAAAGCGCGCTCAAATATTCAAATGAGCGCTCATTCGGTGAGGACATTTTTTATCGTTGATTGTGTATCTGTTACTATATTGATCGATGCCACAACGTAAGATATATGAATTTATATCCCTGCAGGAATATTTGGTTAAAATTTTAAACACTTTAAGATACGAAAGATCATATGGGATTCTTAGAAGTACTGGTATTTGAATGTTAGATGTGGTTCAAATTAAAACAAATCTCTCTTTCATAACAAAGTTAATAGATAGAGATAACAGATTTTGTATGAGTCTTGTAGTGAAAACTTTTTTAGCGCTTTTTCTGCCAAACATAGGCATTAATGACTTTTTTTGACAAATTGATATTCTTGTTTAATATATCAATACAAAATGATAAATCTATTTAATCTGTAAAACACTCAAGACTAGTTATTCCTTATTTAAATTCTGGAAGCGTATAATTTCAACTGAGCCAAAGATTTTGGAACTAACGATTTCGCTATAAGTACCGATTGACCAATTTCAAAAAAAGTGGGTTTGGAATTAAATATATTTTTAGATATTTAAAAATTCTGTTTTGAGGGTAGAATAATTTTTTTGAATTTAGAGAGGTTTTTGCTCAAAGGTGATAAAACTTTTAGTTTGAGTATGTTTCCAGAGTTTACATTCGGTTTTCATTTGCTTTCTGTATCTATGCATATAATAAAATTGTAACTGAGTCGACACTGTACATTGAATATTTTTCAGAAAATCTTATTGAAATAGTCATTATTATCGATACAGAGGCCAAATCTAGTTTTAGATTTTTTGTCTGTCTGTCTGTGACCGCATCACGAGAAAACCACTGGCAGATTTTGATGAAAATTGGTATGATGATAGCTGATTATCCGAGTCATCATATAGGATATTTTTTACTGCGGGAAAATATATCTGAGATATCTATACTAAACGTTAAAACGTATCTAGGGACGAATCCAAGCGGAGCAAGGGTGAATCGTTCAAATATATTAATTATAACTGGGCTCTTCCTTTAGTATACTTTTGTATGGGTACTGGCTAGTGGCGTAGCTGTCATGGCTGTCGTCACCCTATTGGGTGCGACATCCGTGTAATTGCAATATGCAGATTATTAAGACGGTTAGTAGTGAAATAACATTATAATTTTGTACTACTAATATTAAATATTACTATTAAAAAAATAAAATGTACGAGGTTTCACATACATTTCATAGGTTCAATAAACAAGGTGTTTTTTTTAAGGGTGACACTATTGATTAACCCTGGTTTCACTCATGCTAGATACACCACTACTTCTTAAGTATGTAGATCTTCCAATTTCCCCCTAATTTCCAAGTTTTTGTAGTAATTTAGTAATTATAACGACTCCAAAGTTTGATGTGAGGTAGATTGTTGGTGCTTGCCCCTGGTTATGAAAAACAAATATTTCTGTTATAAATGTTATTAAATATATTATACAATTAATACTTTTGTTTTATTCCATATCAGTTCCTGCGAGAGTGTTACATGATAAAATATTATTTATTTAAAGATTTATGACATATTGCTGTATAAACTATGTACGGTTGAATTGAGCGGAGAGTTCTTATTGAATTTTGGATTTACACTATAAATTTATCATGTCATATACAAAAACATCTTTGTATTTAGGTACTTAAAAATTAAACATATTATTATTACTGGCAATAATTTTAATTACTTTTATGTCACAATTAATGTTTTTTTAAATATTTTTTGAAATTATACAATACTATATGAATTATGCTGCAACATAGAATACTTAATAGTTTGGTATAGAAAGTGCATTTTATATGCAAAAGTACATCGGTGGCTCTACTTAATAGGGTTGCCGCACGTCACATATAATGCTTATATGTATATACATAGAGACTCCTCTGTGCGAGTGGGTTTGGACAGCCCTGACGTTACGTAGCAGAAGATACAAGAACTATGCGATGGAATGAGAAAGAAGTATGTCAATATAATACTAGGGCACTTGCTGTGCGAACTGAATTGCACTTTATTGCGTTGCATTAAGTGTCTAATTAGTAATTACTTAAATATTTTCGGTTTCAACTAAACCTTCAATACCAAACTATAAGTTGTTCTATGTTTACATCCTACATAAGAAGCATCTTTGGATCATTGATTAGACAAATCTTGACTAGTATTATCGTAGTTCTTTGAGATTACTTACACAAAATTAAAATTAAAAATAAATAACATTATTGATACCTCAAATATCTTATATCCTTAACAAACTAAATAACTAAAATTATTTATTTCATCTAGATTAGTTAAGCAGTTTGACCATGATGATTTATAATGTACTAGCGACTCGCCCTCTAAAACGTTTAGTATAGATTTCTTAGAGATAAGATATTTTCCCACAATAAAAAGTTGACCCAGATGTTGATCCAGATACCCAGCTATCATCATACCAAATTTCATCATAATCTGTCCAGTGGTTTTTTCCCTGATGGATTCACAGACAGACAGACAGACAGACAAAGTTTCCAAAAACTACAGATTCGGCCTCTGTATCAATAATAATGACTATTTCAATAAGATTTTCCAAAAAATATTTAATGTACAGATTCGACTCAGAATTTTATTATATGTACAGATGAGACACAATAAAATTTATTCTTGTAATTAATTACATATTCAGCTTTCTCCAATAATCCTGTGCTGGGCATGGGCCTCCACTCAGTACCAGTGGTATCACCGATCAGGCCATAGTCCACCATGCTGGCCAAATGCAGGTTAGCGAACTTCACATGTATTTTGAAAACTTGGTATATTCTTCAAGTTTGAATTGAAATTTTGAAATTGTCATTGAAATTTCCTCATAACGTTTTTTTCTCCATATGAGAATATCAAAAGATCTTTACCACTGGTCTACCACCATCACTGTTCACTTAATTATATTTACGTTCATTTCACACAGGGTTTTTGGTTACCCTTTAAGGGGTTTATAATATGGTATATTGTAAATTGTTTTAACCAAAACCCTTTCAATAAGGTTTTTTTTATTAGGGTTACCAAATAACCCTATCTATAATGTGTTACTCAATAAAAAATGTAATACAATATTAGACTTTAAAAAATATTCACAAAAAATACAGATTAAAACGAAGTAAAAGCGGCACACAGACATGCACAAAAATTTAGACAAAGAGGTAAAAAGCGATAATCATATCTGCTGTACTGCCAAAAAGAAAATAGACTTTACCGCCTACGCTTTAAGGATTATATTCTATTATCAATCCTTATAAAGAAGATTAGGGTTAACCTCATAATATATTGACTTATAAACTATATGGTAAACCTTTCGATAAGGTTAATTCTATAATAGGGTTATCATTACAATTAAATAACACATTCCTTTTGCTAGATTCTAGAAGATGAGTTACACATTTTAATGAGTAACAAGATTTTTCAAATATAATTTTGAATGAGTAACCATTTTATAAGGTAACATCTAAGCCCTGGTTTTACGGTCCCTGATTTCACATAAAGCAAACTAGTTGATGAGCAACGGTTGTTGTGTGAGGGTCTGTCCGTCTGTGCGCATGCGCGGGATGTCGTGCAGCGCGAGGCGGTGCGCGCGCATGAGGTGCGTCTTGCGCTTCCAGCTGTCGGCGAAGGCGCGCGCGCAGCCCGGGCACTTGTACGGCAGCTCGCCCGTGTGCGTGCGCGTGTGGCGCGCCTGGGGGGAACGTTCATTAGAAACAATTTTTATATATTATCACTAGCGACCTCAAATTGCTTCCCCATACAAACTTTCATCCCCATTTTCATTCCCTTAAATCTTTAAGAGATGATTTCCGGGATAAAACTAACCTATGTCCCAGGGTCTCAAGCTGACTTCTTACCAAATTTCATCTAAATCGGTTCAGTAGTTTCGGAGCTTATTCGGTACAAACAAACAAAAAAATCTTTCCTCTTTATAATATTAAGTTAGGAAATTTAATTTAGATCACACGAAAGGAAATAAATTAATAATTAATAATATTTTTTTAAACAACGCGAATATTTAACATCTATCTTTTCAGATTTTGCCGCGGATTTGTTTAGTTTTTTTTTTTTTGATTTCTAAAGTAGTGAATGCTTTACAACAAATGTCATGGGAGATGCTAAAATTTCTTACTACAGATGGTGTCTTGTTTACCTACAAAATTATACAACAATTTGGAAGAATAAGAAAAATGGCACTAAA
Organism: Argynnis bischoffii washingtonia; assembly: GCA_033884665.1. Classification (NCBI taxonomy): domain Eukaryota; kingdom Metazoa; phylum Arthropoda; class Insecta; order Lepidoptera; family Nymphalidae; genus Argynnis; species Argynnis bischoffii. The sequence goes on from CM066610.1 coordinate 17,411,456, forward strand.
GTACCTCACAATAGCTAATTTAAAAAAATAAATATTAAAAAGTTTAAAATCGTCTAAGAGATTATTACCATAGAGTTTATTAAAAAAAATAAAAACCGACTTCCAGGCACTGAAAAGTAAAAAATAACTAAACGGGGGTTTTCATTTAGAATAGATACTTAATCAGATATTTTCGAAGTCGGTGTGCTTTGATTTGTATTTGCTGGCACCGACTTCGAAAAAATCTGATTAAGTATCTATTCTAAATGAAAACCCCCGTTTAGTTATTTTTTACTTTTCAGTGCCTGGAAGTCGGTTTTTATTTTTTTTTAAAAAGTTATTATTTTTCCATTTTTAGTGTAGACGTATCATCAATACAAATTAATCAAGTCCAAACACCAGGTAATTGCTGTAAATCGTTGAGGAGTTCCCTCGACTATCTTTCGGATGCATCATCAGATCGACTCCAGACCTTCATTAAATTGTAGTGCTATAAAATACCTAATGAAAATGTTATTAAACGCACTAGTCGCCGTTACAATTTTCGAAAGTTCCCCTCGATTTCTCTGGGATCCCATCATCAGATCCTGGTTTCCTTATCATGGTACCACTCTTGGGATATCTACTTTCCAACAAAAAAAGAATTATCAAAATCGGTTCATAAACGACGAAAAAATGCCCGAACAAACATAAAAAAAAACATATATACGGTCGAATTGAGAACCTCCTCCTTTTTTTGGAAGTCGGTTAATAAAATGAATTTCCATCGAATAAAAAGAAATAAAATTATAAAGCATTGAGCTATCAACATGTTAATATCAAAAATAATTATGACAAAAGTATGTAATTACATACCAGTCCGCTCGCATCATAGAATCCTTTCCTGCAATGTGTACACACATACACCCTGGAGTCGGAGTGTCGTCGCAGGTGGCGCCGCAGGGAGGACGCGGCGGCAGTGCGGAAGCTGCACTGGGTACAGGCGTGGGGTTTGGCACCTGTGTGGGTCCGGAGATGAACTTGTAAGTTGTGAGCTGAAAAAGTTTTGTTATTCCTTGTTATAATCATCCAAATTCAAAAGTATTCCTATTCACAGATGGTGGCAGAATTATTTCCAGGGGCGTGCATCTACTTCTTCACATTAAAGTACTAACTAATCTTTAATTTACTTTTTAATTTTTATTCATAAATGTAAGTTTTTTTTTAAATATTTCTAAGAAATATTCTCTGTCTTTTTTTGGCAGATATCTAAATTTAAACAGGGACTTTACTAATATAATTATATACCTTTAATAGCAGCATATTTTCCTTAATGGCAGGGGTGTACAAGTGCACTCTTCTCCCGGTGCCCATGTTTTTATTTAATAATTATTATTAAGCTTTAAATTATTACTTTTTTATAAGTCATGAATCTACAGCAAAATGTGGTAAGAAAAAGCTACTGAGGCTTTATTTCTGAACAGAAAAAACTCAGACTAAAACTATTGTTGTTTATTAATTTTTGTAGACAAAATTATAAATTACAATAATTATATTATCTAACGTTAAAATAGCCTGGTACAGAAGACAAAATATTAGTAAGTGGTAGCGATTACTCAAACTTTATAAAAATGCATTACCCATTATAGTTTAGAAAATTAGAATTATATTACTTATTTTTATATATTTTTTTATCATTTACACATTTCTCTTTCTGTCCCACTACTTAATACTATTTCTCACATACATAGGTTGGCTGCAAGAGATCTCTTAAAGAGATAAGTCCACTTTTATCCACATCATTTACTATGTATTTTCTATTTAATTATTTAGTGCGATAAACAATATATAGATATTACTTACCTTGACCAAAACTCCATCCACAATAAGAACATAAGTACTGTTTCACATCATGCACTTTCATATGACACTTCAGTACACTCTTCATCTTAAATCTCATGGAACACTTATCACAAGCATAAGGTCTCACGTCGGAGTGAGCTCTATTATGAATTGTCAGCTGTTTCCTATATTTAAAGGTTTTACCACAAGTGGTACATGAAAATTTTCTTTCATTTGAGTGCGATGTTGTATGGTATGCCAGTTGGAATGGTTTCGAAAATACTAAAATAAACGAAAAAGCATTGTATTGGCAGGAAATATATAATACAGAAGATTTAGAGGAAATAACATTTTCCAAATCCAGAAATTAGAATTCATACATTTTAAAGTAAAATTAATAGACAATATATTGAAAATTAATAAATTATTTCTTTATGTTAACTACTAGTAGAGAGAGAGAGATGTATTTTATGTTTTATATGTATCCATGCAATTTTCATATTATTTCAATGAGTAACATACATTTTGGACAATATGTACATGCATATTTGTGTCCGGAATGCTCTTTTTCCATGTGTTTTGTAAACCATTTCTTAGATATAAATGATTTACTGCACACTGTGCATATAGTTTTGCTTGAATCATCGTTTTTAGCGTCCTCATTTACACTGCACTTTGAATTTTGCTTATCATTAGTTTTATTTTGTACTGTTACAGATGGCAGAAAAGTATGTATATTATTGTTTAATTTTTCTCTGTAAATATTATCACTATCATCAAAAACGCTCTGGTCATCAATATTAATACCGACAGATAATTTGTAATCTGGTAAAGTCAATCTTAGTTTGTTTGGCTCTTCAATAGTTTTAGAAGTTTCAGGTTCTATAATTACACTTTTTTCGCTTCTCGATGCAATATTTTTGAGGGTAATATTAACATTTTGTGCTTCCTTTATAAATGCATAACATGATTCTATTTTAATTATACAGTCGTAACAAAACTGTTTTGGAAGTTTTTCATTATCGGTAATCTGAAATCATTTTTATGTATGTAGTACTATTTTGTTCTACATACATTTTTATGTATGTAGTAAATTTGATTAAGATTGTTAATTACATTTTTATAATGGTAAAACATTACCTTTACATTTGTACAAAAACAAAACATTTCAACAGCATTGGCGTTAAAATTCTCTTTTTCCCATGACGCTACTTCTTTCATACAGCAACGACACAGTTTCGAAATATCCATTATTAAATATTTCTTTTTATTTTATTATAATGCATTGTTAAGTTATATTTCGATTTTCCAATCAATATTACAATATTTTTTTGAAAACTGACATGTTTACATTAAATGACGTCTACGTCATAAAGCTTTGACACAGAGTATAAAAGCTTCAGACTCCAGTATTGCATGGAAAACACTTAATATCTCTAGTTTTACTAGTGTAGTTGTTTAACTATCCCACGGGAACTGTTTAATTTTCCGGGATGAAAAGTATCTAAAATGTTAACCGGGGATATAAGGTACCACAATGCAAAATTTCATTCAAATCAGTCCAACAGTATCGGAGATTAGCCCCTATAAACAGACAAACAGACAGAGAAACAAAAAATTTGAAAAATCTGGATTTGTTCTATTATTCTTCTTACATCCCCCTGACTCGGTTTTTAGCTTTTTTTTTTTTCTATGTGCAGACATTCGACCTCTACAGTTTTATTATATGTTTATATGTATAGATTAAAAAAAAAACGGTCTGGAAAAAGAGGGGTCCAACACAATACACATACCTAGATTAGTATCTCCTACTAATTGAGTCCTGATATATATATATATATATATATATATATATATATATATATATATATATATATATATATATATATATATATATATATATATATATATATAAAGCCATAATACAAAAGAGATGTTATGTTTAAATCTTTAGTCTTAGTAGACTAGACAAAAATAAATACGAAGGCACAGCTGAAGGTAGTATGAAATACATAAGAGTTTTAAAACTGAATTCTGAAACTAACGACGTGATGCTTATCACATAATTCGCAATTTTACGTAACTGTTTATCTCTCATTACATGAATTTACATCAAATTTTGTAGGTCAGGGATAATGAAACGCAATTTGGACACGAATATTTAATTTGCTAGTGTTAAACGTTTGTTTTCTGAGATATAAGCACGTAGGGTGTCCAATCCTTCACCAGTTAAAGGGGACGCTTCTAGAACAATCGGCGCATTTTGTAATTCAGTAGACAGTCTTGCACATTGTAACATTAAAAGCGCTTCATTTCGCATTTGACGATACGCTGCGTCCATTTTGCTTAACACTAAAATAAACTGAAAAGTATAAATTACATTACTGTAAAATATGTATCTGCCTGTGAATTTTACCTTGAATGAATATGAATATGTATAAATGTTGCCTATGAATGTTATCTGTTTCTATCCGAGAATCTCCGCAATTTTAGTAAAACTTATTCGAATACGGATTCAGGCGTAAGTTCCTGATATAGTCAGGGCTTCATCCCGAGAAAGGAAATAGATCCCGTTAGATTATCTATACATATTATAAAACTGTAGAAGTCGAATGTCTGTACATAGAACAAAAATTCTAAAAACCAAAGGAGGGGGATGTAAGAAGAGAAATAGAACAAATCCAGTTTTTTTTTCAAATTGTTTGTTTCTCTGTCTGTTTGTCTGTTTGTAATATGGCTAATCTCTGAAACTGCTGATATAAATGAAATTTTGTTTTGTGGTAGCTTACATCCCCGGTCAACATCTTAGATACATTTCATCCCGGAAAATTAAAAAGTTCCCGTGGTACACTTAAAAAACTATAGTAACTTATACAGCTTAGTATACAAAAACTACTGATTGGATTTTAATGAAACTTTACAATAATATAGTTCATACATTAGAATAACAAATAGACTACTTTTTATTCCGGAGAAATGTACAGTTCTCGTGGGATAGATTTGTTTAAATTTGTCTAGAGGCGAACCCGAGCGAAGCGAGGGTGAGCCGCTAGTAAATGAATAAAGTCGAGATGGTAAGTTTTACTAGGTGCGATATTATAGAGTATAAATGTAAAACATACAGGCGTATTGTCTAATCTCTCACTCTTTTCGGTACCTACGACAAGAGGTGCCAGAGGTTTTATGTACTCAGAGATTTTTCACGTCACAGAGGTACATCGCGAACTAATTTTAACACTGGCTTAGAGAAACTTTTCATAATCGGGTCTCAAGACTAAACAACATATGCTAAAGATCCAGTAGGATACAGTCATATAGAGAATTCAAGAAGAGAGTAAGAAGAGCGTGTTATATAATTTCGATGTTTTTTTAAGAAATTAGGAATAGACTGTCTTTTATTATCTTTTAAGTAGGGTTCCGTAGCCAAATTGTTAAAACGGAACTCTTAAGATTTTATCTAAGTATTAGCTCACCCTCGTTCCGCTCGAGTTCATCCCTACGTTTGACGGTTAATATAGATTTCTCAGAGATGAGATATTTTCCCGCAATAAAAAGTATCCTAAATATTGATCTGGATAACCAGCTATCATCATACCAAATTTCATCAAAATTTGTCCAGTGGTTTTCTAGTGATGCGTCCCAGGCAGACAGAGAAAAATTATAAAAACTATAGATTCCGCCTCTGTATCGATAATAACGACAATTTCAATAAGATTTTCCAAAAAATATTTAATGCCCACATACGACTCAGTTAGAATTTTATTATTTGTATAGAAGATCAACATTGAGTGTAATGCATATTATACCTACGTATGTGGAATTTAATATGTCTTATCTCATGCAAAATAATATTATATATGAGATAATAATATTATATATATATATATATATATATATATATATATATATATATATATATATATATATATATATTATTATTGTAATAACATCAATTAGTACTTTTGCCTTTTTCAGTTTCGGTTCAGCTAGTAGAGTGTACAGCATTACAGCAGCGGCTGAGATCTGGCACAAGTTTGAAGTGTCCACTACGAATATAACCTGTAACATAATTTGAACAGAATCGCACTCAATAATAAAAGTAATAAAGTTAATATAATGATTCATTGATTACTCAATTACTTTATTTAGGTTAGTTTTTAATAGCTTATAATTATAATATAAGTTTTAAAGATAGTTAAAATAAACATGCTCTTTAAGATGCTATTCATAATATATAGTGGTATTTAAAGGTTAAAAATTCAAAAGGCACATGTAGTAGGTCCTCATCATCCTGCCCATTTCCCAAATTACTTGGGGTCGGCGCAGCGCGTCCATACTGCTTATTTGTTTTGGCAAAAGTTTTCCGACAGGCCGCCTGCCTGATGTCAACCCTCTTTGGGAATACTGTTGTTCGCCCGCCATCGAGCAAGGGACTTAAGATGCGATGCCCTTAGATCCATTAGTCTTCTATGGCACCCATAGAAGGTAATGGGATAGATCTATTCTAAGCTTAGCGCTACACTACTAAAAAGACACATATAAGGATCAATTGCTTAAAAAATGTTTACCTTTTCAATACCATCAAAGTAATTATTCCATAATGAGGCCATTTCTCCCCCAACTTCACGTATAGTTAACACTTGCTTCTTACCATGTTTATTAACGTAATTTACGTCGTATATATTAGTCCCAATAGTCGGTACTGGGCTATATGTATAGTCTATTCCTTCTGCATCTTGAAGTTTTTTTAATAGAGTTGTTTTTCCAGAACCTTTTGGCCCTAAACAGAGAACAGTAATTTTGAGGTCTGAGTCGTCCATCTTCTAAGTTTTATCAATAATTTATTACACATTATTTTGACGATGAGTTCATCTACTTGACGTTAGATGGCGTAATATATGCGCTACAGTTTAAGTTTATCAAAATGAATCTTTCTATTAAAAAGGTTTTTTTTTCTCTTTAAAGTATATAAACATTATGGAGCTCCAATGCTAATTAATTTTATTGAAAATCTATGTAAAATATCTTAACGTTATTAAATATATCCAACTTATTAAAAAAAATACCAATCGAATTGAGAACCTCCTCGTTTTTGAAGTCGGTTAAAAAACATTAATACCTAAAGTTTGTTACGTCAAACATTTAATATGATTTGTAAATTATCTTTTATTGTAATCGTAAATTTTACAGTGTTATTAAACTGTTAAAACAATGAAGCACGTAACATTCAAAAGTTTACCATGCATACATTATGGTATTTGCCATGGTACCCACCGCTGACCTTAGGGACAACGTGGGTGTAGTAACTCTATAATATTCACCGACAAGTGTCCGAAACTCGAGCCTTAAACTTACGTAACTCTAACGCCATTTTTAAATAATAGTGATGTGCTTTTCGGTCGGGGAATCGATTATTCGTCAATTTATAAGCAATTTTTAATATCTATACTCTATACAGATAAATAAAATTGGAGTGTTTGTTTGTAATATTAAAATAACCGCTTTTTACTAAATGGATATGGATGGACACGGTACATATACCAAAACAACGTTTTTACAATTTTTGTCTGTCTGTCTGTCTGTCGGTCTGTCTGTCTGTTTGTCTGTCTGTCTGTCGGTCGGTCTGTCTGTCTGTCTGTCTGTCTGTCTGTCTGTTTGTTCCGGCTAATCTCCGAAACGGCTGGACCGATTTTGATGGGACTTTCACTGGCAGATAGCTGCTGTTATAAGGAGTAACTTAGGCTACTTTTATTTTAGAAAAAGAATTAGGGTTCCGCGAAAAAAAATTAAAACCCATGAAATTATGAACAAAATTTGCGTACCGGCGTGCGCATCCGAGCGAAGCGAGGGTAAATCGCTATATGATTTAAATGAATATCTTAGAAGTAGCAAGCTACTATTTATGTATAAACATAGCTAACCGTGATAACGTACCTAGGGACGAACGCGAGCGAAGCGAGCGTGAGTCGCTAGTTTAAAATAATAATTTTTAGTTTATGAAATAGCGCCTTTATATAAAATATACATATGTATAATATTATTTGGCATTCAAATAATATTTAAATTATAATTACAGTTTTAAGAATATTTATAAATATTTAAGGTCATGAGCACAATAATATAAACGTTAAAGTCAAAGGTAACCCAATGAAGGTGCAATTTAATAGACAGGAAATGTTTTGACCAAAACAATGCAGATTGGCGCGGAAGTTGTATTGGATATTCCAATTTCGGCAAGGTTTTTTCTTAAAGTAAAAAATCAAGCTCAATGAGATCAGTTTGTCTTGATAGTCTAAAATCAACGACAATTATTTTATTTTTTATTTTTAGCATGATGTATTAAATAATTATTTGATTTTATTTATTTAAAAATATTAATTTTGGAGATATAGTTATCAAGAAATCGATTCTATAATATATAAAATATTTATTGTAATAAGTCAATCTACAGACAGATACTTTATTAATGTTATAGTTAAATAAAACACGCCCCTCTCTATAGAGGTTAGCAACTGTGGCCCGCGAATTTCGACTGCGTAACTGGGACGCACCCTTGACCCACTGACTCACTGTCATAGCGCATTGTTTTTCAACAATCAATAAATAATACTTCGAGCAAAACTCTTTACATTTGCGCAATATGCTCATCGTTGCACTATTTTTTTTTAGTTATAAATAATTAAAATATAGATTATACACAATTTTATTTGAGGTCACAGATAAAATTTGAATGAGTATAATATTAAATGAGTAATTCTTGTATATAAAATTTTGTGTATCTCAGAAACGACTTTAAAGATTTTATTTAAATAAGATTTTGCTTTTTGTGTTCATCTATATAGATCGGTGTCTTTTCTACATACATAGGAAATTTTTCAGAAAAAACAAATTTTTAATAAGTTATTGTAAGAGCTTTTTTCTATCTGTTCTCTGCTGACAATGCCATATTGTATCTGGTAAAATCTAAATTTTTATGGTATAATACTTGCATTGTCGGCAACGGATGGTGGCCATTAAACACGAGCGAGCGCCTACGCCGAGCGAGGCTCGGTCGCCCAAGGTACTTACTTATCATATTATGTAATAACAAATAAAAACTTTTGGTCGCCTAATTAATGTTTAATATTATGACATAATACGGTCTAATAATTTTTTTATTTTGGGCGAATGTTGTTCAGCCTACTTGTAACATTGATATGTTCTGACCTTCATGTTAAATGTACGTTTAGGTTAGCTGGATGATATTCTTAAATGGTTGAAGGCAATACCGATCTAAGGCTAACTATTTTATCTAAATAAAAAAAAAATTACATTTTTTTTTAAATTAATTATTCAAGGTTTAGTGCTAAATTCACATAAGCTGTTTTATAAATTAAATAAGTATATATAATTATAATCTTTTATTTATGACTAGCGACTCACCCTCGCTCCGCTCAGGTTTGTCACTTCTTACGTTTTAACGTTTAGTATAGATTTCTCAGAGATGAAATATTTTCCCGCAGTATAAACTATCCTTTATGTTGACCCGGATAACCAGCTATCATCATACCAAATTTCATTAAAATCCCTCCAGTGGTTTTTCCGTGATGCGGTAACAGACAGACAGACATACAAAAATTCTAAGAACTATAAATTCGGCCTCTGTATCGATAATAACGTCTATTTCAATAAGATATTAAATGTACAGATTCGGGTTAGTTACAATTTTATTATATGTATAGATTAATTGGCCATTTTGATTTTTGTTTATTTGATATTTTATTTTTTATAGGAACTTATAAAGTTCTATAAGTAATTCTCCCGCCAATTATTTCTTCCTTTTTAATCAGTCAAAGCTACACAAAAACAATGATTAAAAAAAATGGAAATTTTCCATTTTGTATAAATGAGAAAAATGTAAGGACATAAGATGGTTTTGCTTGATGAATATCTCGAAGATAATCGTTTGGCCTCCTATAAAAGATACGAATATTTGGTTAAATATTAAACAAAAACAATGCACAACCTTACTATTGTCCGTATTGTAAAACCGTCCGTATTGTATTGTAAAACGTATGTCAAATTATGATTCACACGTTTGTTAATTAAAGCTAATTACAGCTGAAATTTTTGTAGTACACAATTTGAAAATTGTACTTTAAGTATATCTACCTATGAACTTTCAACGTTTAATAGTTTAATTAATATTGGTGTGAATTATAATAGAGAAATTTTAATAATGAAATATTGAAATTATACTTCTTTTGGCACATTTTGAAAAAAAATATGAGAGTAAAAGTTTTACGATGCGCGCGCACACCGTCAGCCAAAAAAGCGACATGATAGAGTTAGCTGAAAACAACATGATGAAGGTAGCTGCATTCCCTTTACAAACAGACATTTGTGACATACGGAATAAAATCTTTGGCTATTTTTGTACTGTTACGACAAAGAAGTATAACTTCTTACGTGCGTACATAAGTACACTCACACACGTTTTTTTAATAATCTTTATTGCTTTTGAATAAAGCCTATATCAATATTTTTGAATGCAATTTCTTTTTGATTAAGTAAATAATTATTAAAAAGTGCAAATATACGTGGCAAATTCAAAGTAGTTGAAACGCACGCCATGGTAAGACCGAATAAGACGTCAAAGTATTATCATAACAGAGCGATTAGCGATTTTGTCGCTACAAACTAAAGTCGTCATTTTTCTATGTATGATACTTTGACGTCACGCGAAGCGCGTGAAATGGCGGGCGTTTAAAGTATCCGTATCGATACCGGATAAAATATACGGATACTAAATATCTATACGGATAAAAAAAAATGTCATACGACATTTTAATTTTTTTTAATACAAAATTTTAATTTTTTTAGAGCTGGAGACTTTTTGTACAATTATATAACGATGTTAGCTATTGTATAAAAAATAAATAAATCACGAATATATATACCCCTTTTTGTCATTTCTCAAAAAAAAAAATTGATTACAAACTTAAAGTTTTTCGCTATACATTGTGCCGTAGACAAGGGGAGCTTATTACTCCACTCTTATTTCTGGGTAATGACGTGTCAATGCTGTTGGTTAAGGGCAAGGCCGATCCTTTCTGTAATTTGTAACGGTTTTAATCTGGCTATACTTTCAACACATACAAATATCCGTTTTACACTTTAATTATTTCACTACATATGTTTATCTATAACTAATTTGTGAGTGAATGAGCGAATAGCTGTATAAGTGAGAGAGCAAGCGAGTAAAAGTGTCTTTTTATCAAAGTACCTACCATACAAACGGAATTTGAATTTTCTTGATATATTAATTATGTTTATATAAATTATTATATTAAATTAAAATAAATAATTTATTTAAAAATAAAATTAAAAACAAACAATTTTACCATATATGGTAAAAGATATGTGAACCTGCAAAATATATTTTCCAATATAATATTATAGACTTGTTTTAAGAATCTAACTTAGAGAAGAATCTTACTTAAAGATAAAAATGAGTCATATTTATCAGAGTGAAAAATTAGGTATAATTATAATTTAAATAGTAGATCTCCGTGTTTTTATCTTGGGAAAAAGAACGAAAGTATTTAATGCTCAACCTAACCCAGGTTGACCGTGTCTGTGACCAATAGGCCTTTCACCACTCGCGTGACGGAAAGTGACAGTGGCCGTGACGTTAACGAGATTCACTTCAAATTTCCATTTTGTTCGCGAATCGCAATCCATTTCACAATATTTATTAATATTTTTATGTAGACTACTTCTTTTCGTGACGTTGCTTACGTTATGTTATTGAAATTTCAATACGTTACGATATATGAGATTGATTGAAACGTTATATGTAAATTGCAGAGAAAGATGACGATTATGCCATCTGTTGGGAAAAAAAACACAAAAAAAGTGATGGTAAACAGTATTACTTTTGCATTATCAGTGTTTTTAATTAATTATTTTTTTGTTAATTAAAATAAGTGCTTGTGATTGTCTTCATCAAAAGTATCTTGCTGTATTCGTGGCTATTAAAATATGCCGTATAAAAATAAAATTGACATTAGTAGATTAGCAGTTGAAATTTTATAGTTACCCCTAAAGTTCATTGAATGCTGCGTGAATAACCTTCAAATGACAAAAGTGGATAAACGCAGTAAAAAACTACGTAACGTAACGTTTTTATTAATTTTAATTTTTTTTATAACATTCTATGATACTACAATTGGCAGGTATTAGACAAGTACTAATATGTTTTTTCCAAAAAAAAAAAAAAAATATTATCGAGCACAAAATAATAATTTTTAATTTATTAACAGCTTCTTCGAAAATTTAATTAATATTGAAAATAATCAGATTTTAATATTTCAAATGATTACAAATTATAAAATAATATTATTTGTACTTCGAAATCTTTAAATATCTTTAGGTTTTATTTTTTATTCTGTCAAAGTTTAAAATACTTTTCAAAATGCTTAAATATTACCAGATTTCTACTATTTTCAATATCATACAGTTAATTTATAGAAAATAATTTATAATAATTGTCACACTGTAAACATTAGAAACACTGGTTTGAGCGACAACTGTGAAGGTTATGACTAATAGCTTATTTTCATCTTCTGTTTCAATTACATTTAAAACATGACCTGATTCAAATAATTTTTGGCCTTTTTTATCGTTTTGACCTCTAATCCGATCATTTTTTATTGGTAAAAAACCAAATTTTATGATTTTTTGCATTATTTAGGCACAACTGATATTATTTATTACACTGCTTACATTATTATGTTTTTCTTATACCTGGGCGTAACCCCAGGGCGCTCTACTTTCGACATAAGTGCTGTCCTCTATAGTTCGCGCACAATACCTGGAAGGAGAATAAAATATCTCTAATCAAAATGAAATAGCTAGCTAGAGTTTATTTATATAATTAACTAGCAGAACCCGCGGCGTCGCTCGTGCTAAAAATACAATCCCCTCTTATGGGATGAATTTCGAAAAATGCTACAACACATATTTATTTAATTGTATTGAAGAGCATTAATACCCAGTTTAAAGTAATTCTGATCATAGATATTTTTGGGTTGTATTATAACGTGTTTTCCCGTGGAAATGAGATAATCTCCCGCGGTAAAAAGTAGCCTATGTCACTCTTCAGACTTCCAACTATCTCCACACAAAAAATTAAGCTAATCCCTCACTCTGTTTTGACGTGAAAGAAGAACAAACAAACAAACAGACTTTCACATTTATAGTACTATAAGCATTATTCAATGGATAAGGACATCTTATATCTATGTATTTATAATTTATATCTTCAGCCCTCGTGATTTTTCTCACAAGCATTAAATTTATAATCGGAGGAGTACCTACTTACTCTAGGTACACCTACTACCCCACTTTTTCTTTGAAATATCTATTTTTGTAAAGTTATAAAAAATGTTAAATTGCTGAAGAACCTTTAGATTAAAATGTGAATAAAATCTAATTTATATAATCTAACTATAGAGTGGATAAATATTTTTTTTTATTTTTTACATATCAATAATTGTTAAGATATCAATAGTTGGTAGTATACTAGTATAAAGTTGCATTTTTATATATGAGCATTTTAATAAAAAAACAATATATTTGACTAAATTGTAACGATGTATGTATAAAGCATTTACTTATGTGACCTTGGCTGATAAGAATGTATTTAAAAAAAAAACAAAAAGACGTGGGTATTCTCTTGTTTTCCCGCGCTTTTGGGGAAAGATGTCGGTACACCTTGTAAATTATTATTATAAATTATGTAACTCATTATTTAAAAGAGCAGCAACTGTTGAGTTTCTCGCTGGCTCTTCTAGGCAGAACTGTTTTCCAAGCCTGTGGTAGCTTCCACACAGACAGACGTACTGACGATTATAAAAGAATTAAGTTGAGCAAAGATAAAACAATTCAGTATCTATTTATCCTCTGTTTGTCAACCGATATTATTGATTTTTTCTTTTTTCTTAGTAGCTATTGACGAGCGATTTTGTAGACATTTAATTTTTTTGTACAGCTAGGTCAAAAATGGTTATAATCGAATTTCGTCCGTTAGACAAACATTAATATTATTAAAATATAAAACAAGTAGAGAGAGAGAGAAGAAATTCGTCTCCGTAAATATCAGCTCACTTGAAAAGTGAGCGTATATTTCGATTAGTTGTATTGAAACACTACAAGCGTAAACACGTTCACAATGCCGCAATGTGAATTTAAAAGTTGCAAAAATAAAGCGAGAAGAAGAAATTTTTCGGACGGAGTGTCTTATTTTCGGTAAGTATATGTAGATTAAGTCAATATTTTAAGATTTAACCTACGAAATGACGACACGATACTACTAGATAACGACACGTTATCTAGTAGTATTGTTGATCGAAGCCTAAGCTAATAATACCGGAAAACTGTCCTTAACAAACATTTGAATAAAAATTAAAATTTCCTCATTTATTTAATCTAATCTATAAGTATATATAAAACAAAATCTTGTTTTTTACAACACTTATAACCCGAGAACTGCTGGACCGATTTTTATGATCTTTGTTTTGTTCGTTTTGTCTTTACCCCGAATAGCAGAATAACTATTAAAACATCAGAAAAAAAAAATCACAAAAATAAAAATTGAAAACAAAAATCTATTCCATACTAAGCGTTAAAACGTACCTAGAGACGAACCTGAGCGAAGTGAGAGTGAGTTGCTAAATACGTTTCTGATTGAACCGATTAAGATGAAATTTGGTAAGAAAATAGTTTGAGACTCTAGGAAGGATATAGGATAGTTTTTATCCCGGAAATCATCTCTTAAAGGAGTGAAAATGAGGATGAAAGTTTGTATGGGGATCAGCCTAGGGACGAACCCGAGCGGAGCGAGGAGTCGCTAGTAATTAATAAGATGTCTTAAAATTAATTTAAAAAAAAAATTGTATATATATTTCTACAATTCGATAGTGTCAACTATGATAGATAATTAATTATCAGATGTTCTGTCAGTGTTTAAACTGCGCAAAAAAGTACACACTACACATGCGTCATATCGGTGCGGAATCCACCATGCTGCTCTCCTAGATACTTCGCTCTGTTCCCCACAGCAGCGAATATCAGAGATAAGTATTAGTATGTAGAAAGATAGAATTAAACAATAATAATACATTTTTATTAACTTTTAATTTATATTTGTTAACTAAAAATATATAAATCAAAAACGAAGGATATAATAACTATCTATACATATGATAAAATTCTGAGTCGAATCTGTACCTTAAATATTTTTTGGAAAATCTTATTGAAATAGACTTTATTATCGATACAAAAACCGAATCTATAGTTTTAAGAATTTTTGTCTGTCTGTCTGTCTGTCTGTTACCGCATCACAGAAAAACCACTGGAGGGATTTTGATGAAATTTGGTATGATGATAGCTGGATATCTGGGTCAACATATAGGATACTTTTTACCGCGGGAAAATATCTCAATTCTGAGAAAAAATTTAAAAATTGAAATGTAAGAGTATACTAATATGTAAAACCTAAGAATTGGTTTTTGGTCATCTGAACGCGGGCGGAGCCGCGGGCAATGCTAGTCTTTATATATGTAAATACAAGTAGGTATGTCACCATTAGCAATTCCACAAATAACATAGAAACAAATTGACTAATAAATATTTCATAACTAATAAATAAAAACACGCCATTACAATAGAAAACTATGTGAAGTGAAATTGTTTTATCCATTACGCAATCAGAAAAATTTACGATGCCACGCAAGAGAGATTCATATTTGGCGCTGATAAAGCTATCAGTGCACGCGATTGTTAATTTGATGACACGTTTGGCTCAGTTTGTAGTGACCCTACTTGCTGTGCCAGCGGTCGCGGGTTTGAGTCCCGCTGGCGGCTCATTTGTGTGATGAGAAAAAATGTTTGTACTCCAGTCACGCGTGTTTATATTTACAATGCGAGTATGAATGTATTTAAAGTTATATATGTGTAGTATATAAACTATTTGGTATCCATAACATAAGCCTCGCAGCTCACCATGGAACTAAAAGGTGTTGTGTTAATGTCCCAACATATTTATTTATTACTAACAAAACTCGCGGCTTCGCTCACGATCAAACTACGAAAAATACGAAATTTCATGCAAATATTTCCAAGAAATAAAAAGTTTTATACAAACTTTTATTCCTTATTTACCCTCTTGGGGATTGAATTTTGAAAAATCCTTCTTTAGTGGATGACTACGTTATAAAAGGAATACGTGTGCGAAATTTTAAGTTTCTAGCCCTAAGGGTTTGGCCTGTTCGTTTATTTAATACTTTCATCCCCTATTTTACCCTCTTAAGGGTTGAATTTTAGAAAAACTGAAATACGTAACACATTATTTTTGCCGTACTCGATACGAAATTTCATGCAAATATGTCCAAGAAATAAAAAGTTTCATACAAACTTTTATCCCCTATTTTACCCTTGGGCGTTGAATTCTGAAAAATCCTTCCTTAGTGGATGCCTTCGTCATATGAGGAATACGTGTGCCAAATTTCAATTTTCCAGCCTTAAGGGTTTGGCCTGTGCGTTGATACATCAATCGCTTTTGCCTTTTATATACATATACAGATAGATTTAGGCATTAGTTTCGTTAGGCGCTCGCTTGGAAAACCGAGTGAATCAGGTTCAAATTCCGGGTACCTTCTAATATTTTCATGTGTGAATCATTTCCAACATCATTACTAGTCTTACAGTGATGAAAAACATCGTGAGGAAACCGGAATGTTTAAGAGAACTTTTCTTAAAGTACATGACTTTTCGCCAACACAGCAGTTCGCCAACTCGCACTTGGCCAGCGTTGTGAATTATGGTCGTTAAATATATATAGTAATTCATATTTGAACTACGCGCGCGAAAACTTTAGTAGAAAAATGTATTCTTAAGGTGTATAGGGTGTTAAAAGTCATTTTTGTAGTTTTATCGGAGTTATGACATAGTGTGTGTATGATAGTTATATATTAAGTACATATTGCTAGTGCAGAAAATATAATATTTAATTAAGCAAAAATAAAAATGGTTAAGTGTGAGTTAAACTTGTGAAGTACCTTAGTAGTACATTATGGGTAGAGTTGCTTACATCAAAGATAAATATACTTTTTTCATTTTCTAGATTATATACATATAATATGTATATTCACTACTCGGCCGTCCGGAATAAATGTTTTTTTTCTTTTCAGTAGATTCCGAGAAACAAGCCATGGCAGACATATAGACGGACACGGGACGGATTCTTATATAATTTGGTGGTTTTGCTTTTACATCTAAAATATCGGAATCTAAAACGCATAGATTTCTTGTCAGACAAAATAATACAGAAATTTTAAAAATCAAATTTTAAGCTTTATTAAATAATTTTAAAACTTATTTTATTCTGCTATTGATGATCTCATGTTGTGTACCTAAGTCGCGTTTTCATACATTTTGCATATTGAGCAATATCGAACCTGTAACCTTTACCCTTACAATGTAAATTTTATTTACTATTCAGATAATATCAGCTTAAGAAGATAAAGATCATAATATTTAACTTTATTTTTGAAATGGAAACTTTTGGAACTTATATTTTCTTTCAAGCTTTTAGACTGTATAATATAGCGTATGTTAGGTATGACTTATCATCTTTTGGTTCCTTCTGAGATACTGTGAGAAAGTGATAAAAACAGGGCTTATAAATGTCACTTCCTCTAAGTAATTTCGCTTGTGTTTTCAAATTATATACAATTTTTCTATCATATTGAAGAAAATCAATTTTCACGACGTTGTATACAATTTGTAACGCATATTTACATACATTTGCTTATGTGCAAGCAACATCACATGTCATAACTAGTATTCATCTTTGTAAGTGAACAAAGTGTTATCGAAAGCGTGCGCGTGCGCCGGTGAAAGAGTCAACGACCTGCGCGGGGGCAACGAACGTCTTTGCACCCCTCCCCGCACGCAATGGCAAAACATAGAGCTGTTACTTTTTAATTATATATTATTTAGTTATAGGGTATATACCTTTAACACTTTTATGTAAGGACGATAAACATAGTTCAAAAGATTTTAATTTGAATAGCTTCATTATAAAAGAATATTCAATAAGTATTTTTATATGTTATGATATTAAAAAAATAACTCTTTTTTTTATATTAGTAACTTTTTTCTAAAACAATAACTATAAACATTGTTTTGAGACAGTTTTAATGATTTTAGGAGAAGTAACACACTGTTATTACAGTTTATTGCTGTTAGAAAAAATGATTCAATTTTCTTGTATTAAGTTTTCGCATTTAAGTTTTCATTCGTGTTACTAAGCCTGAGAGAATTTCACTGAAACCGGCCATCCATCAGTGAAAGTCCTGTTGAAAACAGCTGAAATATTCTTCTCCCTGAAAATTCTTCTTGCGCAAAGTTTGTCCTTCCGGTAATAGATGTCTTCTTGCTTCTGTTGTAAAAAATGGTTAAACTATTTAGAGTATTGTTAATACCACACACTACTGCCCTGTAAATAAATATAATTATATTAGTAATAATATACTTGGTAGTTTAATAAATTCATACTGGTAAATTTCGAAAATTTCAATATTGATATTACCTGAAAGTTTGAGATATTTTATACTAATACATCTTGTATAATACGATTTTAAGATAAGTGGTCAAAATTCGACCATATTCTTCTATATAATTTCTTTTCTATATAAAAAAAAACTAAATGTTTCCTAATATTTTTTATCTATACAGATAAATAAAATTGGAGTGTCTGTTTGTAATATTAAAATAACCGCTTTTTACTAAATGCGTATGGATGTATACACGGTACATATACCAAAACAATATTTTTTACTTTGGCTTACTTCTGGCTAATCTCCGAAACGGCTAGACCGTTTTTGACGGGACTTTCACTAGCAGTTAGCTGATGTTATAAGGAATAACTTAGGCTACTTTTACTTTAGAAAAAGAATCAGGGTTCCGTGAAAAAAATTAAAACCTATGAAATTGTAAAAAAAAACACTCGAGCAAATCGAGGGTAAATCGCTATATAATTTAAATGAATATTTTAGGAGTAGCAAGTTGCCATTAATGTATACCTAAACATAGCTAACCGTGAAAACGAACGCGAGCTAAGCGAGCGTGAGTCGCTAGTTGACAATAAAGTTCGTCAATAGCTATTAAGCAAAAAAAAAAAACGATTTTCTTTCTTGACAAACGGAGGAGAAAAAAATACTGAACTGTTTTATCTGTAGATTTTAATATTTAATAGCGAATTAACTATTAATATAAATTGGCCATAACTAGACGACATTCTACAATTATTTACGAAGTAGCGACTCACCCTCGCTCTGCTCGGGGTTTTTCCTAGTTAAGTTTTGACGTTTAGTAAAAGTTTCTGAGATGAAATATTTTCCCACAGTAAAAAGTATCCTATATGTTGACTCGGATAATCAGCTATCATCATACCAAATTTCATTAAAATCTGTCCAGTGGTTTTCTTGTGATGCGTTCCTAGACAGACAGATACAAAATCGATAATAATGACTATTTCAATAAGATTTTCCAAAAATTATTTAATGTACAGATTCGAATCGGTTAGAATTATATTATACGTAAAATATAATATAAAAAAAAATAGAAAATAAAAAAAATGTATTTAAATGACAAATTCATGCGTTATGTCATTATTCTTTGGAATCATATGTACCTATGTGTATAAACTAGCGACTCACGCTCGCTTCGCTCTCGTTCGTCCCTAGGTACGTTTTCACGGTTAGTCTAAAATAAACTATATATATAATTTACATAGATATAGAAATGTAAGTACCTACTTTAAAAATAAAAAAAATATATGTATATCCCTTACTTGACACATGATTCCCCATACAAACTTTTATCGCCCTTTTCACCTCCTTAAGAGATGATTTCCGGGATAAAAACTATCCTATGTCCTACCCTGGGTCTCAAACTATCTCCATACCAAATATCATCTAAATCGGTTCAGCGGATTAAGCGTGAAAAGGAGACAGACAGACAGACAGAGTTACTTTCGTATTTATAATATTAGTATGGATTACTCTTCTCCATTCTACACGACAGTGGCGAAGTAGTCTGCGCCCAACTGGCACGCCTAAAAGCCAAATAATAAAGAATTGAATTGTATATATTACTATTTGTCCATGTTTGTAGAATGACACCTTGTCTATTGTAGCCCCCAGTATAGATTTATCTCTTGACAGGTATTTTTGTAAGAATTGTACTACCTTAGTTTTGAACACCTCTAGCGGATTTAGCTGTGATACTGAACTGTTACTTGTGTTTTACACCACTTACCTACCTATACATATAATAAAATTCTAATCTAATAAGAGTCGAATCTGTAATTCATTATATAATCTGAAAGTCATTATTGTCGATGCAGAGGCCGAATCTATAGTTTTTAGAATTTTTGTTTGTCTGTCTGGGAACGCATCACGAGAAAACCACTTTTTTTTTTTTTTTTTTTTATGATACTCAGTGATAAACGAGCAGACAGTCCACCTGATGGAAAGCGGTACCTGTCGCCCATAACACCTACGGTTCATGCACTTAAGTTTTATGTAACAAAACTGCAGAACCGCCCGTACGTTATCACTGTGAGGACTAAGATGTTATGCCTCTTGCCTGTAATTGCGCTGGCTACCTTATCCTTCATACCGGAACACAACAATGCAATCATTGTTGCTTGGCGGCAGAAATAGATAAGGGGGTGGTACCCATCCAGTCGGACTCCTCAGGCTTGACAGAGTCCTACCACCGGTGATCAATTTTACTGAAATTTTGTATGATCATAGCTGGTTATCCGAGTCAACACATAGGATACATTTTACTACGGGAAAATATCTTATTTCTAAGGAATTTATACTAAGCGTTAACTAGGTACGAGCCTGAGCGGAGCGAGGGTGAGTCACTTGTTCTATAATAACTTATCTACTCTCTGAAAGTCTTCTTCTTCTGCCTGGCATTTATTAATCCCGGCTATTGCCAGGGTCTGCCTTCCTGCTAAGCCTCCTCCACTTTGCACGGTCTTTGGCGTCATCCTGTGTAAGTCCATTGGCTCTCATATCCTGCTTCACGACATCCAGCCATCGCTTTCTTGGGCGCCCGGGAGGTCTTGATCCAGGGACAAATATATCAAGGCACTTTCTACCAATATAGTCCTCAGACCTACGCGCGACATGACCATACCACCTCAGACGACGCTCTTGGAGCTTATCCGCTACGTCACGGACCCCGAGACTGCCTCGGATGAACGTGTTGCGTATGCGGTCAGCCCGCGTTACGCCGCACATCCACCTCAGCATCTTCATCTCCGTGACGTGAAGCTCCTGAGTGTGCCGAGACAGCGCTGGCCAGCACTCCCTTCCTTATAGAAGGACCGGTCGGATGATGCTCTTGTATATCTGTCCCTTGAGCTTGGGCGGTATTCTGCGATCGCAGACCACACCTGTGACCTCCCGCCATTTGGCCCAAGCAGCTCTAATACGGGCTTGAACGTCGTGATCGATGCTTCTTATATACTCTCTGAAAGTATAAAATAAAATTTAAAGGATTTACATACTTTTTATTATTAAATATTATTACAATACATTTCGTATTGCAATAAATTTACACAAAAACGTCCTTTTTTGGTTGGGGTAGTTTAATATTGTAAGTAGATGATAAAGGCTGATATTGTTTTAAATCTAGTTTATGATTCTACAAAATGCACAGCACAATTCAGCTTGAACATAATCAAAAAATCCTTAGAGTTAGGATGCGTATGGTCTTTTTTTTATAATAAATCTTTTTTACAAATAGTAATGATGTTCGATGCTTCTTTAGATCATTTTTTTTTCCTAGTTTCTATATTTATAGGATTTTTTAGATTCTTATTTCATCTATACAAATATATAAATAATATTGAAGCGTCTGTTTGTAATGACAAAATAACAAATTTTTACTAATGCATACGAAATTATATGAGTGAAATGTTTTTACTAAATGCATAAGAAAAACACAAATTTTAATTTTTTTGTCGGTCTGTCTGTTTGTTCCGGCTAATCTCCGAAACGGCTGAACTGCTTTTGACGGGACTTTTACTGGCAGATAGCTGATATTACAAGGAGTAACTAAGGATACTTTTAGTTTTAGAAAAAGAATTAGGTATCCGCTCCAAAAACATTAAAACGTAACTAATTTAGCTAATTTTAATATAAAATTGGCCAATTCTTTTGTACATGAGTTTTTTTAAATTAATGTTTATGATAGCAGTACTTAAGTTAATCACTTATTTATCGTTAAATTAATTTAAGAGTTTTATTAAGAAATATGTTGAAATTAAAGGATTTATTACTTTTAATGTAATTAATGATTACCAAATCACAATTGCGTATTATAAATATAGCTATCTATTCGAACCGGATGGTCACGTGACCATGATTGTTATAAAACATTGAAAACGTTTTAAAACAAAAATCAAAGTAAATCCGTAAAAAAAAAATCGAAAAGTAGTTTTATTCTAAATCTAAGAAAATATTATGCAGTTGCATACTTTAAAAAAGTATAGTAATTTAATTTATTTAGAAAATGCTTTACTACTCTAATTAGGATGATTATTGGTAGGTATATGAGTCAGGTACTTCGTCTTTGTCAGTTATAGCCATTGCAACCTGTAAGGTTTATTGTTTTAATCGACTTGTAAAACGGAGGTTATTGAGCATTTGTTTTATGTGTTTGTTACGTTATATCGTGACCTTTTATTAGCCAATTTTAATAATTACTTTTTTAATGAAGATATTTATATTTATAGATAATTTCAAGACAATATAGCGTTTTAGTTACATAGTAAATTTTATGACGAGAAAAAGCTGAAGTTTAAATTTATGTACCTCACATAAATATTATTTTAGGATATTAAATAAGTTTATATAATTTTATTTTTGCGAACAATATATTGGGTACAAGTACGCTTGCTGAAAGTAAAAATTTACAGTATATTCCCAAGAAAATGCTTCAGGCAATACGCGAAATGGTATAATGTAATAAAAATCGCTAGATTCTTGTATGAAGACTTTTCCTTTATATTATAATCAGATATCCAAAATATTAACGTCGTTTTAATAAAATTTCATTATTTGTTTTGTCTTCGTGAAATTTATTTATTATCTCACTCACTCTAACAGCGTATTGTAATGTAGCATTTAAAAATAAATACGCCATTACTATTATTTTTCGAGGTTTTATTATGTATCTTAATTAATCTACTTCACTTTCATCTGTAACGTAGATATATTTTAATCAAATTATCTTCGCCCAGCCTCTGTATCCGCCCTAGATGCATTTTCTTAATTACTTTTTACTTAAAGGGTACACAGTTTACAAGAAAACTGTAACTTTTTAAATTTAACTATACAGATAGTCTGACTCACACTTGACCAATAAGACTTAGTTACTATATACTAAGATGAATATTATGTAAAAGTAACGTTTAAATAATGTAAATATATAAAAAAAAGTGCATAATTCTAATTACAGCTCTATATTATATAACCATCGCATTAGACACACACAAACGCGCGGTGCAATCTCGTGCACACCGCTGCTTCTAATAGATACTAGGGCTCGCCCACAGTGAAGCTCGTCTAGGATGTATAATAGGAGAAAAATATAGAATAAATAAACTACGTGTTAGCAAGTGAAACGGGTTCAAATCCCGGGTCTCGTACTTCTGATATTTTCATGTGCGAATCATTTCCAACAAGATTACTACTTATCTTACAGTGAAGGAAAACATCGTGAGGAAACCTGCATATCTGAGAAAGCCTAACAAGTTTTCGAATGGTATGTGAAGTCCGCCAACCTGCTCTTGGCCAGCGTGGTGGACTATGGCCTGATTCCCTTCGTATTGAAGGCCCGTGCCCAGCTGTGGGACGTTAAAAAAAGGGCTGTTTGGGAAATAAAGTGTTTGGAACTGATTTTCAGTTTAGTGACCAATTACATTGAGACTTGTCAATTATAGCGCAGGAAATTTTAAGTTGTATAAGAGTATGTGAAAAGACATGTGCGTTTTTTACTTCTTTTACTCATATAGTCGAAAGGGCTATTGTTTCTGGTAGCACCAGTTGGCGCCACTGGCGAGTAAGGTTAGTATTTAGTGCGACAGGGACATAAATGTTTAATATAATAATAGTTTGGTTGGGTTAGAATGGGATTTCGATTTAAAAAAATAATATATAATAACAAAATAGATAAAATATTAGCTTTATCTTAGCTCTTCTTTTAAAGCAATAACGTTTCTTGAGCCGTACTGAGTCTGCTATAATTAATCAGGAATGGCACAATGCTTACAATAATCGTGAATAATTAGTGAAGATCTGTGATGAAAAACCCGCAAACAGTAAACATTTAGTATCATCTATAAGCACAGTTGCAAGCCACTAATCCCAAAGCAACAAATAGGTAGGTATATGAATAATTCTAGATAGATTTAAAATAACATTATGCAACAGCTTCAATTAGGACATAAGATGTTTTCTTCTTGACTCCTTTTTTAAAATGATATTTATGTCGTTTACATGAACGAAAGGTTTTATTTCTATAGCTTATACTGATATGGAGCTACGATCACTGCAGTCTGCTACACACAGTACTACGCGATTTATTGTTTAATTCCCCATTTAGATTCATTTTGCGTAAGTAAAAGATTTTGAAATAGCTAATAACTGTATTTGTTTAAATATTGTGTGGATAGATCTATATTTATTCATACACTAGTGATTCACTTCGCTTTGCTCGGGTTCGTCTCTACTTACGTTGTATCGTTTAGTATAGATTTCTCAGAGATGGGATATTTTTCTGCAGTAAACAATATCTTATATATTGACCCGGGTAATCAACTATCATCATACCAAATTTCATCACGATACTTCCAGTGGTTTTTCCGTGCGGTCAGAGACAGACAAAAATTCTAAAAACTTTAGATTCGGCCTCTGTATCGAAAATAATGACTATTTTAACAGTCTATTTTCCAAAAAAAAAAATAAAAAAAAATAATGTACAGATTCGACTCAGAATTTTATTATATGTATAGATAGATTACAGTATTATTTATGTACATAATGTGTTATGTTATATATTATCTTTTTTTTTGTTTTTTTTTTGTTTTTACTAAACATACAGATTAATTTTCCAAATAAACCGACGAACATATGTAAGTACTTGTAGTCTTTTTGAATATGCTATATTAGGTTGTTGGGTGGATGCCTAACACAACACTTTAACGTATATTTATATGTTTGTATGGTAAAAATAAACATTCAATACCGTGCCGTAAACACTGAGATCTTCCTCTTAGTGAGCAGTGATTGAGTCAGAACACACGATAAATTAGATGGTATCTTTAAATGCTTTCTTGCCTTAAGCAGCCCCAAATTTCTTGAACTAAATCTTCTTAGGAATTGTTTTTTCTTAAAATAGCCATAGTTTCTTAGTAAGCGAGTTTTATACTTGTATTGTAAAAAGGAGTAACTTTGTTTTATTTTGGTGTTATAATTGATTATATGTATGTTTAATTTTTTTTTATTATGATATCCTCCGATTTCGTCTATGGCGGCCAATCTCCATAGACTAGCCAAATACGCGGAAGATATTATAGTACGCAAAATTTAGTGCATTTTCTATTCCTTTTTACTCTCCAAGTCCGATTGGATGATACTTCGGTATGACCGCTGCAAGTTGAGACGCAGGAGTGATGGCTTTACGTGTTTCTCTCGGCGCGGTGTAACACCATCAACTTCCTAACTCCGGGCGGCTACTAAAAATTTCTTAACAGAAAAACTCAATAGTCAAACATGACCCGACCCGGGACTCGAACTTAGCACTGTATATACTACAAGACCACTTTCTATCATGTTTATATTAGAGTAATTTATATAAAAATGAGTTAAGAAGAAGAGAAGAAGTTGACGAAACACTGTTGCTATGTTCGGGTTCGCGCCTAGGTACATTTTAAGGGTTAATATAGATTTCTTAGAGATGAGATATTTTTTTCGTAGTAAAAAGTATCCTATATGTTGACACTAATAATCAGCTATCATTGTACCAAACATTAAAATCTGTCCAGTGGTTTTCTCGTGATGCGTTCCCAGACGCATAGACAAAAAAATTAAAAACTATAGATTCGGCCTCCGTATCTATAATAATGACAATTTCAATAAGATTTTCCAAAAATATATTTAATGTACAGATTCGACTCAGTTAGAATTTTATTATATGTGTAGATATATGTTATGTGATACCTATTAACTGAAGGCATTGTGAACGCGCCATAGGAATAGTTCGCCAAGTGAAAGTGAGCGTGTGTTGGTGTGTGTCGCGTGTACACAGACACGTCGCTTTCTGAACGCATAGGTTTAGCTTCTAAGCTTTGAAAAATTAAGGTTAGGCGAATAATCCTTTGAGAAAATAGAAAAATAGTTTTATTCTGACACAAAGCTTTTTTTTAGTTAGTATGAAATCCATTACATAAAACTAGGTAAACAAATAATTTGTCAAAGTATACAAATTACTATAAAGATTCTCTTTATTTATTACATACTAGCGACTCACCGTCGCTCCGCTCGGGCTCGACCCTACTTACGTTTTAAGGTTTAGTACAGATTTCTCGGAGATGAGATATTTTCCCGCAGTAAAAAGTATCCTATATGTTGACCCGGATAACAAGCTATCATCATACCTATTATAATTTCATCAAAATCTGTCCAGTGGTTTTCTCGTGATGCGTTCCCAGACAGACAGACAAAAATTCTAAAAACTTTAGACTCGGCCTCTGTATCGATAATAATGTCTATTTCAATAAGATTTGCCAAAAAAATATGTAATGTACAGATTCGACTCAGGCAGAATTTTATTGTATTATATATAGATAATGCGCTATGTAAAGTTCAAGCTGTCTAGTGTAATAAGAAATAATGACGAAAGCATCTGTTTTGCAATAACAGAATATACATACAGAAAAAGTATTTAATTATTATTATATAAATAATAATTCAATATTATTATTATATTTATTTATTTATTCCCTTATTTTTTTTGAGAACAATAAGTATTATACATTTACATATTTAATTATAAGATGTTGTTAGAATACATCTTTAATATAAAATTAGTTACCTATATCATTAATTGATGTTTAAAATTAAAAAAGTAATTTATTGCCATATAAAAAATACTTAGGAAGCATGTTTATAAATCACAGATAAATAAGATATAAGTAATATGTCGATTGAATTAAATAAGAGTCACATTCAATTTTTTGCACAATAAAAGGCGAGTGCAGCCGCGGGCAGACACGAGGCGCATATAAATTATTTATTATAGCCGGTGTCTTTATTATGGAAAACTGCCACCCTGATCGCAGGCTGCGTCCATGTTTTTGTAATGTAACGAAGCAGATGTTGTTATGTAATATTATTTAAAGCAACTTGCATGATTATTCATTTGAATTTATATTATTTTTTCTTGAGTCTTCATTTATTTTCTAATTTTAGATATTTTAAGAAAGTGGGTTATTATCTTAAATGTGTCCGAATATAAAGCTTCTCTCGCGTAAAGAGCGCCTGAACTCGGTACAGACTATTTTAGGTTGTCATATAATGTAAAATTTTAGTTGGATTTAATAGTTTTTTCTTATATAAATTTCGTAAGATCTTTTTATTTTATAATTTAAGCACCATAATAATAAACTGACTTAGTTTTATGAAAAAAGTACTTTTAAATCTCTCGTGTAACTATTACATAAATAAGTATAATTTATTCAGTAAGTTTCTAACAATAATAGCTTTAAGAGTACAATTAAGCTTAATCCATACTTTCAATGTATGTATGTTTGTGTGCAGCGATGCATTTACCCCCTTCCCGCACTACTTTCCCCCTTGCAGCATTCCCCCTCCCGCGTCCCTCTCCCCCTTATGCACTCCCCCCTCCCCTCAAAGTGAATGCACTCTCGCTATTACGTAAGCTTCTCTTGCGCAGATGTACATATGTGTGCGAAATGCGTTTGTAGTTGTGACGTTTTTACATTGTGTACACAATGATTTACGATGTTTCGAGAAGCTGTTTGTTTTTTAATTAATTTTTTTATACCAGTATTGCGCAAAGGCATATAGTTATTGAGGTATCTATTTCGCAAAATTAACATGTTAGTGTCTTAAATAATTTCAATACAATTATATTGTAAGTTATGTATTATTAATTTTTTTGAATTTTTTTTATGTACAACAATTTTTTATAGCTAATATACTCTTAAAGTGGTGAAGAAATGTCTTATCTGTCATATTTACTAGTGTAAATACTGTCTAATTTATTTAAGAATGTTGTTTTTGAATGACTTCAACTAAAGTTTTTTTAATGTTTTGGTTTATATTATTTTACGATGTTTTTGCAAAATTTTATTTGTTTTAAGTTTTCAAAGTACTAATATCTATCTGTAACTCGTAAAGAATAGTTCTTTTGGGTGATCTCAGACAATGCTAGGAAGATGTACAATAGAAGCGTTAGTCAATACTTCCATGCTGTCGTTTCCAAATTACAACGTCAATATTTCTGGTGGTTGCGTAGTACTAACGGACAATTTGAACCATGCTTTAAAGTTAGCTATGCAAATATTAAAATCTTAAAAAAAATAGTCTACATCTAGGAAAACAAAAACAAACCTATTCCACGGGAACCGTACATTTTTCCGGGATAAAAAATAGCCTATGTTTTATTCCATCCTATAATCTATATCTGTGCCAAATTTCATTCAGATCCGTTCAGCCGTTCTGCAGTGAAAGAGTAACAAACATAGGTATGTACATCCATACATTCATACTCACAAACTTTCACATTTATAATATTAGTATAGATATGTAAGGTATATTGTCACTGAAGCTGCAGAATATTATTTAGTTCTTTTTTAACGTCCCACTGATTGGCACGGGTCTCCCTTCAATACGAGGGTGATCAAGCCATAGTCCACCACGCTGGCCAAGTGCGGGTTGGCGGACTGCACATGTCTTTCTGATGATAGGTTTCTAACCAACTTACATATTGATATGTAATTTAAATTTTAAAAAGTGTAAAAGTGACGATTCAAAATTGCTTGTAAATGTCTATTTGAATAAGTTTTTCTATTATTTATGAATAAATAAGTATATTTTGATTTGATTCGATTTGAAAAATGATTATATACTTTGAAGGAAAAGACAGACATGAAATGAATAATTATATATTAATTGCATTCTCTTATCCGTATTTAATGAAAATAAATAAAATGTATATTTTTTTCTTTTAGAGGAGTAATTGGTTTAGATTCTACTAATTTGTATACAATAATTATTTTTATTAAGCTCGAATCAGAGCTTTAAATATCTACACATATAATAAAATTCTAACTAAGCCGAATCTGTATATTAAATATTTTTCGGAAAATCTTATTGAAATAGACATTGTTATCGATACAGAGGCCGAATCTATAGTTTTAAGAATTTTTGTCTGTCTGACTAGATAGTTACAGATGTGTGCGACCGTATTACGAAAAAATCACTGGATAGGTTTTGATTTGGTATGATGATAGCTGGTTATCCGTAAAAATATACATAAACGTTAAAAGGTAACTAGGGACGAACCCGAGCGGGGTGAGGCTGAGTCGCTAGTATACCTATAAAAGACTATAATAATAATAAGTAGATACTATTTAAAAAAAATTTGGAATTTATCATCGAAATACTATTATAAATACAAAAGTTTGTATGTATGTACATATATGTATATATATTATACACATATAGACACGAATAGTTTGTAAATATTAATTTGATTTAAATATCATCAACAAATATTTTGTGTCATAAAATGTCATATTCATATTATATACGAATTAAATTTCCATATTTAAATTCAGTATAAATTTTTAATAAAGACATATAAGGTAATAAAAATTATTTAATTATATTAGCATAAGTAAAAATTTGATGCTACATATTTGTTTCATAATACTTTACATAAGTAATTTAAACAACTACTTCCTTAAAACATTTGTATGCTAGCGATGTAAAATTTAAAAAGAAATCAAAAAAAAAGAGCAAAATACGAAAGTTTTTATAACTACTTACTAAATATGTTAAGTGATTTCAAAATATGAAATCAAAATTTATAACGTCACTAGTTATTGCCTGCGATTATGCCTGGGTGTGTATTTCTATTAGCGTAGCGTAGCGTAGGTTACGTTTTAATTTTTTTGAGCAAAACCTATTTTTTTTCTAAAATAAAAGTAGCCTAAGTTACTCCTTATAATATCAGCTATCTGCCAGTGAAAGTCCCGTTAAAATTGGTCCAGCCGTTTCGGAGATTAGCCGGAACAAACAGACAGACAGACAGACAAAAATTTAAAAAATTGTGTTTTTCTTATAAGTACCGTATATAATTCCATATGCATTTAGTATAAAGCTGTTATTTTAACATTACAAACAGACACTTCAATTTTATTTATCTGTATAGATAAGTTTGATAAGTATTAAGTACCAATGCGACCCTTGGTTAAGTAAGTTGTAGTAGCCAATGGCGCGCTTGGAAAACCAAGAGGAGGGAATAAAAACCTGGGGCTCGTACCTCTGGATTTTCATGTATTGCACATTTTTCAACATGATTACCACTTGCTAAAACGGTAAACGATAAGATCATGACGAAATGACTGGAAGAACCTAAATCTATATAGATAAAGAGGTAAAGTTTGTAAGTTTGTAAGTTTGTTTGTAGGAAGTAATCTCTGGAATTACCGAACCGATTTAAGTGAAGTTTGGTAAGAAGATAGTTTGAGACCCTTGAAATGACATAGGATAGTTTTTATCCCGGAAATCATCCCTTAAAGGGGTGAGAATGGGGATGAAACTTTGTATGGGGAATCAATCATAGTCATTTTAGAAAGAGCTGCCAAGTTCGGCAATCCACGGTACCCTAGAATGATAGAATACAACCTAACCGCCTATGTCTGATGATACTGCTATTACAAAAGAATTAAAAATTAATAAGACATTTTCTGATATTCTTTTGCAAATGGATGTCGTATAGAAAGAGACACAGGATCTGTATGACGTATATTCACATTGTAACAAACAAAGTAGTCTAGTCCAGGGGCCAATGTTGTAGACTACGTATTTACATATAGTATTTGTATACATAATGTTTTCAGAAAATAGTAATAATATAAAAGAAATAACTATTTAGTAATTTCAGAATCAAAAATGATAATGGCTAGAACGTTCAGACCATTGTGGTGAATTATTAATCAAACTCGCAGTAATTAGTAGATATAGCAAAATATATAATACACGTTAGGTATGCAAACATTTACATTCTAGATTTGCTTCAATTAAAACAGCCTAGCCGGTCTAAACAATATTCCGGTGCATTTGCATAGACTTTCACTGCGCCCTCAGCCCTGCTTGCGTAATTGCCGTAACTACCAAATGGTTTCTAATACCTATTATAAGATAAATGGTAAAAAGAGAGATTATACAGGTACCGTGAAGTATAGTTGCGCCTGGCTAGAAATACTTTTTGATTGAAAGGTCACTGGTTCGATTTTCATGCTTTGTGTTTATTTTAATTTGTTTTTTTATTGATTTAGGTTGTGTATAATGTCAAAAATTTGTAATATAGAATTAGATGTAAATTGTGCTTTCCCCAAGAACACAAATTATAATTACATATGTCATCTTGAAAAAAAAACGACAGAATGGTAATAGTGACCATCTTTTGCCAGTTCTTGTCAGGATTGAGGCATCTTCTGTCAGGAATAGCAAATACTATTTCAGTAAGTAATTAAAGCACATTGAAAATATGCTGCTACTTAAAATATGGACAAACCAATGAACAAGATTTCATATTTATAAAACTATTATTTAATGTACACTAATATTATAAAGAGGTAAAGTTTGTAAGTTTGTGAGTTTGTTTGTAAGAAGTAATCTCTGGAACTACTAAAACCGATTTAGTTGAAATTTGCTATGAAGATAGTTTGACATCCTGGGAAGGACATAGGATAGTTTTTATCCCGGAAATCATCCCTTAAGGGGGTGAAAAGTGGGATGAAAGTTTGTATGGGGAATCAATCATTTTTCAAGTAAGAGTTATGAAACTGAATCATAC
Source organism: Argynnis bischoffii washingtonia (assembly GCA_033884665.1). Lineage (NCBI taxonomy): Eukaryota > Metazoa > Arthropoda > Insecta > Lepidoptera > Nymphalidae > Argynnis > Argynnis bischoffii. The sequence goes on from CM066610.1 coordinate 17,443,496, forward strand.
CTATGTATATATTATATGTACTATAATACATAGCTTATCTATTCCATACTAACCGTTAAAACGTCGCTAGTATCTATATGAAAAACGGTCCATATAAAGAGTTTAACGGTACGCGTATATTAATAGTATTATTGATATAAAAAGACCTTAAAAGTTCACAAGACCTCGCGCAGAAATGTTGTAAAATTAAATCTGATCAGGCGCTTATTGCACTTTAATTATACGTTATAAATGGCGTCATTACCGGAAATGTAATTGAAATCGTTAAAGGTGCCTATAGCATCGAATAGCCTTGCTCCCTTGTAAAATACTGTAGGCTTACTAAAAATGGACTTGACGGTTAAACCGCTTTGTCATAAGGCAGTTGTAGCCCAGTGGTAACACTCGCTTGAGAAACAGAGTGAAGTGGGTTCAAATCCCGAGTATGTCATATTTTTATATGCGAATGATTCCTAACATGATTAACACGTGTGAAGAAAAACATCGTGGTGAAACCTGCTTGTATGAGAGTGTACGTTTTCGAAAGGCATTTGAAGTCCGCTAACCTGCACTTGGTCAGCGTGGTGGACTAAGTCTTGATCCCTCCTAAGCCCAGCAGTGGGTTCTAAAAAGGGCTGAATATATGTTATAAATAAACATTATTTGGTCTTCACGAATGCATAGGAAATATGGACTATCATTCAAGGTAACTAAATTAAGAGCTAACATTTTATATATTTATTTGTTGGCTTTTTTTCATTAAAGTTTTGTAAACGTCAAAAAATTTCGTTATGTTCATCTCATGTAAACGCTTAACCGCCAAACGATTGTGACAGACAAATTATGAAGGATACATAAATAGTGTTGTTTCTTTGTACATGTAATTAAGGGCCGAAGGGTTTGTATCATATCATTTAACTGTGGCAGGGATATTTATTTTAGTAATTTAGGAGGTATGAGGTATTTTTGGTTAGACACTTCTTCAAGTTAGTGGCTGTTAAATTAACTTTTTTCTTTCTAGACCCTTTAAGACAGAAAGTGATTATTAAACCAGTTACTGTACGACTAATACATATATAGTTATTTCTCTAGCTGCTTTATATATTTTTTTATTGTAAATTTAGAGCATTCGGATAAAATATTATTTGTTTGTAAGTTTTAATTTTTGATTATTTGACAGACCCGAGTAGGATAATGTAGGTTGAGAAGGCGAAGACCTTCCCTTTAGGTCTTTTCTTTATTTCAAACCCAGAACCCTCAATATCATAATTGCTTTATATTTTATTATCATTATATTTTAGTACCTGAGCGACCGAGCTTCGCTCGGAGTTCTTTTTTGTTATTTCGTATTTTTAAATGACAATCTATATAACTTAAAGAGCAATACGTAAACTGATATAGTAAAATTTTCATCCTAATCGTTAGGGGACGTTTCCGATTGTTATAGAATTTATCATTTCAGCTATAAAACATTCACTGTTAAACATAGGCCTTTCCTATCATATTCATCATCATTCAGTCATTTAAGTAAACAAATCATGGATGCACTTTAGTAAAATACTTTATTTTAAACATAATTATTTTACAGTTTACATAATGAACATAAGTAGGTAGCAAGTCCTACGGTACGGAAGGAATAAGCAGATGTCGATAGGTAGCTATTGCAATTCTTTTTGATGTATTTGTTCTTATTCTTAAAAATTAATACTGGTAGCGGGAAAAAGCTTTAAAATTCGTAATTATAATCTATGAAACCGTAGTAAGATGTTACCTGTCATGGCACTTTTGTAAGATGGTGTACTAAGTGTTACTGAGAGAGTTGTGTAGATGTCGCGATTTTCGTACTTGACTAATTTCTAAATACCTGGGCGGAAGAGCTTCGCTCGGAGTTTTTGGTCAAAAGTACAATTATCTTTTTAATTTAGCTTAAAAATAAAAAAATAAAAACTAAAAACTTGAATAAATACAAAAAAAAAACGAGTAAAAACTTTGTACCCGACCGAGATCTGAACCCGGACACCTGGCAATCTTGTGCCTTGGCCGCTTGACCCGATGCTTATGTCGGAGTGTAAGAAATTATCGATCATATTCTGCGTAGAATAATGCAAAAGAAAACCACATGAAAACTCGAAAACACGCGTTTTCCCAGACATGAGACTAATCTAGATCGATTTTTCGCCCCCGAAAGCCCCCACATACCAAAATTCAGCGAAATCGTTAGAGCCGTTTTCGAGATCGCTGGTATGAATAAGTAAAGAAATAAAGATATAAATATACAAGAATCGCTCGTTTAAATATATAAGATATATTTTATTTAAGATAAGAAAATATAGTTTTTTTAATAATCAATAGAATAATAAAAATTATATTAATCATACAGTTAATAGTAAAATACAGTAACTATATCAATAGGGTCAGCCTTTAAGAAATGTACCTTTATATACAAAACTATATTTGCTATTCATTACATATTACATACACGTATTAGTCGATACACTTTTCTTACATTTTACTCTGAAGGTTGGTAAAATAACCTAGAGGTGTCAAACTAGTGGCTACCTCGAACAGCGTTGTCCCTTCGATTATAATAGATATGAATGTCGTTTAACTTTGATCATAGATATAATTTATTTTTAAATATAAAAATCGATGTCTGTATGTATGTTCCCTATGGACTCTAAAACGACTGGAGCTATTTTGATAAAACTTTCAAACAATCTTCCCGAAATCAATGTCAGGTTCAGCTAAGTAGCAGTTTTTGGTTGGAGTTGGGAAATGGACGGTGTTATATACCCGTTCCTCGGAGATTAAGTAAATCTGATCTCTAACCGGTCTTGTCCAAATGTCGTCCCATTGGACTATTTAAATAAATTATTATAAATTATGATCTATCATAGATAACCACAAGCCATTCCGTATATTCCGTAATGACGTAGTTGAAACGGTAGCACAAACAAGGTCGGTCAAATCTAGCCAGAGAACTAAAGAAACCGATATCGTAAGCAGAATTACCTTGCTTAAGTGGAAGTGGGCCGGTCATGCCTTCAGACGTACTGATGGTCGATGTAGCCGATACGTACTAAAGTGGAGACCGTATTTAGGCAAGTATAGTGTAGGACGTCCTGCAGCATGATGGACAAATGACCTAAGATAGGCGACGGGCAGAGGACGTATGCGGGCTGCCTAGAACCGGGATGAGTGACACTCATTGGGGCAGGCCTTCTTTCAGCAGTTGACGGCGATAGGCTGATTGATTGATTTCATATACCTACATATGTATATTACGACTTCATTTTTATATTGAACGGTGCACCACAAATATTTCCATAATTCAGGTTATTTTACCATCTTACTGCTGATTAATAGTATCTTTTCTAATTGTGGGAATTATGTTGAAAATCATCCACACATAAGAATATCAGTATTTAGTACTCAATTACCAGTACTTATACAGTTGCAAGACCCGGAGTTTGAACTTGTTTCACGTGTGAGCGTGTGTTCTAATAGGTTACCACTTTTATTTTTGTAATTGCTTAATTATAACAATCGCTTTTACAAAACAAACTTTATAAGCGTATTTACAATATAATGTTTCTGCTTATATAACGAGAGAAATGCGCTAGCCAAAGCTGCGGTCTAGGTGTATGTTTACGGACAAGTACTAACCGTTATGTTATTTAATATTTAAATATTTACATTACGTAAATGCTGCGTTAACTAAGTTAACGTTGCGTAGTGGGCCAACTTGCGAATTTTAAAACAAGCATGGTGGATACTTTGCCAGACTATTGTTAAAGTTTTATGTGAAAACTATAGAGCGACGCACCCTCGCTTCGCTCGGGTTCGTCCCTAGGTTGCTTCCCAAAACAAAATTAATTAATTAATTTGGTTATAATATTTTTTCGTGAGATTTTTTCTAAAATAAAAGTAGCCTAAGTTACTCCTTATTACATCAGCTATCTGCCAGTGAAAGTCTCGTTAAAATTGGTCCAGCCATTTCAGAGATTAGCCGGAACAGATAGACAAAAGTGGTACAAAATGCTGTTTTGGTATATGTACCACGTATACATCCATATGCATTTAGTATAAAGCGGTTATTTTAATATTACAAACAGACACTCCAATTTATTTATCTGTATAGATATGTTTATTCGAAAGTATTAAAGAAACAATACTTTTTTAGTTCGTCTTTGACGTTTCCAGCTTACTCTGTTAACCTCCTCTGGTTTCATTTAATTATAACTTTGTATCATTATAAAGTTCGTTTTTTAACACTTTTATTAGGCAACAACAAGCTAGATTTCTAGATTTCTAGAAAAAGATTTCGCAACATACATTTTTACGTTATAATAATAACCTATTAGTATTACTTTGACTTCGCCATCGAACCGCGGGTAATAGCTATATGTCATGAGCGTTGGACGTGTGACGCAATGCATGGAATATGGCCTCCTGAGTCAGCACAACTCGACCTTACACAAGGCCATGACAAAATATTTGATTCATATTATTGATAAATATTATTTAACTTTTGTATAATCTTTGGTACGTTACTACAGGTTTTACTATTTGCAAGCTGTAAAAAAAATCTGGTAGGTATAAAAAATATATTATAAAAATAAAAAACTCGACTGCATAAAAGTTGTGATGAAAACAAGTTCACAATGGAATATAGTATTATGCAGTCGGAGACATACACGTTTCATCCTTGCCGCTAAATGTACATACTCAGATGTATGTACATACATATATATGTATTCGTATGATTTCTAAATGGCGAATTAATTATGATCTGTAGGTACTCAGTACTGTTGCTTTCAACAAGACAGTCCTTTTAAAATTGCCATAAAAAGAGTGCGGAAGTAAAGTTCACCTTTTTGGATATGTTTAAACAAGGTGACGTGACCTTATATTAGGTATATGTAGCCTTAAAGTGACCTTAGCCAAGGCTGAGTGCAGTAAACTTTCGTAACGTCGAACTCAGACTTTTGAATTCCCGACTTGTTAGGGTCAAATATTGTTAAAATCAGGGTCGTCTCCAAGCGTGCGATAATTATATAATACTAGCGATTCACCCTCGCTTCGCTCGGGTTAATACCTGGGTACGTTTTAACGGTTATTGTGGAATAGATAGACTGTATATTATATAAACAGGTACATAAAAATTAAATAAAAAATTTAAAAATCTCCAAAAATACTTATAGTTTAAGGAACAACCCTTGTATTCAGCCCTTTTTAACGTCCCACTGCTGGGCACGGGCCTCCCTTCAATACGAGGGGGATCAGGCCATAGTCCACCACGCTGGCCTAGTGCGGATTGGCGGACTTCACATGTCTTTCGAAAACTTGCTAGGTTCTCTCAGACATGCAGGTTTTCTCACGATGTTTTCCTTCGCCGTAAGGCAAGTGGTAATCAAGTTAGAAAATGATTCGCACATGAAAATATCAGAGGTGCGAGACCCGGGATTTGAACCCGCTTCACTCGGTTTCCCAAGCGAGCGCGTTACCACTGGGCTACCACTGCCTTAAAACAACAGGAAAACAAACAAACAAACAATAAAGGAACAACCCTTAAAAAGTAAAAAATAATTGTCCTTTATCAGTCGTTAGAAACCAAATAAACAAATGTTTATCGAAATGTGAATTGAAAAATATTCAACAAGCCGTCTCTAAACATTATATTTTCTGTTGAAACTGAACAATAAACTATATACTCAATTTAACGATATTTGTTTTTCAACATTCCGAAATATACCTAGAATTATTTGTAATGATTTAAAGTCGCGGCGGGGTATCGCTAGTTCAGAATCGGTATTGCCGCTTGTCCACATACATGTACAACAGAGGAGCTGATGAGTGCCTCTGAGAACGCAATCAAGGAGGCAGCATACTGGACCAATTTGACAACTGTTAATCTATATTTAAAGTTTGTTACATAGCGATCGACATTGCGTCGGGGGTTAAAATTATAAAATAAACAATTCTGAACTTTTCGAGTTTTTCAAGTGTTTTTCTTGGGTTTTCCCAATTTTCTTTATATTTAAACGACCCCTGACACACTCCCCATAAAATATAACAATAATTATTCAAGTCGGTCCAGCTGTTTTTGAGCTCATGAGACTAACGAACGGCAATTGATTGTTACACATGGCATGAACACACAGCACCGTCTAGTTCCATGGTAAGCTACAAGGCTTGTGTTATGGATACCAGATAGTTGATACACTACACAAATATAACTTTAAATACGTACATATTATAAATATAAATACCCAAGACTGGAGTACAAACATTCGTGCTTATCACACAAATTAATGCCCCCAGTGGGACTTGAACCCGCTACTGCTGGCACAGCAAGTAGGGTAGGGCACTACAAACTGAGCCAAACATGTCGTCAAATTGTATTAATCGATATAGATGCCTTGAATGAGGTACAAACGCTTTTATGAAACTCATTGATACAAGCGACTCTCAATATGCAAAAGGCATGTTATAAATGCAGCTCACGCGTGTTCTTCAAAGGTAGCATTTTTTTCTGGTAAGTACTTACATATACCGACGACACGTTTGGCTCAGTGTGTAGTGACCCTACTTGCTGTGCCAGCGATCGCGGGTTCGAGTCCCGCTGGGTGCATGCATTTGTGTGATGAGCACGAATGTTTGTACTCCAGTCATGGGTGTTTATATTTATAATATGTATTTATTTAAAGTTATATATGTGTAGTGTATCAACTATGTGGTATCCATAACACAGGCCTCGTAGCTTACCATGGAACTAGATGGTGCTGTGTGTTAATGTCCCAACATATTTATATTTATTTATTTATATGTACTACCCTTGGACAAGTAGACTTTTTCTATTGATATCGGCAGAATAATATTTAATGCAAAAAATATAAAACTGCTTTATTGATTTATTGGTTTTTTATTACAATAAAAACAAACAAATAAAGAGTTACCGAATGAAATTATTCATTCGATTGCCATAGACTTTTTTCATATTCTACTTTTTCTTCTGAATTAGAATTTATTTATTTACAAAGCATCTAGTATGTACACACTCGATTGAATTACTTAGAAGATAAATCTGTAGATGTAACAAAGACGGGCGAAATTGAACCTAAACGTTACACGAACCAGACATAAATCAATATTATTTTTAGCTTCTTTTATCAATAATGGTAAAAAAATTTAGCAATAATAATGGTTGATTATTTTGCCGTGGGAAAATAAAATAACATTTATGTATGTAAATAAAAATGTAACCTAAACCAGTTACATTTTCATGTATATGAAATTAAAAATGTTAAAATTTGTGTGAGCTCGTGTGCGCTAGCGTGATGGACTATGGCCCATCCCCAGCAGTGGGACATTAAAAAGGGCTAAATACAATACAAATTCTTAATTGTCAATGTATTATTAATATTGTACAATCCTACTAATATTATAAATGTGAAATTTGTGAGGATGTCTGGATGTATCGATGTATGGATGTTTGTTAGTCTTTCACGCAAAAACTACTGAATGGATATTAATGAAACTTTACAATAACATAGCTCATACATCAGAATAACACATAGGCTACTTTTTATCCTGGAAAAATGTACGGTTCCCGTGGGATAGATTTGTTTTTGTTTTTTTAGAGGTGAACCCGAGCGAAGCGGAGATGTGCCACTAGTGTACATATAAGGTTTAAAACGCAAATGCTATTTACAATTTATTCTCAGGATAAAACAACCTCAGGGCTATACAGAACTTTCACCACAGAATGGCTCATTGTCTTAATATTACGTTGTCATTAAATTCTAGGTAGAAAATCCTTTCTAATATTATTTTTTAGGGTTTCCACTTTATTACAACATTGGATTATTAACTGCTTATTAATAAATAGCTCATTCTCCTATGTCAGTCCAAACTTTGATGGCTTTATCTTTTGAACCGTAAAGGTCTCATTAAATGATTTAATTATTTATTTTCATATGTATATACAAAAAGTTTTGGCGGACAAAATACAATAATAATATCGATTAAAGAAATAGAGGGAAGTATATTTAAAGATGAAACGAGGTGTTGCTCTCGCATAATAAAATTCTGAGTCGAATCTGTACATTAAATACTTTTTGGAAAATTTTATTGAAATAGTCATTATTATTGATACAGAGGCCTAATCTATAGTTCTTAGAATATTTGTCTACCTGTCTGTCTGGTAACGCATTACGAGAAAACCACTGAACCGATTTGGATGAAATTTGGTATGATGATAACTGGTTATCCGGGTTAACATATAGGACACTTTTTACATCGGGAAAATATGTCATCTCTGAGAAATCTATACTAAACGTTTAAATATAACTTTATTGATATATTTGCATATCTATTTATTTAGTCACCTTACTAAATGTAGAAATACTTGTATCAAATACTTTGTTCATGTACGAGTATATTAAGATAACTGCCTGGCTGTTTAATACTCAGTGAAGAATTTATTTTGGTGGTAAAGTCAGATACTGAAACGATTTAGAATAGTTTTTTAGTTAAAAGAAATATTCGATGGTAGCTAAGAATTAGGAAATTGGCGGTGCTTCATTCATGGAAATCCTCAGAAGCGCACGTTATGCTTGATTTCTCACTAGTCTTGTCGCAGAGTGCATTTCTGCTTGTGCAATGAAATATCTTCAGCGCACACCACTAGTCTCAGTAAGATGGGCCCCCATGATCAACATTCGGTCTGAAATACTTATTTCCTGTAGATTATTCGATAAATTAGAAATTTATGATACTTTCTACAAAAATTAAATTTAATTTTACTATCTACAACAATTAAATTATCTAAAATGCTAATATATGTTCTAAAATAAATTTATACTAAAACTAGCAGCTCTAACTGACTACCTAGACAAACAAAAACAAATCTATCCCACGGGAACCGTACTTTTTTCCGGGATAAAGAGTAGCCTATTTGTTATTCTGATATATGAACTATATTATTGTAAAGTTTCATTAAAATCCAATCAGTAGTTTTTGCGTACTAAGCAGTATAAATTACTATAGTTTTTTACTATCCTACGGAAACTCTTTAATTTTCCGGGATAAAAAGTATCTAAGATATTGACCGGGGATATAAGATACAACTCTAAAAGTTTCGGAGATTAGCCCGTACAGACAGAGAAACAAAAAATTTGAAAAAATCTGAATTTGTTCTATTTCTCTTCTTAAAACCCCTGACTCGGTTTTTAAAATTTTTTTTCTATGTACAGACAGTCGACTTCTACAGTTTTATTAAATGTATATATATATATATATATATATATATATATATATATATATATATATATATATATATGCCTAATAATAATAAAATCAACAATTGTTATAAAATTAATATAAATTATTTGATTATGATTTTTACTGCTTTATTTAATTCTTTAATTCATAATTGCTTCATAGAATATGTAGAACTTTATTTATTTTTTTCAAGGAAATATATGATTAAATTAAATACAAATTAAATTCTTGCATCACATACTGTAACCTGTTTTTCTTTCAGAAATTTTTTTTATTTATTTGGACGACACGTTGGCTCAGTTTATAGTGACCCTATTTGTTGTGCCAGCGGTCGCGTGTTTGAGTCCCGTTAGGGACATTCATTTGTGTGATGTTGTTACTCCAGTCATGTGTGTTTGTATTTATAATTTGTATGTATTTAAAGCTACATATGTGAAGTGTATCAACTATCTGGTACCCATAACACGAGCCTCGTAGCTTACTATGGAACTAGATGGTGCTGTGTGTTAATGTCCCAACATGTTTATTTATAATTACGAAAATAAACGTGTCTGCAATAAGGAGATAACAATACTTTACTATTAAGTATTAACACGCCACCCAAAAATGTACGCTAGAGCCTGTCCTTGTGTTTATGTCGATGGCATTAATCATATAGTCATTCAAATTTACGACTTTTTATCTTACAGATCGATATATAAGCTTTTCAAAGGTCAACTCTTTAAGTAGGTCATGCATATAAATTGTTATGCTATCTGTGTAAATAGGACGGGAACTATCCAATTATATCAGAACTGTAGTTTATTAATTTAATTATAAAGTAACAGTTGTATATGGAAGGACTTTTCTGTAAATAAAGTAACAAAAAAACTTAAAAAAAAAACGACTCCAGGCACTGAAAAGTAAAAAATGACTAAACGGGGGTTTTCATTTAGAATAGATATGTACTTAATCAGATTTTTTCGAAGTCAGTGTGCTTTGATTTGTATTGGCTGGCACCGACTTCGAAAAAATCTGATTAAGTATCTATTCTAAATGAAAACCCCCGTTTAGTTATTTTTTACTTTTCAGTGCCTGGAAGTTGGTTTTTTTTTAAGTTTTTATTTTTCCAGTTTTAGTGTAGACGTATCATCAATACAAATTAATCAAGCCCAAACACCAGGTAATTGCTGTATCGTTGAGGAGTTCCCTCGACTGTCTTTTGGGTCCATCATCAGATCAACTTAAGACCTTCATTAAATAGTAGTGCTTTAAAATACCTCATGAAAATGTTAAAAAACGCACTAGTCGCCGCTACAATTTTCGAAAGTTTCCCTCGATTTCTCTGGGATCCCATCATCAGATCCTGGTTTCTTTATCATAGTACTACTCTTGGGATATGCCCTTTCCAACAAAAAAAGAATTATCAAAATCGGTTCATAAACGACGAAAGAATACGCGAACAAACATAAAAAAATATATATACGGTCGAATTGAGAACCTCCTTTTTTTGGAAGTCGGTTGAAAATATATTTTCACAGATATATAATGAAAAATTATTTAAAAACCCGTTTAGTGACATTTTATGTATGACGCACGAACATTCATAGCTAGATGATATTAAAAAATTAGTAAAACATTACATATTTTGAACCATGAATTTATTAAATAAATAATTCAAGTTCAATAGTTATAGCCTTTTGTTAGTCACTATGAAATTCGTAAAGGAGTCATTGATATTCTGGAAAGTTTTTGTTTTTTTCCAAAGTAGGTGAGATCGTGCATAATTTGGTATATAATAAAATAATAACGAGTGTCAGTGCAGTCACGAATACGCTACAAGAATGATTTGATTCTATTTAACACTCAAGGATTATCTGATTAGGTATTAAATATTTTACTAATCTACTGTAAAAAAAACTAAATAAACTGAAACACAGTCCTTGTCTCATTATTATGCCTAGCAATAGCAATACTTAACATGTAAGTTAAAAAAAAAAAACAAAATCAGAATTCAGATGTCCAAATAGGTAACAAAAGTATACTAAAATTTGTACTCACATTATATTGAAGGTGGTATAACGCATTTAATTAAAACACAATACAAAGTCACTGACGCAGTTTGGCGGGAAAAGAACTTACCTTGAATGACGCTTCCCGCCACGACCTCGCTCGCGGCCGCTACTCTTCGGCTAGCTTCGGCTATTTCCGTGGCTGCGTAACTCAGGACCTCGGTTGAGGCTACGGCACTTCGGTTAACATCGTAACGTTTCGGTTAACGTCGGTTACAGTCGTGTTTTGTAACGGATGTGACGTTTCAACCTTCAGGAACGCCAAGGCGGCAAAATACTTAGCAATTAAAGATGGGTGAATACCGATATTTTTCAGGATTAGGTAATATTAATATATTCGTATGGCAATATTATAATATTGTAACTAATAGATACTTCATTAATAGTGATATTTATCTCAGTTGTGTAATATTACTTGTAGTAGATTTGTAACATTATTGTATTATAATCCGAGATATTGGTAATAAATTTTATTTGTCATCCATGGTAATAAATAAATGTGTAAGTGCGATAAGATCGTAGTAGCAAGTGATAAAAATAGTTTCTGTTTAGCGTTCCTTTGACGAATCCGAGAATCCTAACTGACAATGAATCCGAACGATATTACCCGACTTATTTTGAATGGTTATTACAGAGATTATGTGAATATGAAATATTAGCTTATCAGAATTTGTCAGATTACTAATTCACAGATCCTTCCATATTACTAATATCTTAGCGCATACTAATATATCAGTCAAACCACTATTAGCAATAGTTAGTCAAAGGACACGCCCGTCTGTTGATTGGTCTTCGAATTACCTATTTAATTTAATGTAATTAATATAAATCGAAGTTTAATATGTTAAGTTTAATCTCTGTCACATTCTTATCAAGTTCGGGTAAAGTTATGCTGTCTTCTTTTTTTGACAAATGTTTAGTATTAGAAGTGGTAAATGAACTTGCTTATTTACCTACTGTAATAAAACAAAACCAAATATTCAGGGTAATACATTTATTTTGTACGTAGATCAAACTCATAGCCTTCGCAGAAGTAGGCCGTTCTAATGAAGTACCTACACCGCCACTATATCAGATAAACGTTTCGTATTAAAATACTATATATCTATCGTTTTCTAACGTCATATCCCGGAAACTATTTTAGCTGTAAACAAAATCAAACTACTATATAATTATTAGCTGTTTTATAAGTGATTATTGTTTAATAGACACGTTATCTATTATCTACTTGTTAATTTGTCAGTCAGACCCTCGATATTATTTACAATTATGGTGTTTAAGACGTAAATTGTACATGAAGTATTATAAAATTAAAATATTTTGCATTCTGAGCTCGAATTACCGCATGCAGTAGACACAGTAATGTGTCGTGTAAATTCTTTAAATAAATTATACCATAAATTATTCTTTGTTGAGAACTCTATAGGATCATGGACAGATGAGGTATTAATGTAGATAATAGGTATATAAAATAAAAAGATTATATCACCAGACTGGGATGTAATGTCAATACCTGTAATAAATAATAATATATTTAAATAGCCGATAAGCATGTTTTACGATTTTTTTAATTTATTCCCTACTAGCGACTCACCCTCGCTGGGTTGCTTTCACATACAAACATTCATCCCCATTTTCACTTCCTTAAGGGATGATTTCCGGGATAAAAACTATCCTATGTCCTTTCCAGAGTCTCAAACTATCTTCTTATCAAATTTCATCTAAATCGGTTCAGTAGTTTCGGAGCCAATTCGGTACTAACAAACAAACAAATAATGTTTCCCCTTTATAATATTAGTATAGAAGAAGTAAAATTTATATAAGACACAAAGCTTTTGGGTCTAAAATTAAAAAGCAGCAAAAAAGCAGCCTGTTGAAGTCGTAGAAGGTCACTAGTACAAATAATATAAATATAAATAAAATCACGTACTCTACTTCATTCGCCAATTTCTGATAACAATAGCAAGCCTCCTAATAAATTATTGCAAGAAATTTACAAATGAAGGATACACTTTTAACACAATAAGTAGGTTTCATAGTTTCACGGTTTTTACCGGTGGTAGGACTCTGTCAAGCCTGAAGAGTTCGACTGGATGGGTACCACCCCCTTATCTATTTCTGCCGCCAAGCAACAATGAATGCACTGTTGTGTTCCGATTTGAAGGATAAGGTAGCCAGTGCAATTGCAGGCAAGAGGCATATCGTCTTAGTCCTCACAGTGACAACGCACCTGCGGTTCTGCATTTTTGTTACTTAAAACCTAAGTGCAAAACCATAGGTGTTATGGGCGACAGGTACTGCTTTCCATCAGGTGGTCTGTCTGCTCGTTTGTCACTGAATGTCATAAAAAAAACGGTACATGCAATAATGAATGTGAATTAAATTTGTAGTAAAATTTCTAAAAAAAGAAGCTCTATCTTCAGCAAAATTACACTACAAATAATAAATTGAAATAATACCTTAAAAACTACCTTAAAAATACCTTAAAAAAAAAGATATTTTTTTCCGATTTTATCCAACAATGTATTTGGCCAAAAAGTACCCAATGAATGTTTAAAAACATAATGTTATATAAAAATGAAAATGTAAAGAATCTTTGAAGTAAAGCAAATTGTGTATCAAAGTAACTAAGGAACTAAAATAACAAAATCTAAATTTGGTTTACGCTATTCATAATATATACATGGACTAATATTGTAGAGTCAACGTCATGTTGTTAGGACGTGTGCATTATTATTATACGATAAAAAAATTATTTGAATCAAGCAAAACTTTTATAAACAGGAGATATAACGAATAACTAATAAGCAGACTTTAATTATCATTCAGAAAGGAGGATTGAATGGTGTATCATCTATTATGGTAACCGTTGAAATATTAAGCTGTCGACATAAAAAACATGGCGTTACATCCCATTTCACAATATAATTAAAAGCTTGAAGACCTGCAAACTATGATGAATTCATAGTATACTATATAGTATATTTATTATATATCTATATATATTACATATAATAAAATTCTAACTATGTTTTGGAAAGTCTTATTGAAATAGTCATTATTATCAATACAGAGGCCGAATCTATAGTTTTTAGAATTTTTGTCTGTCTCTCTGTCTGTAATTGTATCACGAAAAAACCACTAGACTGATTTTGATGAAATTTGGTATGATGATAACTGGTTATCCGTGTCAACATATAGGATACTTTTTACTACGAGAAAATATCTTATCTCTGAGCTAAATGCTAAAACGTAACTCACCAGAGCGGAACGAGGGTGAGTCGCTAGCAAAAGATATTAAACTGAACTACAATTCGATGTTTTAGTAAAACATTCTCGAAAATTCCGTATGCGTAATGTAATATGTATGTTCGATAATTTAATAAAAATTCAACAATGTTTTTTTTAATAATATAAATAGTAGATAATAACAATAATTATAAAAGTACATAATAAGTGTGTAAATTGAAAATTCGAGGTTATGTTATGTAAAATTATTTTTTATTTAAATTGCGCTAATAAGTAAATATGTTGTTTAATTTATTATAATTAATTATATAATTAAAAAAAAATCCTTGACCATGGTCCAAAACTCATGGACTAATCAGAGGACACGAAGTGCGAACCATTGCCATCCAGTTGACCCGATTCCTAAAATTCAGGGTTCTCTCGCATCTCGCGTTCAATCGCTCAGTTCAGTGACTTGACGGCCGCCGCGCGGAGAGGACGAGTGTGTAGTGACAGAGTGTTACGTGCAAACTGGATGATTTGAAATTGTGTTCGTACGGATTTGAATTTAGAATTTGGATTGCATTTTGGAAGTGGTGAGTTTTTTTTTTAAATTTCGAATAAGCTATTATTAGGCTTTAGTCGAAAAGTGTTCGTGTTAAAAATAAAAATTGTCATTGATGTTTATTTATTTTGTATAAATGTATGAAATTGTTTTTAGTCAAAACATTGCGGCCTTCGGAATATTCGAAGAGGTTTTATTTTTTTAAAATAAAAGTGATTTTAACTAAGGTAGATCTTTATTGTAAATATTTTATAATGTTAAAAAATATATCAATTGTATCGTGCAAAAAATAATAAAGCTACTACTTCTACCTTTTATTCTTTAATATAAATGGTTTATTATTATTTATAAAGTATGGTAAATAATTTATTTTCTTAAAAAAAATATTTTTTGAAAGATTGCATATAACAGATTGTTATTTTTAAAAAACCAATTTGAAATAAACGTATATCTGTTGAACATATGTATAATAAAGATAATAATCAACCATGTTTTTAATGTATTGCGTACTTAGATTTTTGATTTTATCCTTTAGTGATTCTTACTGATAAAGTATGTATGTATTAGCAATCGCATGTTCAAAGAAAGCTTTAAGAAATTCTGGAAGCTCGTAAGCTGCACTGCCTTTTAAATTTGTTATTGAATAAAATACATTATATACTATACGTATAACATTTAAGATATTATATTGTAATAACTATATAAAATATTAAGGTCACTTATTCTTTTAATACATTTATAATAACAATGTGTAATTTTAGTTTTTAATTAACTCTTCTGTATTATATATCATATAATTATTTGTATCCAAATATTATTTTAAATTCAAAACAATATATGCTGTTGAGGCTTGTTTGTAAATATGTAGTGAGTTAATTTCTCTTTTAGGCAAAGCAAGGAAAGTCGAGAGTTATGTAACATAGTATTATGCCCTAGATCTCTTACTGCGTAAATCATTTTGGCGGCGTAGGAGCTACGCATCTATACTAATATTATATAGAGGTAAAACTTGTGAGTTTGTGAGGTTGTAGGGGGTAATCTCTGGATCTACTGAACCGATTTAGATGAATTTTGGTAAGTACATAGTTTGAGACCTTGGGAAGGACAAAGGTCCCTTATTTCCGGAAATCATCCCTTAAGGGGGTGAAAATAGGTATGAAAGTTTGTATGGGGAATCAACCTAGGGATGAACCCGAGCGAAGCGAGGGTGAGTCGCTAGTCACTTATATTATACATATTTTTGAAATTTACAGTTTTTTTTTGACATTTATGGTTGGATGGAGGTGAATTTTTAAATTATATTTTTTTTTATTTTATTTTTTTCGTACACTATTAAAAGGATCCGTTCTGTTTTCTTAGCTCTTAAAGAAAAATTAAACATATAATAACTCAAAAATATAATATGTTTATTATAATATTATTATCATACACAATTATATCTTGAGGTAGAATATTCAATAATACTGCCTATTTTATATTGCACTGCTATTACAGATAATAGTATCCAAGTACTGTTAGGGTTGCCAATAATTATGCTGAGTTAACATAAAAATTACAATTGTTATTAAAATATCTAACATTAAGGTAGAGTTTTAAAATTTGTTATACATTACTATAATTTTTTATTGTGTTTACTTAGAATCATATATCTATATCAGGATCTAATTTAGATTTAAATGAAATTGTCAACCCTATTCCTTAACACATGCACAAATCACGGAAGAGGCGAAGGGAAGATAACTGCACTTATCACACAATAAATGGCCTTGCCCTTATCAATAGAACAAACACCACCTCCTATCTCTATCTATCGATTTCGATTGCTATATACTAGAAAGAGACAACTAGATATCTTTACCGCATTTAATATATTATAAAAATAATGTGGAGTGGGACATTAGTTACTTAAGTGAAAATTTTTGTATGTATTAGGTAATTAATTAACTTCTTCTAAAGACTGTCACAGGTTTGATTTTATCCAAATCAGACCATAATAAAGTTACTTTCAATCTGCATTTCTTAAATGTTAAAAAGAAAGAAATCGAAAAATTTTATATAATAAAATATAAATTTTTAAGAAAATGTATCGATTACACGAGCGGCATGTAATGACAGGTGGAAAGTGGACGTACTCCGGCCTGGTCGTTGCCTTGATCAATCTGTTTCACACTCACTGCTTTCTATTTATGAAGAATTATTAAGAAAATAAGTAATTCTTCTCTTCTTTGGTTCTTTCTTCTATTGGTTATTTATTGGATAGTACAAAATAGGTAATATATTTTTAGGTACATAAAAAAAATATAACCTAAACCGTAAACCGATAAAATAAAATAAAATGCGCACTTAAGGTCATATAAACATAAAACCTCGTAGCAATAAGATACGTATGAATATAAAAAAAAAATATTTACAACAAAATTTCGGTATATAACATGTGGTATTAATAATAATTACGTACATATAACTCTTTTTAATGCAAATCATTGATTTCTTTTATTATGGCTTAAATATTTTTTTTTACATTATCTTATTTTTATTTTTAGACTATTGGAACCTTTTGACGTGAAACGTCTTTAAAATCACACCGAAATATACAGGTATTAGGTCAGAATAGTGGACCGTAACGAAAAAGGTTGCATTAGGTTGCCATGGTAACCGTTGTTATTGTCTGAAAAAATATTCTTTCTTCTTCTCAAATATGCAAAATATTTATAAAAAAAACCCACTTAAAGCGACTCGCTAAAATAGATTGCATTCTGGTATTGGACATAGGGTAGCCTATGTCCAATACCAGGATGCAATCTGTCTTCGCCAAATTTTATCAAATCAAATCAAATCAAAATATACTTTATTCAAATAGACTTTTACAAGCACTTTTGAATCGTCAATTTTTCATTTTAAATTTAAATTAAATGTAGATTCAGTGTAGTCAGTCCGTGAGGAAGCTACCACCGGCTCGGAAGGCAGGCCTGCTGAGAAGAGCCGGCGAGAAATTCAACAGTTGTAGTATCAAAATCTGTTCAGTGGCTTAAACGTGAAAACGTTACATACAGAATTACTTTCACATATATAACTCTGCATCGTAAGAGTCGTAACTTATAACATGCCTCAATAAATGGAAAAAAAGTATTATGTATTTCTTCAAACAAATTAAAAACACCTCATATTCATTTTCAATTATATAGACAAAATTGTAATCGAACCTACTCTCCTAGCAACGACTAAATTGTTCATTTTGTGCATAATGCCATTATTTGTATCTCTACAGACAGTCTTACTTAAAATTGATCCATTCATGCTAAGTTGTTGAGATTTTACTTTCACTTGTTATGATTTTGAACCGTCATCGCTCTTATTCTCCGAATGATATGCATATTTACATGCGACCATTAATCAATGATTTATTAAATGTAATCTTTTGTATCTGTTAAAACTATTATGTAGAAACCTGTTTTGGGATATTGTAATACGAAAGTTTTAGGTATATATACTAAATAATACGATATATATATATATATATATATATATATATATATATATATATATAACATAGAAAACAGTAATTAGACAAGAGCCCATAGAAGAATCTCGAATACCGCGAATCTCTTTTAACCTAAGATAACCTAAGTTATTACATTAAAAATTAGAAAGATAGTACATATATTGTTTAAATAAAAAAAGGGATAATTAGTTATAATTAGTTATTATATCAATCTAAGTTTACTATTCGATACAAATACGAGTAAATAAACCAAAACATATAATCTCAAATGTAGAGATCATAGATCATTAACGATAAATCGGGTGCTTCCGCGCACAGTGAAAGTGAAACGTCATATTACGTGGCGGCTGTCCACTGTGCTTGAGTTTGCCATTGTAATAAATAGTTTTACATATACATAATACATGTTTTGTTTGAAGACTATATTTATATATTTTTTATCTCATTTATTAATTGCTTGCAGATATCACATAACTTATTTGTCATTTCGAAATTTTTTTTTTCCACTTTCTTGCGGTATCTCAAAATGTAAATGGCCAGCTCGTTTCCAATGTCGATTTAAATAAGAAAGTTTATGATATTTTTAATGACTTTTAAATAATTAGATATGTAACTATCAAGTTAAGAAAATGTATTGTAAAATTTAGTTATTTTTTACATTAGCTATCGTAATTATTATTTTTTCCCATTTTTCATACATAATAATACAGAGAGATACTTATGCCTTTCTCCACTTTTTTTATATTAGACTAGCGACTCACTCTCGCTCCACTCGAGTTCGTCCCTAGGTACGTTTTGAGGGTTAGTATAGATTTCTCAGAGATGAGATATTTTTCAGCAGTAAAAAGTATCTTATATGTTGACCCGGATAACCAGCTATCATCATACCAAACATCAAAATCTGTTCAGTCATTTTCTCGTGATGCGTTGCCAAAGAGACAGATAAACACACAGACAAAATTTCTAAAAACTTTAGGTTCGGCTTCTTTATCGATAATAATGACTATTTCAATAATATTTTCCAAAAAATATTTAATGTACAGATTCGACTCAGTTAGATATTTATTATAACAGTACTTGCAGGTGACGCATTTTGCTGTACTACTCTGTGTCTTTGTTTTACCAGAGCGCCAAATCCTTAATTATTTGCTCGACAAATATATATGTAATTAACATTAGCCCGTTGCGAGATAGTTTTACTATTCCTATAAAAAGAAAATTATATCATATTACATGTATGTGCATCATATATTGTAAAATTAAATACCTTTGAGCTTGAGTATACTTATTTACTTAAATGATTATTTTAAAATCTATCCTACATACTTCTTTAGAGATTGTTGACCTCAAGAATTGTGTAGCGAAATTGACTATATTTGGTTTATCAATAAGGTTTATCAAAGTATCATGTGCTCAATAAATAAAAGAAGTTTATATCAATTTCATTATTCTGTTTATTATTTACTAGGGACTCTCCCTGGCTTTACTCGGTTTCATCCCAAATTATATTTTAACGGTTAGTATGGAATAGATAAATAGTAGACTACATACTTTATATATACATAGGTACGAGTTGTTGTATTATTACATGTTTTCCCGAGGGAATGAGACAATCTCCGGCGGTAAAAAGTGACGTATGTCACTCTTCAGCCCTCCAGTTATCTCCAAACAAGAAATCACGCCAATCCGTCACTCTGTTTCGACGTGAAAAATGAACAAACAAACAAATAAATACACTTTCACATTTATATTAATATTCATATTATTACTAATATATTTAGAGTCATATTTAGTTAAACTTTACACTGGCGATAATTTGTAGAATAATTAAATTATCATATGAAAAATCTAATGAATAAATAAGTGAAGAACGTAGAAATATAAGTATAATGCGAACAATACCCTTGTATATTTTTGGTGTAAAAAGTATTTTGAAGTGACTTCTTTGCGTTCATAAAAGTAAAATTTCATGGTCACGTCACAAAAAGCCGTCATGGTTGCCGTGGTAACCGCTTGCATTAGATTGCCATAGTAACCGTTGTAACTGTCTGGCAAATGATATATTGTTGCTATCTTCAAAGATTACTATTTTTATTAATTTATTTTTAAATATGCAAAATATTTATAACTAGCGGCTCACCATCACTTTGCTCGGGTTCCTCCCTTAGAGTATATGCGATGGATGTAAGAATCCAACTAGGTAGTAATAGATAAAATATTGTTCTTTCCTCTTTGTGTGATATTGGTTTGAATCATATTTTAGTCTGAGTGTAATATTAAAAGTTTTTACTAATTTATTAATATTACAGATTTTAAATATAAATAATTAATCGATAAGTTTCATTTCTAACATATTTCCATAGAAACTTGATTTTTATGGGTAGTTAGTAATTGATTTAAGTCTTTAAAAAAATATCTGGAAATTAATATAACTTCAATGTTTACTAAAGTGTGTAATAATCAAATAGTGCTGTATGTTATATAAATTTGTAAGTGGCTATTATATTATATACCTTATTTTAGTCGAAACGTCGGGAATAAGGTATATAGTCCCTTAGTGTTATTATTATATGAGCGAAAGCGAAAATAAAAAAAATGCTTTGTGTTAGTACGTGAATTTTTTTTACTGTATAATATTGTTAGCACCATACTGAATAATAAATTAAGTATCGACCTCTTATATTTATTACACAAATAAAATTCATACCTACCTATTATCTGCAACACGCGAATATCGCAACCAAGGTCCCGGAACATTCGCGTGCAAAAACTTGAAATAGTTCGTTTTTAAACCCAAATAAATCCCACGTAATAAAATAAATAAATCGGACAGTCCTAATTCTAATCTAACAGCGTCAAGGTTCGCAAATTTTTCTCTAATACAAATCCTTGACACACATTCGCTGTGATGCGCGGTTACGCACTCGCGCGAAAAATCGCCACAGATATACATATAATAAGTGTATACACGATAAAGATTTTTTTTTTAATTGTGAAATATTGAAATAGGTACGTTTATTTTGATAATTCGTATTGAGAAATGTTTATCGCGGTAACGGTAGCGGTAACACAATAATTACTTAAATAATGAAAAAAATATAATAATATGAGTATAAGCATGATTGCACGTGACTTTTTAGTTTTATTTTTTTATCTACTGACACGTTTAATTATATAGTCGATATTGATAAAGTACCAAATATTTAGTATGAACTCGCTCTATCGCCCCGTGTACAATGGTCATTGTGCATAATTACCTAAAAAAATTATATAATGGAGAAAAAAATAATGACCTGTCATATGAAAGAAACGAGAAAATACTCAATATTTTTGTTCCGTTTAAATATAATAGAACAACACGCGCTAAAATTAGACCTAAGAAAGTATAAAACACGTGACTTTAAAATCTGTACAGTCCTAAACAAAAACACGTAGAATAAAATTGGACAAATGTGAGTCTGATTCGCACACCGAGGGTTCCGTAGCGTGATACATTAAATTTTATTTTTGTGTTGTAACTATAAAACGGTTTTCAGATTTTTCTCTTTACGGCTTAGGGCTTAGACGGACAGACAATGAAGTGATCTTATAAGTTTTTTTTCCTTTGGAGGTACGGTCCCTTAAAAACATTACAATATTAAAACTGCAAAACTCTAATAATCCTATTAAAGCAAAATTTTAGTCCGTTTGTATGAATATTAATAGATCGACTTAATTTTTTGCATTCGTTTTATAGAGAGTGTCATGTTAGTTTACTATACTGGTATATGAAGTGCTTCCTGTGGGTTATTAGTCTGTTGCAATAAATGGACTCTCAACGGGTAGGGATGTGAGACTAAACCCAGTAGCCTCTAGTCATATACCTATCGGAAAAGTAATTTTGATAGAATTCACCAATTTAAAAGAAAAAAATTGAAAAAACTTTTCATTTCTATCACAATTATTTGTTAAGTTAGTATTACCTATGTACTAAAATATATAAATTCCATCAAAAGAGTATCTAAGATAGGATTTGACCTCTTACCATTAGGTACTACAATAAATTTTATAAAGCAAAATAAACATTATGACATACAAAACAACATTAAAATACTTAAAAAAAAGTTATAACATCATTGTCCTAATTACGCATGTGTTAAAGATACGAGTATCTTTAAGTGTGGGAAATAGAAATATCGTGCAAATTCAGGGCAGATAGAGTTTACCCAGATTTGTGCTAGTTTTATTTTCGATTCAATCTTATCTACCAATGAAAAAACCGTTTTTTTTATTACTTTTGTTATTTATCTTGTTCATATTAAAAAGTAAACTATGTTTAAAATGATAAATTAAAACAATCCATACATACAAATAAATAAAATTGAAGTGTCTGTTTATAATGTTAATATAACTTTTTACTAAATACATATGCAAGTGTATGTGGTGCTTATGAGAAAAACTTTTATTTTTGTCTGTCTGTCCATTTGTTCAGACTAATCTCCGAAACGGTTGGACCGATTTTGACGGGACTTTCACAAGCAGATAGCTTATGTTATAAGGAGTAACTTAGGCTACTTTTATTATGGAAAAAGAATTAGGATTCCGCGCAAAAAAATTAATATCCATGAAATTGTGAACAACATGCGCGTAACTAGGGACGCACCCGAGCCAGGCGAGGGTAAGTCGCTAATACAATAATAATTTTATCAACTCGTTTCTAAGTTATCTTTATAAGTGCTTAAATCGATGGATCGACTAATAACATTTATTATAGTAACAGATTACTAAACAGCAGGAACTCAACAATTCAATATAGCGGTTATGTTAATAGCCTACGCTACTCGTGTATCGACGGAATAAATTACTTTAAGATAAAGGAGTTGCAAATTCGGATGTCTCTTTTCCATCTTGTAGTATGTTTACTTTTTATTTATTGTTAAGAGTGCGCCATGAGACCGCTACATACGGTAATGATTCGGATTCGGAGGAGCGGGATGACAAGATAATGTTCTATCGTGAGTGAGGACATAGCGAAGATGCTCAACGTATTTAAGCGTCAAAACAGTTTTTAATTCACTATGAATTAATTAAACTATCTCTCTGGGGTCGGTCCCTCATGTCCGAGGATCGTGGTCAGCATTAGGGTTGTATCTGGAGCGGATGATCTGCCTCCACTGGTTTCTGTCCAGCGCGTCTCTTACAACCGTGTAGAATTTGGATGACGAGACATTAAATTGGTCAGTCCATCTCGTTGAAGAACGACCGCGCGATTGAATTAATTAAACATCCAATCGAAAAATGATATTCGGTATCTGAAGAAATACTTCTAGGCTTCGAGAAAGTTTTCACCAATCGTGTTTTAAAATTTGGCAATTCAAGATAAAAGTCCAAAGTATCATTTCTCTCAATTTTAAATTGGTAATTTTCGCAGATTCTGAGATAAATAACGATGTCTAGGTACAATATTGCCATATGCACACTCTTAATCTAATTATCAAGGGTAGTTGTAAAACTATTACTAAGCCTACATTCATTGTCTGTTTGTATGTCTGTCCCTTATAGAGCTGTCTTTTAATAGCTTGCACTTAATATGTTTCATACATATATATTTTATAATACAATGACAATAATTTTTATACAAATAGTGAATCACATCTATCAAAATACACATTTACGTAAAATTGTCGAAATATAGATATTCTTTGCGTTTACTAAATCAACCGTTACGTAACAGGTATGTTAAAAAAACAAAAAAAAAAACACTTCACAATATTATTATACAAAAATGAACAGAATTTTATTCTAAACAATATGTAACAGAACATTTAAAGGGTTGACAGTGACTAAAAAAATCTTTAATTTTTTATTGGCCCTTTATGGTGTGTCATAAAATGTACTCCATTGTGGACGCGTATGGAAACAATGTAAAAAAACTTTTATTTTAGTGTCATAAATTATACAAAGCGTGAACTATGAGTCGAGACTCTATTAGAAAGTTTGTGGTATAAAAATAAACAATCCTTTGGTGAAAATCGTCTTTGGAATGATGTATAAGAAAGTAAATATTCTCTATTTAACTTTTTAATAGGGTGCAATTTTTTTGAAAAAAAAACCTTTTTTAGTTATTTATTACTATCATCGCTGGCTTATCATCGCTGTGCTTGGGTTTGCCCCAAAAATCACTGAAAATCAAAAACAAATCTATTCCACGGGAACCGTACACTTTTCTGGCATAAAAAGTAGCCTATGTGCTATTCCAGACTATAATCTATCTCTGTGCCAAATTTTAACCAGATTCGTTCGGCCGTTTTGGCGAGATTGAGTAACAAACATCCATCCAAACATCTAAACTTTCACATTTATAATATTAATATAGTTTACACGTGACATTTAAATAATATCTAATCACAAGTAAGCGATCTCGCGAATATGTATATGAAACGCCAAAACTGTTCGCTGGTCATTGTTAAATTTGCACTATACACGTGAAAATTTTTACACGTCCAATCAACTTGGATCCCCCTCCCACCCTCCCACTTAGCGTATCGCGACTAGAGGTGGGAGTGATAGTAGTATCTCTGAGGTCACGATTAACTGGTCTTCTGCTAACCTTGGCCCACTTTGATAGCTACGCCCCTCGGATGTATCGACTTCCTAGAGGCCCACTAATAATACTATGATGATTTATTTTGGCAATGTCGCCTCCATTAGATGTAGTCGTTGCGAGCCTTTGCGTTATCTAATCTAAATGTTAAAATAACTGATGGTACATACATATGTATGATAATATTTTGTTATATCCCATAGTAGATAAAGGGTGTATTGTGATGTTCTACGCTTTCTTTTCTGCCCTTCCATCAATTTTGAAAATTATTACTATAAAATATATTCTATATTCACTGATGAAGCAAATTTTTTGCAAAGCATTTGTTCAACTAAAAACTAACACTTTCTAACTGACTTTCAGACCCCCCACAGTCTAAGCCGATGGGTTTAGAAGCCTGAAATTTTACACAAGAATAAGCACAAAGGTAGGCGTTTTGAAAATTATTTTCTAAAGATCAATAAATAGTGAAGTTTTGTAAGGAAGATGTTTTATGCCGCTTATGTTTATATTGCCGATGGGAAATTCCATTATTTTAAATAATAATTATAAATGTATTTAAATTACGACATTGTTTGTAATTTATATAAATATTACTAGCGACTCAATCTTGCTTCGCTCGGGTTCGTCCCTAGTTTTATTCCCCATGCAAACTTTCGTCCCCATTTTCAGCCCCTTAAAAACTATCCTATGTCCTTCTCAGGGTCTCAAACTATCTTCTTACCAAATTTCATCTAAATATGTCCAATAGTTTCGGAGCTTCTTTGGTACAAACAAACAAATAAAGATACAAAAAAATCTTTCCTCAAAATTTTTATAGACTTTTACTGTTTACACTAAAAATAATTACGTGATCCTAATAATTTTATCATACACTTACTCATCTCTAGATTCTTACGTAATTTAAATGACAGACAAACACACAATTACTTCATACTTGTTGCTTCTCTATTTCCATTATTATTTAAATAATGAAAAAGTTTTGGGCCATCCATGACCTCTTTAGTATAAATCTGTATTTCACATTCGCTATTTTTTTGTAATTAAAGAGCTCGCGGCCAGATATATTGTATTACATATCTACAGATATTTGATTACTTTCACTTATTTTTGTTTTATTTAAAGGCATATACACATACGATTAAAAAAACACATGTCATTTCTTGTAATCTATTTAGGCTTGGTTTTTTAGTTACTAAATATGGCGAGTTGTTATAATTAATATACTAAACGTTAAAAAAAAAACTAACCATTAGTTACGTTATATTTTAAAGACCTATAATTTAAATAATGAAATTTAAAAGAAAATTTCATCTTATATTTATAACAAAAGATAATTTAGTATTACATGTCATGTCTTTACGATATACAAGCAACAATTGTTTTATGTTAAACAGACTAGCGTTACGTTTCAACTTTTAGTATAGATTTCTTAGAGATGAGATATTTTATCGCAGTAAAAAGTATCCTATATATTGACCCGGTTAACCAGCTATCATCATACCAAATTTTATGCGACAGACAGACAGACAGACAAAAATTCACATAACTATAAATTCGGCCTCTGTATCGATAATAATGACTATTTCAATAAGATTTTCTAAAAAATATTTAATGTACAGATTCGACTTAGAATTTTATTTTGTATAGATTATAAATTAATCTAATAATTGTAATTATTGTAGAACACAAAAGTATTCAAACTTTTAATTTTTGCGACGTAGACATGACGCATAACGTCCGCCATATTCGATGAAAACGTCATTACCTTGAAGGTTTAATCTATTTTGCTTCAAGAACTAAATAAAGATATTATATGCACAGATAATGTAAATACATTTTTTTTAATTTTGTTTCATTTGTAATTATTAACAAATATGATTATGAACCATTTAATTTTTATATAGAATCGTATGTTACATAGTAGTCTTATTTGAGAAAACTGCGTGTAACCCCCCACTCATTCGTTACGCAGCGACCTTATGTTCGAAGAACAAAAACCTTGATCTCTAGCTGTTACTGAAAAATGCTGCATTTAAAACACCCGACTTATTGTCTTGCACTACGATATGTAATGCAAATGATCAGCAACTTTATCACGCCCAAATAGAGTATATATTTGATTAATTAAAATTTTCGTGGACCTTGACGACTGGCCTTGCTTCTATCTGGCGTCCGTTCTTTCCGCCTTCGCCGAATCAATTTGAACGTTATTATTTTTATTAAATTGTTTAAACATACCATATTGTTTTTATTAAACTCTCCGATCTGTGAACAGTAGCCTTAAATTTTAAAAATCCATTG
Organism: Argynnis bischoffii washingtonia; assembly: GCA_033884665.1. NCBI lineage: Eukaryota > Metazoa > Arthropoda > Insecta > Lepidoptera > Nymphalidae > Argynnis > Argynnis bischoffii. Next base: position 17,470,993 of record CM066610.1, read on the forward strand.
AATTAAAACTAATATTTGTCACGTTTTCATATGTTTATGTAAGAAATGAGTTAAAAATATAAAAAAAATCTTTTTTTTTATTAATTCATAATAATTTAGAAAAAGTAAATTCGCAGACATCTATGACCCACATACGAAAATACATATAAACGAAATTTGTGGACGAATCGAGCGTGCGCGCACACACTCGTAATCGGCGAATGTATGTCATGATCAGTGGGTTAAGTTTAAACAAATTGAGTCGAGGGCCGCGCAGGTAGCTCCAAGGTCTCGATGTAAACTTTACCAGCTAACTAGTTTCCTGTGACTTCGTCTACGCATATACGGGATATGAACACGTATTTAATATCACACTTTTAACTGTGAATTCATTGAAATCGAACCCATCCATACTAAATTTAATATTGTAAATGTGAAAGTGTGTTTGTTTGTTTGTCTTTCTTTCACGTCGAAACAGAGTGATGGATTGGCGTGACTTTTTGTGTGGAGATAGCTAAAGGGCTAGAGAGTGGCATAAGTTACTTTTTACTGCGGGAGATTATCTCATTGCCACGGGAAAACCCTTTATAATACAACCAACTACAATTTATCATACCTATGTGTTATGAGTTCTATCTATCATATAATATATAGTCTATCGATTCCACACTAACCAATAAACGTACCTGTGACATAATGAGTAATATTATTACTTTATTGTATTTTTCCTGGGCTTTATTTAGATTTGAATAAAACCATTTATTGTTTAAAGGGACAAATATATATATTAAATATTGAGTAGGTATGGGCAAAGATAATTTGTCATATTCTATTTAAAGAACTTAGTGTTATTTATGTAAAATTTTACCTTGGACTTCGTCTGCATGGTCACCATAAGGAATATGATTACTATTTAATGAAACTCGCAAGAATGTTATTTAAAAATATATTATTCAGTAAATTAGCCATGATGTAGCAGTATTAGCAAAGTGTCACTACAAATATCTGTTGCTGTTTGTGATAGTCTCCCTGAAATGAACGTATGGCTGGCTGGCTTTATTAAATGGCGCTCTTTGATAAAATGTAGAAAAGGATTTTTTGTAGAATATTATATTTAAATGAAAACATTTTTTTTTTTATAAAAATCTAAATATTACAAAAAAGTACATAAATGTTTAAACAAAATACATACATTTTTGCTATGTTAAAAAAAAAGTAGTTATTTCGACTATGGTTTTTGATTTGGATTTGATTCAAAATAAATAAAAAATCAAATTCAAAACATACATATAAATCAAATAAATTCCAATGATGTATTTGAAAATTTCATAATGCAATGCTTACTTTAACTTTTTCAGTTCATTTTAGTTTTAAAAGTGTCGCAAAGGGATGTGCAATGTCGCATATTCACGCGACCTTGACGATTTTCCTTCAACATTAGCGATAATTTGTCATTCTTCTTTATGACACGTTCATGGTTGTGTTACAGTCGTTGAAACATTTAGTAAGAGTTGCATCACTAGTGTCGAACATGAGAATCCATCATTAAGTTAGAATCAAATTAATAGCGTATATGAGGTTTAATTATTGATAACTAATTCTTTCTCAGATTTACACGAATATTTGATATTTTAAATAAAACCATCTTAATTTATTATTTAAACTAGCGACTCACCCTTCGCTTCGGGTTCGTCCCTAGACAAAAACAAATCTATCCCACGGGACTCGTACACTTTTCCTGGATGATATACTTATAGCCTCTAGTCTTCCTCAGTTAACGGGCTATCAAATGCAAAAAGAATTTTTCAAATCGGATCAGTAGTTCCTGAGATTAGCACGTTCAACCAAACAAACAAACAAACAAACTCTTCAGCTAAATAATATTAGTATAGATTATAAAAATTTAAACAGGTCTCTCCCGTGACCATGATTGCTGTAAAGTGTAAAGCATTTTGAGAAACGCCGGAAAGCAAAAATTAAGATAAATCCACGAAAAAATCCGTTTTTTTTTTTAATATTTCGTTAATAAACGTTAGCTAAATATTTCAGTTTAATATTTACGTTCTAACTATAAAGGCGCACTTTAATTATAAGCTCAGGTAAGTTTTTTTACACATAAAATTCACTGACGAAGATATTGCGTAACATCTCTATATATAAATATTAAAAAAAAAATCAGTGCCTTTTTCTTCTCTGTTTGAAAACCCATATTCTTATTTAGTAGCTATTGACCAGCTCTAGTGTTATCAATAAAAATTCTTATGGTTGGGTTTCGACCACCGGGCGATTACTAGTGCGTAGTGCGAATACGTATAGTACGTAAAGATATCTATACAGATAAATAAAATTGATGTGTCTGTTTGTAATGTCAAAATTACAGCTTTATATACGGTACTCACACATAAGACACAATTTTTAAAATTTTTGTCTGTCTGTCTGTTTGTTCCGGCCAATCTCCGAAACGGCTGGACCAATTTTAACGGGACTTTCATTGGCAGATAGATGATATTATAAGAAGTAACTTAGGCTTTTATTTTAGGCAAAGAATTAGGGTTTCGCTCAAAAAAATTAAAACGTACCTAGGGACGCATCCAAGCGAAGCGAGGGTAAATCGCTTATATACATTAAATTCGGTTGTGTACCGATTCGGAAGTACTTCCTCTTGGTTAAGGTCGGTGGAAAAAGATGCCAAGTTCGAAATATCATGAATCACCACTACAAAAATATATAACAGTCTTTAATTGGTTTGAAAAATACTTGTACTTAGCTATATAAAGCTATGTATGTATTCGTACCTTGGCAAGTTTTAATATATTCTCCGACTGACATTAATTGACTTTTAATGTTTCAAATTTAAAGAGACATTTTACGTCCAAAAGTTTATATTATTATACAAAGTGTAAAAACTTTTTAGCCAGTGTTTTTTTTTTCATATTATTTTTATGGCTAAACAATAATTTTGATGTGGTATACTCGGATGTATATGAAAGTTTTATAATATAATAATTTGCTGTAAATATTTTGCTATTTCTTTTATCATTTTAAATAGTAATTAAAAATTTTGCATAACAATGGTTAATTAAAAATAATAAATACATTAAAAATCAACAATTTAAAAGATAATACATATTATCCACAAATCTAACCTTGCTTAATGAAGTAATTGTTTTGAACACCTTGTAACTTAATATTCGTTTCGGTTGGTTTCAAGTACGAAAGATAAAAAAATAATTATTTTACAAAATTAAAGGGACGTTCTTGGAACGCTGATATGTTATTATAATTCAAGGTACTGCTCACGTAGAGGCACGTACGTGTATAATTTAGGAAAAAAACCTTTAAGGTCGAATATTTGGAAACTGATCTAAAAACAATCAAATAGAGGCTTTATATATTGTACTTTTTTTGCTAAACCGCCTTTGTATTAACGGATATAACATTGTCAAACGACTAAATTTTAATCAAACTAAAATTATTAAATAAAAATTTTCAAATCAGCATTTAAAATGAAGTTAACTTGTATTAGAGATTGCAATAAAAAAATATTCAGGTCGAACTAAAAGCGCTGACAAATTATCAAAACCAGGGCATCATTGTGAAATATAGAATTTGCTGCATTTCTGCATATTGACACTTTCGATATAATACACACGGTTGCGCAATCGACCCACATATTAATAATATGTATGTGAAATGAGTCATGCAAATGTCTTAATTTTTTAGGGTTCCGTATCCGAAGGGTGCCAACGGAACCCTATTACTATGGTTCCGCTGTCCGTCCGTCTGAGGCTGTAACTTATGAACCGCAATAACTAGAGAGTTGATTTTTTTACAGAGTATGTATTCCTATTGCCGCTATAACAGCAAATATAAGAATAATAATACAAGAAACATTTTTTTAACGTTCGTAATCGATCATCGAAGTTAATATACTACATACATAGAGTAATATTCACTTTAATAAAAAGTACATGTACAATGGTACGGAACCCTTCGTGTGCGAATTAAACTCGCACTTGACCGATTTTATTATTTTAATGATGATTCCTAAAAAGTTAAAGTACCTAATGTAGGTTAGAACTGAAAATGCGAAATCAAAAGAGACGCTTTCAAATGAAAATTTATTTTGTGCATTTAATATGAAAATATGTATTGAAAAACATTATATAAAAGGTAATGTTTTCGGGTTAATATTAATATCAAAACAAATGAAAGAAATGGTCTTCCATCCTTTTTTGACGTAAAACGTTTTTAAAATCACATCGAAACATACGGAAAAGTGGACCGTAGCGAAGTAGGTTGCATTAGGTTGCCATAGTAACCGTTATTTTCTGAAAAATGATATATATGATATTCTTTCCGTTGCTATGTTTAAAGATTACTATTTTTACTACTTTTTTTTTTAATTTGTAAAATATTTTTTAAAAACAAAAACACTAAGAACGGCTCGATGAAATAGACAGCCCCGCCTGATATTTTACATATTATATTTCAGATTATTTTATAGCACAATGTCCTATGACATTTTTTTTATTAAATAAATTGTTACTATTAAGATTTATTTAACATTATATTAGATACCAGAGGTGTTATATACAACATATTTTATCTAAGTATATCTTTATAAATATTATAAGTGTGATAGTTTGTGAGTATGGATGTTTGTTACTCTTTCACGCCAGAACGGCTGAACAGATCGGAATGAAATTTGGCACAGAGATAGATAATAATCGGGAAAAACTCATAGGCATTATTCCGGATAAATATACGCTTCCCGTGGGATAGATTTGTTTTTGTTTTTCTAAAGGCGAACCCGAGCGAAGCGAGGGTGAGCCGCTAGTTATTTAATAAAACCATAAAGACCTAGACGAGACATAAATGCATATATGACTTGATTATTTTAACCGTCTGTTCCATGTTTGGAATCCGGTAGTGACAGACGTTAATTAAAGCGAGACGGAGATAGAGAAACAGTTGCGCGAGAGCAGGAAAGAGCTAACAAGGTTACGCTCAATGCCACCATTACACTATCGGCGCCAAACTAGAATTATATTATCAATTTAAAAACCTACATTTTGTTAATGAACCTGTTTTGATAATGATATGGATGATTTTTTTCATTAAACACAAGTACTTGTTGATTTAAGGTCGTTTTTTTGCATTTTCGATATACATATACATATATATTTTATCTGTAACGTGACCTATAAATGTGAACTAGTTATTTAATTTGTTTCTTTCATCGTGCTATTTACAAGAGAGAAATAATCAACTTTTGACGACACGTTTGGCTCAGTTTGTAGTGATCCTACTTGGTGTGCTAGCGGTCGCGGGTTCAAGTCCAGCTGGGGGTATTCATTTGTGTGATAAGCATGAATGCTTGTACTCCAGTTATGTGTGTTTATATTTATAATATGTATGTATTTTAAGTTATATATGTGTTGTGTATCAACTATCTGGTATCCATAACACAGGCCCTCGTACCTTACGATGGAACTAGATAGTGCCCCAATATATTTACATATTTACAAATAAATTGACAGCAGTATGCTTTATAAATGAAGAAGACTACTCGTGCAACGTGCGACTTAAACGGTTGACGTTAAACATTATTTTGTCATTTGCATTTTATTATATCTTTATTTATTCACAGACATTATTATTTTAGTTATTTATAAAATATTTAGATGTTCAATTAGGATATTATGTGGATCGCGATTTTATATGTCGTGTTTAAAACATATACCTATTGTTACGAGTTGTAAAAGTATTAATAATAATCTAGATTTAAAATTTTTTAAGCAGTATGTAGATACGATACTTGTATTTAAATTATGGTTATTTTATCTTTGGCAGACCTTAAATACATCTTTACATGATAGGTAATATCATAATTCCAAAGGAGGTTTCTCCAAAATACCATAGCGGTCTAAACATCTATATAAGGCCGCAATGAGCCAACCTCACTAGCGATAAGGCCGCGGCTTGACATAGACCCAGATACGACGACATTGGCACTACATTCATGCACTGAGGTCATTCGTTCATTTAAAAATAAACGCGCCGCCATTTCTGCGTTTTGACACTTCAAACTTATTAATTTAATACATTTTTATTGAGGATGTGGTTATATAAGTTGTATCTATACGTCTTCAAGTTGTTGAATTCCAAGAAATTTCTTTTTTAGCTGCTAATAAAATAAAAATTATTGATATTTTAATAAATTTGACCGCCAAAATCATATATTTTCGTCGTCAGTTTGTATTTTTATTACTAAGTAACGTTGTCTATATTTGCACTATATATAGCCACTTGTGACATTATTAACCATATCTCAATGTGAAATAGATCAATAAATTACACAGGCGTGCCGCGTGCCACTTCCAAGGCACATCGGAAGGTCTGCACTCTGCATAAAGGATAAGAGACATGACGACACTCATGTCAGGAATTAACAAGAATATTTTGATTATATGCATAATTTGTATTCATATATATTATTAATATGATTTGTCGGTGTAAATGTCTAATTAAAACAAATTTTGTGACAAAGAATTTTCATATACCTAATATTCTGTTATTATTCCATACATATAATGTATTCAGCCCTTTTTAACTTCCCATTGCTAGGCCCGGTCTGCCTTCAATACGAGGGGGATCAGGCCATAGTCCACTACGCTAGCCAAGTCCGGGTTGGCGGACTGCACATGTCTTTCGAAAACTTGTAAGGTTCTCTAACACATGCTGGTTTCTTCACGATGTTTTCCTTCACCATAAGACAAGCGGTAATCGTATTGGAAATGATTCGCACATGAAAATATCAGAGGTGCGAGACTCGAAATTTGAACCGGCTTCACTCGGTTTCCCAAGCGAGCCCGTTACCACTGGACTACTGCCTATACATATAATTATATGCGCAAATCAATTCAATCAATTTTGTATTTGCAGAAATAGAATCCACTTTAAAAATTACCAAATTATATAACTAGCATTGATTTTAAACGTTAGTTAAGTGTACATTAATATTTATTTATAATAAATTACTTAATTGTGACAAATTCATGTAAATTTCTTGAAGTAATTTAAATATTCTCACATCGTAATCACTTTCTATATCATAGGACGCTAAAGTTTCATAATTTATTTCATAACAACTTTAAAAATTACATAAGGGTTTTCTAACAACAATTTCCGTATGATTTTCACATATAAAAACGTAAAAGTGTAACGTAACATTTAAATAGTAGATGAATGAAAATTCTTATAGTAAAACATAATATTTTCTAGGTACTTAAGTTTATGTAATAAAGTCGTTAGAGTACTACGAGCTACGAGCCTTCTACGGCGTAGTACAGTTGACATTGAATTTTGGCCTTTTGCCGAAATTTACTGTTGTAATAAAAAAGTATTAAGGGAAACCGAGTAAAGCGAGTTCAATTTCAGGGTCTCACACCTCTGATATTTTCATGTGCAAATCGTTTCCAACACGATTACCAGTTGTCCTACGGTGAAAGATAACATCGTGATGAAACCAAGTTTTCAAAAGAGATGTGTAAACTGCAATCTGTCAATCCACAGTTAGCCAGCGTGGTGGACTATCCCCTGATCCCCTTCGTGAAGGAAGGCCCGTGCCCAGCAGTAGGACGTTAATAAGGGCTGAATACATAATAGTTTCGAGCAACTGCTTTATTTAACGTGTAAAGACCGTATTAAAAATCAGAGATTTACTTATCCACGTAGATTAAATTAAATTTTGCAATGCAAAATATGACATAGTCTATTATTTTTTATAGACTATTATTTATAGACTATTATTTTTTTTAAATTTCACTATCCGTTCAGCCGTTCTGGAGTGATTGAGTAAGAAACATCCAAAAATCTAAAGTTTTACATTTATAATATTAGTGAGATCGAGTTATGTTTCAGAGATTGTAATAGTTTTTATTATTATTTCATGAAGAAATAAAATAAGTGTACTGAGAAATATGTACAAGTATTTTTACTATAAAAAGGATTCATAAAGAATATACAAGTTAAACATAGAATTTTTTGTAATTATCACTCAATATTTTGAATAATAATAAAATTCGTATCGCAGTGGGTGGGGGTGTTCAATTTCGGGCTCCAGGCAACGCTACACGTGGCGCTCTCGCCCTTTGAGCTAACAATTGCGATATAACAACAGTAATATGTATAAATACACTATTTGTTTATTTACAATATTTTTCATGCATCGTTTTACTATAATAAAAGAAAAATAAATGTATTTGTGCGAGTGCGTGTATGTATGTTTGTCACTCTTCACGCTGAAACGGCTAGGTGTTTTTGGATCAGACTAACAGATAGAATATAGATCCGGAATAACACATAGGCAACTATTAGGTTCCAAGGAAATCTGAGCGAAGCGAGAAAAAGAAGTAGAGATATTATGAAAGAAAAGAGTTTTCTAACATGATTACCACTTGCTTTACGGTGAAGGAAAACATTGTGAGGAAACCTACATGTCTGAGAAAACCTAGCAAGTTTTCGAAAGACATGTGCAGTTCTCCAACCCTCACTTGTCCAGCGTGGTGGAATACTGCCTGATCCTCCTCGTATTGAAGAGAGGCTCGTGCCCAGCATTGGGACGTTAAAAAGGGCTGAATACATGTAAAGAAAAGATTTAATACCTAAATAGTATTGACAATACTGTCAGCAAGAAGGTTGTATAAAGTGTTGTAAAATATGGTACTGTATTTTTTTAAACTATGTTACATATTATCATTGTAACTAATTTGTTATGATTTTACTTATATGTATTATTGTATCTCATATAAAATTACTATATTATAGGTCTCTGTTATTTCGTGTTATTCTGAACAATTGTATTCTAGATGATAACAAAACCTCGTATTTTCACGTGTTTTTTACTATGTGAATAATGTACATGTATAATATAGTATCTAAATGAAAGTTTTGAAATATAAACTTTAAAAGAAAACTATGGACAATTAACTACAAAAATGTCAGTTGACAGGTCACTGAGATTGTTATCTGATCTCTGCGAGTGAAAAGAAATGAGTTATTATACTTAAGAATATTCTAATCAATTACGTCGTAATAATTTTTCAATGATCAGATAAGCTTGATCGAAGGCATCTTAAGTTTTTTTTTATTATAGGTTATTAAAAGATGAAAAATAATTGCCTGGCATTTCTTTAAATTAAAAATAAATTAAACCAGTATAAGAAGATGATTACAGATTATAAAAGTAATACGTACCTTACGTAGGATCGTATTTTGTTAAAATACGTTTTTTTTTTACCGAAAATACGTTAAATGGCCTCGTGCCGCCATTCATGGCGAGCGTGTAGGCGCTGAAAACATGGGGGACCTCCCTCGCGCCACGTGTATACAATGTTTTCAATAAATATATCTACAAAGGTATAGCAGGAATTTATCTATCTATAGAATCTATCTTTAATATTTTCATTCTTTATTTTTGAAAAATCATGAAATTATATTATTTTTAATAGAATTATGCCAAAAAATAATCTTCTTTTGGTGAGATTTTTGATAAGAAACCAAACCAAACCAAAAATCAAAATAAATTCGCGAAAAAATCCGAAAAGATAGTTTTATTTAAAATGTCAGATATTCGCGTAAATCTAAGAAAGTATTACGTATATATTATATTTCAAAATCGTATATTATAATCAACTATATAACTACTCAGTATTTAAATAGTTTAGGAGAATGCCTAAGTGTGTTTATATTACGTAGTTACGAGTACTACGCGATCGATATAGGGCGGCGCCGTACGCGTGCCACCGCGTAACAGTACCCGTAGGGCGGGCGGTGCAATAGGATGTAATATGATATGTAGGCATCAACATAGTTTAACTAAACATTTTTTTTATTTATTTATAAAATACATACGTATATGTGTAGTGTAAACGTGATATATGTTTATAAACTATATTAATTAAGGTAGATATCTTAGATTGTTTTGTATTATATTTATAAATTGTAACATAAAAAAAAAATGTTAGCTAAAATATATCTAAAGGTACTATTTTTACTAATATGAAAAATTTAACATTCCAAAATAAAAGTTTTTTTTTTTATATCTATTAAATATATTTATTTTACAATTGAAAAATAATAATCTAATTATGTTTAAAGTTTAAAATAGACTTGTGTATTTTTTTTATTACTCTTAGGGCCTTAAAACGTCTTCTCGTTAACGAAAAATAACATAAATTTCGTTACATAATTCTTTACGTTATAAATAGAAGGCAATTAATTCAAAAAACGACAAATTAAAATGGACTTATGAAAATTTATTATGGCTTATTATAATAAAATATTTAAATAATTCAAAGGGCCTAGTAAATTATGTACAGATTTGCATATAGATTTTTTTTTTACTATATTAAAAGATTCGTTAAGAAATCATTATGTAAGTGTGTTTATAACTAGCCATTCGCTGTTACATTGCTTGCGTTTTTACCAATACGAAGTTCCAGATATCCCTGATCATCTCTAGAAAATAATTTTTATATAATAATTAAATACATTATGTTATTTTAAGTCTTACATAGTGTATACTCATTAAATATGAGGTGGAGGCAGCCAGTCCGTGAATCAAACAGTAAAACATATTACTTTTATATAAACGTACAGATATCACCTATGTTTTATTTCTTTGAAAATATTATTTTAACAAAATTTATTGAAAAAGAACGTGTGTGTGTATGTACGCACGTAAGAAGTTATACATATTTAGCGTAACAGAACTAAAATAGCTAAAGATTTCATCCCGTATGTGACAACTCTCTGTTTGTAAAAGGAATACAACTAACTTCATCATGTCGCTTTTTGGCTGTCGGTGTGCGCGCGCGCATCGTAAAAATTTTACTCTCATAATATATTTTATTCCAAATGTGCCAAAAGAAGTATATCTTCAGGAATCTACAAGATAAATGCTTGACATACCGTAGTTTATTACATACAGCTCTACAAATGTTGAATCAAATGCTATATGCATTTGATTCAACATGAACAGTACAAACTGACAGTGTAAGTAAGTTGTTTGAAACTAATTTATACATATAATAAAATTCTGAGTCGAATCTGTACAATAAATATTTTTTTGGAAATTTATTGAAATAGTCATTATTATTGATACAAAGACCAAATCTATAGTTTTTAGAATGTTTGTCTGTCTGTCTGTCAGTGACCGCATCACGGTAAACCCACTGGAGGGATTTTGATGAAATTTGGTATGGTGATAGCTGGTTAACCGGGTCAACATATACTTTTTATTGCGGGAAAATATCTCATCTCTGTGAAATCTATACTAAACGTTAAAACGTAAGTAGGGACGAAACCAAGAGAAACGAGGGTGAGTGACTTATATGTAAAATAAAATAGGTCTGTTTAGTTCTCAGTGTATTTCAATCTTTAATTTTGGTTTGTTTATTTACTTAGTGCGTGTTGTGATGCGTGTTGTGACCTGCGCACTGTTATCGTTACATAATATTATTTTGAATGGCAAGTTTGTATCCATGGCTGTTGTTGGAAAAACATTTATTGTAATGGGAAATGTTGATGTTGGTTTTTTATATTACAAAAAGTAATAGAATGATGTAATGAATCAATGAATTTCAGTCGAATTCAGAGCTTATTTCGAGATTTATACTAGAGAGGAGCAAAAACAAGTATTTTACTACGCGATTTACTTATTGTCGAAAAAGCTACACCTACGTATGTATTCAGCCCTTTTTAACGTCCCACTGCTGGGCACGCGCCTCCCTTCAATACGAGGGGAATCAGGCTATAGTCCACCACGCTGGCCAAGTGCGGATTGGCGGACTTCACATGTCTTTCGAAAACTTGTTAGGTTAGGTTAGGTGTTTACCTTCACCGTAAGGCAAGTGGTAATCATGTTAGAAAATGATTCGATTTGAACCCGCTTCACTCGATTTCCCAAGCGAGTGCGTTACCACTGGGCTACCACTGCCTACCTACCTACATATAATTAGATCTAATCCATAGCTGCATATCTGAACTGAATTGAACTATTTAAAGTTAGATTCAGTCACCATTTGGTGAAACTATATATAGTTACATAAATTTTCTTATACAGATTTGTTTTAGCTTACAATATGGCTAAGCACCGCCATACTTATAACCATCAACCGTACCAAATTATTCTATAAACATCTCACACTTAATATACAGCAATAAACAAGTTGTTTCTCAAATAACCAACAAAACAAAGAGACACTAGCTCCAATGAACATTTAATTGTTCGACTTTCCCTCTCGCTGACGATGACGCAGCGTGTTACGTTGCTGCCTCGTTTTCACGTTTACTTTATTTACTATTTCATATACATACGTAAACTTTTACTCTCTTTTATGAATTGTTTTTTAATACACTTGAATGATATGTTTTGTCCGTCCGTACGAAAATATATATTTATCAAGATAACTACAGTAAGAAAAATAAAATTTTGAGTCATAATTGACTTAAGTAAAAAAAAAGAAATAAAAAGTAATATCTAATATACAATAATATAAATAAGTTTATATACAGCTTTCTTGTGTAAACTTCATTCAAACATGGCCTGAAAACAACATCCCGGAAATTACTAAATTGATTACCAATAAAAAGTAATAGCTGTAAATATTTTGGGAATCTGTAAATTTTATTGGTTTTATTTTATTATTTGACTCATTTCGCGCCCCGGTTTGCCTTCTCGCTCTGCCGTTCTAGTCAGGGTCATTGACCCCACCGCGAAAGTACTTTCACTCGCGCGCAAGTCTCCAGCTCGCTGGCTTCGTGTTGTATGGACTTGCTTTGATATGTAATTCATAGTTGCGCTTTGTTTTAGTTTAAAACTTTGATTATAATCAAATATTATTAAAGTTTTATGTGTTCATATATTAAAAACACTCATTTACTCAATGTTTTGCTCAATTACTTACATATATTTAAATTTTGAATACATAAAATATAACTGTAGCATGAGTTTTTTAATGTGAACGTTTATTGACGTTATATATAAATTCATCTTTTTTTTAAATGATGTTATAAAAAAAGCAATAGTAAACCTAATTAGTTTTATGTATGAAATAAATGGATACAAAGATTAAACAATTGACAGTCTTAGATGTAAGAAATCTATATAAAAACAATATTATTATAAAATTGATGTACGTGATGTTAGAAATGAGAAAATAATTAGAAAATGTGTAAATAATTAACTTTTGATGTTATCTAACGCGTTGCATCATTTATGTAACAACATTAATTACTGTCACTGTGAATGGCTACTGTCTGTCTGTCACTTTTGTAAGGCACGCTCAAATAATGCTTCGAACGAGAACATAATTCAATTGGAAAGATCGATCGTGTTTATTCGCAATAAATAGCATAGCTTCAAGTAACATTGTATTTTAAATGAAAACAAACATAATATTCAATTTAAGCTAATCACATACTTTGTAATTGAATATCTTAATGTGTAATCAACATATAAATTTGTTTTTTTTTTATTATTTATACATCAGTAGATTTAAGTGATGTATATATTAATTATTAATTCAAAAATAATTGTTTTGCACATCATAATCAATATATTTTATTACCTAGCCTCTAATTCAAGGCTATTAGAGTCGAAATAGCTTCAGGGTTGAAACAAGGAAATTGTTTTGCTAAAAAAAAAACACTAAAATGTAAAACGTAAATAGTAAATAATCGCGATGTCGTGTACCGAAGTAGGAAGCGCAAGTGAAAGCAAGTCCGTCACGATGTGCACGCATCAAATCTTGGACTTAGCGTACATTGTCTCGCATTAAACAGCACATTTACCTATTTACTTTTTATCCGATTACGCGACGCAAAGGAGGGTAATGTGTTTATCAGTCTATGTATGTATGTATGTTTGTTCCTATGTGGCGTTCTAGAGACCAAACGCGTGGGCTGATTTCGTCTTAATAACGCGAGTGTCATAGGCTATATAAAAAGAGTTGAGATTTAAAATGGCTGACTTGAGGCGCCAATTTGTGTGTCTTTAAAAAATAATCTTCCAAGCTAATCGAGTGGGGTATCAAAATAAAGTTTTTTAAGAGGCGATCACAAAATATACACAACTACTACCAACCAAATTCCAAATGCTCCTCAAATGAGGACAAAGATCCTTACAATGTTCATGTCTCGCGGGAAGTTGCAGACCCAGCAGCAGGAATTACTATACGGGCTATTAAATTTGGTCCCCCAACAACGACAAGGTTTTACACATTGAGGGGACTAGGGTCGAATCTGCAGTGAAACTCTATCTACTTTATTAATTTTTCTGTATGAGTTGCATCATTGTTAGTGAATAATCGTTAAAGGGCAAGGAGTGGAATGGCCTCCCTTTGACACATCAACGTCATCGTCACATGACTCTTGTTCCTAGAGATATACTCGGTAGCCTTTAGAAAAAGGTGACTATGCGTTTTTTGACAAGTGTAGTTCACCTTACTCCGGTTTTAATAGTTTTAGTGGGCGTAATATTCGTCACGTAAATCAATATGTTTTAAAAGCTTAGTTCGTGAAAGTATGTCTGTATCGCATCGACTGTTATTTTTGTGTGGAGGAAAAGGATTCGCGTAACAGTCTCTATTTTAATAGCCATTTAAAATCCCACCATTTAACTTCTGGTTTAATCGTCAGATCAGCTTAAATGTATTAAATTATTGCATTCTTATCCGGACATTAAAAAAAAACGGTTGTTAGAAACAGGTTAACATCGACTTCCAGATTTGGTCATATCGTTACTAGGGAAGCTAAACGTGATTATAGTAAATGATAATTTAGTAGTCTGTTTTTTCTCCCTTTCCATCTATCGAGGAGATAATATACACATTATATATTACATTGATTTATTATACGACTTAAGATTAATAAATAAGTAATAAGTATGAGTATATAACGTTTAATAATAAAAGCGTATGTTCTTTATTCTAAACCTAGGTTTAGGCACGTTTTAATGGTTAGTATGGAATGGATAGATGATATTATATTATATGGTCTATAGCCTATAGCCTTCCTCAATAAACGGGCTATCTAATGCAAAAAGGATTTTTCAAAACGGATTAGCAGTTCCTGAGATTAGCGCGTTCAAACAAACAAGCTAACAAAAAAACTCTGTTTCTTTATAATATTAGTATAGATAATATGAAAATTTAGTAGTAAAATTTTAAGAATACGAACAACATAACTAATTTGGAAAACTTAAATTAAGTGCTAAATGCAAATAGAGGCCGTGAAAATTAATTTATTCAAAGATTTCCATGTCATGCGCCGCTTCAAACGAATTCCGCGCCTACGCGACGCGCAGTTTCATAATGACTGACTCAGCCGCCGACCTTCGCGAAAATGGTCGCAGGCGGGCTCCAGGTTCGAATCCGGTTGGTTTTTTATAACAGTTTAAATTCATCAATATATGCCAATCACTGATACAATTGAACAATAATTATTAAGATATTTTTAAATAGTCATGTAAAATACAATAGCTTTATGCTTTAAAATATACAAAGAAGATTAAATCACTTCTGCTATACTTATCTGCTGTATAATAAACTAGGAAAACCTGTGGCTTCTCTCGCGCTAAAACTACAAAAAAAAACTCTGAAAAGGTAACCTACCTTTTCCGAGTTTTTTTACAAACTTTTATCCCCTATTTTAACCCTTTTATGGGATGAATTTCGAAAAATGCTCATACACGTATTTATTCAATTGTATTGGAGAGCGTTAATATTTAATACCAATTTTTAAATCATTCTAATTGTAAATATTTTTTAGGTTATATTGTAAAGTGTTTTCTCGTGGGAATGAAATAATCTCCCGCTGTAAAAAGTTGCCTATGTCACTCCAGCTCTTCAACTATTTCCACACAAAAAATCACGCCAATCCGACATTCTATGAAAGAAGGACAAACAAATAAACAAACAAACATACTTTCACATTTATAATATTAGTAAGGATATACTTACATTCTAGACAAACTTCTGTTGTGACAGACGGTCTAATATTAGTATGAAATTGCATACTTAATTAATCACAAAACAACCTATAATAAAATGTATTTCCACTATTACATTCTCAAAGTAACAGAAACACGCAGAGGCTAAACAATAGGTATATATTTTTATTAATATTCGTATACATATGTGTTATATATCAGTTTATGTAAATATCTATAAATTCAGCATTTTGCTTAGTAAGAACATAGGAATGAAGTAGCTCGGCACGTGTCGGGCGTTCGAGTCCTGGCTGCGGCTATTTCTAGTAAATGGGTCAAGCGATCCCAAGTTAGCTGCAAGAACGAATACAAAAAGAGTAAAGCAAGAGCGGGGTACACTTTGCAATTAACTACAGTTTAACTAATCGTAAACGGTAACGGTTTAGTCTAAGAGTAATGTATTTATATATTAATGCACGATTATCTTAGAATATACTTTCCAAAATATTTATATAGCAGAATTTATTTGTATATAATGTAACTAAAATGTTATGTAATATTTTTTTTTTAATATTTTATTTTTATTTGTTATAAATAAGAGGTATGGTTAGCAAAGGTATTAGTAATGACTAATAGAACCACCATTAGTTCTATAATGCTACCGTAACAAAAACTCAATGCATGATTGTTCTTGGAAAAATCATTTTCTCTTCACCCGAGGCTAAATTAAACTCGTTGTAGAGTTCAAGTGATCAAGGCTTTAGCCGTAAAAGAATAGTGGGTGACATTGGTCGGCGTGTACGTACATAATTTAAATAACATTATTGTCCATTTATTATGAACATTACGGAAGTGTCTCCTTGTCGACTTGTTAGCCTTATACGAGCAACGCGTTCATATTTTATGATTATTGTATGTGTAAAAACGCCATGAACATAAAAGTTCTTTAGATAGTATTGTTTTGATCACTGTCTCGATCAGTTATATATTTTTTAGTATATATATTTTAAGTTATTTTTTTCAGTATATATATTTTAAGGTAATGCAAGTGAATATTATTTATTTAGCTGTTGTAAAAATAACAATTATTTGAATATAAAATTTTTAAAACTTAAGTGCATTTAATTTAGGTTTAACAAAACATGTAATGCTTAAGCCTATTTCACATAACTACAAGTTATTTGATGCTATAATATTATAAAATGTTCATTATATTAATTATGCTCGATACAAAAGAATAAGTTATAGTCCAACATATCTGTAAATATAAAAAAAAAACTTTCTAGTAATACTCTATAAAGCACATGATATTAGTAATGGGAACTGTAATAAGCAATAATCTTTGTATAATGACATTTTAATATCGATTATTAGTTAATCCATGATTAAGTGTTAGTTTGAGAATCGTGAGGCATCGGCTGCGTTGCGCAATGACTCTATACAAACACATGTGGCCAGAACTAGAGCAGAAGCTTACTTGTCGAGTGTACTGATGTTATAAATCCAATATAAATAGTTTCTTTAAATTATTTTCTCTATAATAATTTATTAAAACAATTTTGACAATTTTCATTAAAAACCTAAGAATAAGTATAACTACAAGAGCATATTATATTCAATTAAATTTAGTTACGAAAATGAGAAGTATCTCATCAGTACTTTGACTTCATGAGATTGATTTTTTACATGATAATAATAGTATTTGAACAGGATATAGTAGTAGTGTGCAGTAAATATATTAGGTATAAACCTAAGGCGTAACTCCCGGTTAGATGTCGGTGCAGCCGAGCGCAGTGCATCGCCCGCGTTGCGCAACTCGCCTATTTATACCGCCCTCTGACTAACATCTCCGGAACTTGGGAAAGTTTGCATATTTCAGCTTCCTTGATCCACAATCGAGTCTTTGTTGGATGTATTTTCGTCAATTTGGTCAATATTTAATTATATAAGAGTATCTAAAACGCAAAATCAAGGACTATCCTTGTTAATTGTAAGACTAACTACTTATAGATTCTTAAAATGAAATAATTAATAATTATATCATCTTTTCTTTAGATTATAATCGATTCGATTTAATACCGAAAAAAGTTAATACCGATTTCGCAATCAATACAAAAAGATGTTTTTATTTTCATGAATTAGATAAATAGTGAATTATTTACGTAATACAAAAACCATTTTTCTCAAATCATAATTTAATCGATTGCGTGCCTGTAACTTGCCGTCCAAGAGATTGCGCAATCCCTTCAGCAACTAGGAAGTGCACCTACGCATTGTTCAAAACAATTGTTTTCCCATTTTCATGCGCGTTCGCCCGCGGGCGTCGCTCCCGCTGATGACCGCCGGCGACCGTGCGTCGACCTCGCCCGCCGTCGTCCAACTGCGATATCGCATGTTTTCACGCCATCGCGATTCCAAATTCAAATCGCGATTTTTTTTTTCCAGGTTAGGTTCTTACTTTGATTAAAGACTAATTGTATTCAGCCAGTGTATTGTGCTGTGGGAACTGTGCCTTAAAATTTTTAGCGGGAGTGTGTCTATGCCTTTATATTTTCATGAAGTCATAATATGAATCCAACTGCTTTTTATTTACAACTGTAAATAATAAAATGGACAATAGAATATCGAATAAAGCAATCAAATCGAATCGAATCAAATTTTCTCTTTCTGTCAAATGCAGTATCTAAATATTATATTGTATTAAAATATGAAGAATTTTATAAATCATAAAGTGAAAATCACGGAAAAATACAAAACTGTGTTAAAATCCGGGATGAAAATATTTATTAGGTGTTAGGTCTATTTTTATATATTCGGTAGTAGAGACAATGTACGCGGGTGCGTCGCCCTGGCGGAGGTCCAATAACCTAAGATTTGGGGGTGGAAAGCGATATGTCGACATTGTAACAAATAAGTCACTAATTGAAGATATCGATTTATACACTTTTTGTATTCTGAAGCAAATGGAAGGTAACATTAGTACAATATTTTCGGTTTGGAGAAATTTTATAAAAATGGAAAATAGATACGATTTCATATTCCTAGTCGTTATATTGTTTTAGAAAATATAGAAAAAAAAAGGTCAGTAAAAAGTATTATTTGTGCCCTGCATATAAGCATGGAAGCACCGAAACAGTTCGACCGATTTTAATGATTTTTTTTCGTGTATTTGGTAGGTGTGAGAATAGGTCGTAAAGTATTTTTCACCCTCCTACTCCGACCCCTATTTTAAAATCGCAATTTTAGTATTTTTGTATGAATAATAGCGACGTATATGTATGTATATATAATACATATATAATAATACATATATAATAATACATATATAATAATATGTATGTATAATACATAGCGACGAACCCGAGCGAAGCGACGGTGAGTCGCTGTGTAACATAAAGCCAAAGAGTTTTTTTTTATAGATTCAACGAGGGCGTAGCCGCGGGTTCTGCTAGTATTTTTTATAAAAGCATAAATGCGTAAGATATCCTATACTCAGAGGTTTGATTTACCAAAACCTTTTCATGTGGCGTCATTATTTTTTTATTAATGTTACAAAATTTAAACAATTCATTATACCAATGTCGTATAATCGATAACTACAAAAAGCGCGGGAAAGGACAGCCATTCGCCTTTTTTATATATCCTTACTAGCACAGATTGCAAAAAAATATTATTGCATGCAATCGTTAATTATGTTTATGCCACTTAAATGTTTTGTTTTTGAAAAAGTGTCAGTTCTTATGAGTGTTAATTACTCGCATCAAGAGAATTGACTTCAAAGGATACGAAAAAAATGATTTAGCTAAAGTATAAATAAATAATATAGCAAACTAAGCGACTCACCCTCGTTTCGCTCGGATTTGTCTAGAATAGATAGACTATATACTATATGATATATAGCCTATAGCTTTCCTCAATAAACGGGCTATCTAATGCAAAAAGAATTTTTCAAATCAGATCAGTAGTTCCTGAGATTAGCGCGTTCAAATAAATAAACAAACAATCAAACTGCCTCTTTATAATATTAGTATAGATTAAAATTATATTCTCACTAATAACATTTTTCATTTCAATTATTCTCAGCAAATTTTCAACTGTACGTAACATTGTTGTTACTGTTTAAATACACTTAGAATAATTTAAAATTTTACAATTATGCTTCATATACTGAAAATGAAGAGGATGTCATTAAATAAAGTGGATGGTACTTTAACATGCAATGTTACTTACACCGGCCAATCACGAACTGTTTTACATTTAAAAACTTTTTGAAAAATAAAACAATATACTAAATAGGATAAAAATATTATATTTCCTTTTTACATATATACACTTTTTAAAGCACATTGTTTTAACACCTTAAGCTAAAATACCTACAATACTATATAAAAAATCGGTCAAGTATGAGTCGAATTCGCACACGAAGGGTTCCGTACCATCGCACATGTACAATTTATTAATATGACTTTTACTCTATGTATGTAGTATATTAACTTCGATGATCGATTACGACCGTTAAAAAAATATTTCTTTTATTTTTATTTATTTTCATAATTAGTTGTTATAACGACAATAGAAATACACACTCTGTAAAAATTTCTACTTTCTACCTAATACGGTTCATAAGATACAGCCCTCTGACGGACGGACAACATAGTACCTAATAGGGTTCCGTTAGGACCCTTCAGTTACGGAACCCTAATAAAAAAACAACACTAAGTGTTTATTTACTACTAACAGTTTGCTTTATAACAAGGAATGCTGTTGGATATAAATTATAATTTTACTAAAACGCGTAAAATGTAGACTTTCCATATAAATGTTATAATAACTTAAGCAACACGGAAACAATTCATCTCATAAATAAATTACATCAAGAGACCTACTAATTGCCTTATTGCAAACAGATAGTAAAATAATATATGTTTAATTTAATTACACATAAAAAGTTAACGATGTCCGCTATTAAGACCGTGATCGTGGGTTTGATTCCCATACAAGTTAAATATTAGGTGCATTATGTAAAAGTTGCTAAAATGACTAAAAATAAAAAATAAAAAAAGAGTGTGTGTATGAATGTGTAGACGCGGAAGAAGTGAAACTTCTGTATTACCGATAAGGTAATTTTTATGAAATTCATTCATTTCACGATTCAGTTTATGTTTTAAATAATTAGGATAGGAGAGATACTAAGAAAATAATTTTCCATTTAAAAAAAAAACAATATTTTATTATTCACTAGTACAGATGGTGTTAAAATAAAATAAAATAATAAAATGTTGTAATGATTCACATTGAACAGATACATATGTTATCTATTTTTTTTAAATATTAAAAAACAATTAGAGTAACATTAAACTTAACAGAGATTATTTACAATACTATAGTTGCAATATTATGTATTACTCGTACCATACTTTTATTAATAACGTTAATTACGTGAAGAATTTACTTTCCAAAAGGAACTTATTTTACTTAATATGTCTAGTGACCTACCCTCCATTCGCTCGCGTCTATGGGTACCTTTTGTTGCTTTCCCATACAAACTTTTATCCCCACTTTCACCCTTTAAAGGGATGATTTCCGGGATAAAAATTATCCTATGTCTTTTCCAGAGTATCAAATTATCTTCTTACCAAATTTTACCTAAATCGGTTCTGTAGTTTCGGAATATTTTCGGTAAAACAAACAAACAAAAAATAAATCTTTTCTCTTTATAATATTAGTATAGATAGCCACAAGGCCAACTTTTGGCATATTTTATTACAAATAGTAGTGTGTTACTCCAGTCGTAGTCTATCTGTGTACTAAGTCTCACCCAAATTTGTTCAGCCGTTTCAGATCAACGTACACACATACAAACTTTCTCATAAATAGTTTTATGTATTGTGATGAATCAAATTCAAATACAGCATCAGCCTTATTTTTCAAATCTAGATTCTTAAAAGAATACAATATCTATCGTTCAAATATATTAATAAGGACCACGTGTTCTCCTCTAACTAGGATTTGTGGTAAAAATCTAGTGCATTCTAATATACCGCCTCCTACAGGAGTCTCGGTGACTACAGGAACTGCTGATATCGCGGCGGCAGAGCCTTGAGGTACTGGAGTACCTGGAAATATTAAATATTTTAATACTATTTAAAATTAAAGCAATTATAATATTCTAAGAATATTTTTTTCTTGGTACATCTACTAATAATTAAAACTATGTATGCTACACATACCAAACATACATAGGTTGTAATGAAGTACTCCTTTTTTTGAAGTCGTTCAAAAACATATCAAATTTATAACGTTACTTATATCATTTTCTTTATACTATATTCATAGCTAAATTATAAAATAAAATATTATCCATATATTTCGCACAATTTATTAATACTTAGTTAATCTATGTATATATATATATATATATATATATATATATATATATATATATTTAAATGCTCTTACCCAATCCCGCTGGGATCTTTCTCTTCTTGGGGGCTTTTCGTTTCCAAATCTCTAGCACATCAGATAGAGCGAGATTCCATTGCTTGTCGAAGGCCACTAAGGTTGCATGAAGAACACCGCGTATACCATTCGCGTTACGAGTTATTACCTGTCAATTAGTAAAAAAAAACCATTAAAAAAGTACTGCTGGGCATAGGCCTCCCTTTTCTTTGAGTTCTTCCAGCTACCGTAATCGAGTTATCAGTCCACCTTATGCGGTGTGGTGGCCTGCCCATGCAGATTTAATTTCACTGCACAGTTAGGGCCACTCCACACTATAGTGCCGATTACAGTCCGTTCTCGATCCGAGATCAGTCTGGTAAAGTATTGTTATACAAGAAACAATGAGTGTATTCACACTATCTGAGAACCGAGAACGGACTGTGATGTCGATCACACACTATAGTGAGGAGCGGCCCTTGAGGGGGAAGCCCCTTTCGGGTGATTATAAAATGGTATATGGAAAAGCAGAAAATTATACTAACTAAATGCCGACTAGTTGTCGCTCGCGGCATCTCTCGCGTATATTGTCAAACAAGCGTACATAACAAGAAAGGTACAATTTATACTAAAATTTTCTATCAGTGCTTTTTTGATATCATTTCTATGTTCCCGCGATTATCCTTTACACGCTAATAGACATCCTTTATACGCAAATAGATTCAATTATAAAATATATTTTTGTGTTTATAAAGTTAACTAATTTTTAATAACTTACGTTGTTTCATAATTTTTATATCGAACTTGCTCAAACCATAAAAGATAAATAAAGATAAATAACTCTTTATTGTACACCAAAAAAAAAAAATACAAAATATATAAAATACAAGAGGCGGCCTTATCGCTAAAAGAGCGATTTCTTCTAGGCAACCCTTAGGTGTAAGGAAATAGAACTTACAATTAGATAGAAAGGGCGCGAATCTACACTAATATTATAAAGCTGAAGTGTTTGTTTGTTTGGTTGAACGCGCTAATCTCAAGAACTACTAATCTGATTTGAAAAATTATTTATTGCACTGGATAGCCCGTTAACTGAGGAAGGCTATAGGCTATATATCATCCCGAAAAAGTGTACGGTTCCCGTGAAATAGATGTGTTTTTGTCTAGGGACGAACCCTAAGCGAAGCGAGGGTGAGTCGCTAGTTTATACATACACGTATCATACAAATATATAATAAATACAAGTAAAATATAATTAATCAATAAATAAGTACTATAACTTCATATATAAATACTATACCTATATTATACATATATAAATAAATAAAAAAAATATAAAACCATCTATTTTAACATATTTTTAATGCCGCTATGCTTAATTATAATAATCGATTATACCGGTAAGTATTTTTTTTAAGATAAAAACTAACATTTAATGAAATTCAAACATTTAATCTTTTGTTTACTGGTAGGTTTAAGCAAACTGTAACAAACTATTGTAGAAAATCAAACGTCACATAAGCTATCCTAGAATTATAGTCCATTCAATATACAGGACGAAACACATGGACGGAACATGGAAGAAAAGTACCTTAAATATTGAAGCTATCAATTTTTACTCAAATATTCCTTTTTTTTTAAATAATAATAACCGCATTTAATTTTTTTTTTTAAATTACCCGAACAGGTAATCGAACCAATTATAAATACAGTAAAATGCACCTTATTCACTATTTTATTGAACTAAACCATAGTCTATAGTACGGTAGTAAAGCTTTTTTTTAAAAAAAAAAAACAAATGCAGTTATTATTATTTTTTTTTTAAATAAAATGTTTCCTTTGAGTAAAACTTGATAACTTCAATATTTAATGTATTTTGCTTCTACATATGTCCCATCGATTTGTACCACCCTGTATACTTGTATTCATAAGTGCACTCTACGACGAGGTGTGCACTGGATGCGGCTGGTATGAACTCGACAAATTTGCTTACTATACTGCAGTATACATCGCAATCACGTAGCATTACACTAGATTAATATCTTCGAGTTTGTACTAGAAAATGATAGTTCTAGCCTTCTAATTATAATAATTAAAGTATTTGTATAATAATCCCATTAACTAATAATATATAATATTTTAAATGCGAAAGTTTGGATGGATGTTTGTTAGTCAATAAGAGATGAAATGTGGCACAGAGATAGATTACAGTCTGGATATAGAGATAGATTATAGCACATATGTTACTTTTTATCCCGGAAAAATGTACGGTTCCCGTGGGATAGATTTTTTTATGTTTTTGACTAGGGCGAACCCGAGCGAAGCGTGGGTGAGTTGCTAATGCTTCTAATAAAACTTTAGTTTAAATGAAGCACGTCCATTTCTCAAAGAATTTTTTAATGAAAACCATTATGTATTTTATATTTACTACTAATGTAATTTGTAAAACTAATATTACGTATCTTTGTTTCAGGATTCGTGAATGACCTGAGGATTCTGCCAAATGTGTTCAAATGAAATACTGCCTTCCATTTTATACATCAATATTTTAAGAAAAGTAAGTAAAACTAGAGTAAAATCGAATTATTTATGATTAAAACAAATTATATTTAAAAAAAAATTACAGTACATACGATTTTTTTTTAAATCTCACAAGTTTTAATAAGTGCGAGTCCCATTAATTTTGGGAGTAACTTCGTGTGACTTTTGTTTGGAATAATACAAATAGGTGTGACATTTAGCTCTAGCCTTGAATTACTTAATGACTTCGAATGCACTACTTATAGTTGAGAAACCAGCCTGCGCAGACGAGTCAATATCCGTAACAAGTACTTTTATTTAAACAACCTATATTAAAAGACTATCAAAACTCGTTCACAATAAAAAATTAAATCCTTGATGGCTGAGAAGAGAGGGGTTGTCCAGTCAATAAAATTACATATTATACTCATCTAAATATATAAAAATCAATTGCTATCCGTTAGTCTCACTAAAACTCAAAAACGGCTGGACCGATTTGATATTTTTTTGTTTTTTTGAGATGTGTCAGGGGTGGTTTAAGTATAAAAAGGAATATAGAAAACCCATAAAAACAGCTGGAAAATCGAAAAGATCAGAACTGTTTATTTTGTATAGGTATCACTACTTTGAATTACTTTCAATAGTGGCAGACCTACCATCTACAACAATGCGTCAAGTTTAAGTTGGAAAAAATAATAATATATTATGTATATAATATATTATGTATATAATATATTATAGTCTATATATTCTATAATAAACGTTAAAACGTATCTAGGGACGAATTCGAGCGAAGCAAGGTGTGAGTCGCTAGTCTATACATGAATAGGCAAAGACAAAATAGTTCAGTAATTTTTTCTCCTATTTGTCAATCAATTTTCTTTTTTGTTTAGTTACTACTGACGAAGAGTTGCTATTGAAATTTCGGAAACAGTATAATATTTTTTTTTTATATAGATAGGTAAATTCTATTCATATGTTTTTTTTTTCAAATTTTCAATAATGATTATGGAATTTCGACCCCTGGGCGCACACTAAGCATAATAATTATAATTATTTGTAATTTTCCATTACCAACGGAATACTAAATTAAAATAAATTTAATATAGTTACCCAATTATCTTTAAGTGTTGGGAAATTTAAAAAATTTGGGAAAAACTCTTCCGCGCTAGAAGCTTCGTCACAGACTTACAATAGAGACGTTTAATTAATTGTAAGTAGTTGATTATCGATTCAAAAAAGACTGTAAAAATCTATTTAAATTAAATATATATGTATTATATATTTGATTTGTAACATACACCTTATTTATTACTCATAAGTAAAAGCATTATAACTTTCGTTAGAGCCATTATCTATTAATTATTATTAATAGTTTTAATTATACCACTATAGGAAATCTACTATAGCGTGTTTAAAGCTACGTTTTCTTCAATTAACGAGCTTATTGCAATATTATATTAATATAAATGTATTGATACTTTAACTAGCGATACGTTTTAAGATTTAGTATAGATTTCTCAAAGATTAGAGATTTTCCCGTAGTAAAAATTATCCTATATGTTGACACGGATAACAAACTATCATCATACTAAATCTCATCAAAACCTATCCGGTGGTTTTCTCGTGTAGCGTTCCCAGACAGACAGCAATTCTAAAAACCATAGATTCGGCCTCTGTATCGAATAATAACTATTTCAATAATATTTTCCAAAAAAAATATTTAATGTACAGATTCGACTCAAAATTTTATTATACGTATAGATTAATGTACCGCATGATAGCTAAGATTAGATTGAATTGGACTAAATAGGAATAGTTGCTAGTGAGTAATACATCGTTTAGTTTATCCCCGAATAATGGAAATAGTTTCGTTTTGTAATTTGGCACTCGTACCTAATATCAAAATAAACAGTTTAAAAAAAAATATTTTCGGCACAAATCTTGTACAGCCCTCAAAAACGATTTCATTAAGAGCTATTAGGTAGGTGTCGATTACAAAATAAATATATGGCCCTCGGAAATAACCAAACAAATATAAGACCTGTACAATATGGCAATATGAAACATGTTGATTACCCAAATTTTGAAATAATGATATTGACCATGACATAGAGGAAAATTCCAAAAAAAACCTACTTGAAACTTGAAAAAATCCAGATGTCCAAAATGTGAATGGAATAACAGTAGGTGACATGAAGGACATCACCCGCTTCTAAACTGACCTATAATTCAATCAATCCTACATACATCTAACACACCCGTATGTTTGTCGCGTAACCTCGAGCGCGGCCGATTCAATTCGTAAGTACTTTGCCAAGGTACGACCGAAAACGATTCATATATATAGCACGAATTTTTCCACTGGACTTGGTAATTTGAATACACTTAAAGAGTTGAGGAAGATCAGTTTACAAATAAGAGAAGGTCAACTACTAGATAAGTGTAAAAAGGGACATATGATGATGGAATGAAAACGTTGATGTAATCAAATGAACTTGAAATGATAAGATTGAAGACGTAACTGACATCGATATAGCTTGGCTATAATTATAATTACTGTACGTACGTACAAAAGAATCATATATCATAAATTATTATAGTTACATTATTTTTAATAACGTACGTATTATAGTTGTTGTAGAAGACCAAAAAAATTAGATCGATACTACTAATACTTGAATTATCTTTTAACCTTCCGAAATTGTAAAAAAAAAACACTATCGAGCAAGGTCCAAAAAAGGGAACCCGCATACACACGGTGATATAAAAATGGCGCTGTGTTTTCCGGGTGGAAAGTTGTTCTGAACAAGGTCGAAGGCGAGGGCGCTCCACTCGGCATTACACGTCGCATCTACTGTTGCATATACATAATATGTCTGCGTTGATCTAAATATAAAGTCATTTAAAAAAAAATGTAAAAAAAAATCAAAATGCGTAACTTTACGTTAATATTATAATCATTTTAAATAAATTAATTCGATTAACAGTTTCTCAATGTTTATTACGACCTTTTGATTAGGACAAAAGAAACTTATATAAGGACAACATCAGATATATTAAGCTATATTTAGAATCTCGTCATAGGTTAGCTACATCTCCAGATTTTGTCTGCACCGTTCATATAAAAAAAAAATCACTTTACATTATCTACATATCTTGAAAATTTTTGGAAACTTTGAATTTGCTGTTAAAAATATTTTAAGAATTGTAAAGTCATTTTAGAAGAATTCTCTTTGTGTAGGATTCAAGGTAAATTTTAATGGAATGGGTGCGTAAGCTTGACATATAAAAACGTTTTAAAGATAAGACTGTTTGTCAGTATTTTAAGAACCAACATTTAAAAGTTCAGAATATTATTATTGACGTTTAAATTTTCCCAGATACATTGATAACAGTATCCAATTTACTTCAGAAAGAGCTATAGAGGATGTAAAAAATCCTGTTCTTCGAGCCTAAAATATGCCCTTACATATGTCGTTTGTGACCTTAAGGCCAGTAGGCGGGACGTCCCTTCACCTGCACTTTGTCGACAATTGCGCATGTCCCGCTGTTGATTGTAAAATTGCATCTCAATGCTCTTCCTACATGTTCCCACACCAATGCGACCTCTGGATAGAGCTGACGTAACGCTACGCTATAAATATTCTCATATTTGCCATGGAATTTATTGATGCATTTGATTCTGCATTGAGAATATCTAGAATATTCCGCTCGTGGAAATATTCAAACCACAATATGTAAATGTATTTGGATGAAGGTTTTCCGAAAATATATTGTAATTAACTGTCTCTTATTGAAAAGCAATTTAGCTGAAAAGAATTACTATAATTGAACTTTTAAAATTGAATTTATCAGTAGATATATTTTTATCACAACCACATTATAAATTGCTACACAGCTTCTTTTATACATTTTTGCAAAGTTTCATCATTTAATTACAAATGGATTCAACGACTAATGATGTTCCTGATTGAGTATTTTCCGAAGTCGCCACTAGGAAGTAAGTTGTTTGTTATTGATGTTAGCAAACAGAGGACGTTTGCTGTCGTGAGGTCAATGCCGATTAAACAAGTATTGATACTTGATAGATAAAATGAAATTAAAACTCAGAAATTGAAATCACTACTAATATAAATGCAAATGTTTGTAAGTGTGTGTGTTTGTTACTCGATCATGCTTAGACGACTGGTCTGATAGGGATGAAATTTAGCACACAAATTTGCCAAAAGGATGCGCTAATCCGTTGTCAAAGGATGATTAGATACAGGGGATCTACGAGCGAAACTAGGATAAGTTAATAATGTGTACGTTTCCAAATTTTTTATATTACTATTTAACATCAAATTAATTATTTCCTAGTAGTAGCCTCCCTAGAAATTCCATACATGATGTACACTTATATACATTTTTCATCAAATGTTAACAAGATTGAAAAATATTTTAAACTCGCACAATTATGTAAGTGGCTATTTGATTAACTGTTATATCACATCGTATAATCTACGTGGTCACTGGACCGCGCCCAGCGCCCTTCGCCTTGGCGCTACGAGCCAAGTATGCTAAGTAGGGCTGTCCAACACAAAATGATCTCATATTCCAAAACTCTACCTAAATATTTTAAAAAAGAATAAGTATTATCTAAAATAGTATTGAAAGAGAAATATAGTCAGATCTAGCCTTCTCTTCTAAGATAAATATATTAATAAAATAAAGTAGTCTTTCTTACTGAGATGAATGATGAATTACATAGATATTTTAAATAGAAATCTTAAAAAACTAAAACTAAAAAAAATTATAACCCCTACTTATATAATATCTCTTAACTCAGTTGACCTCTGGGCAAAGACCTTATCTAATTCTCTCTCCTACTGACTCTCTAACCTTTGGGTCCTCCCCTTGTTTTCTTCTCCAGTACGGACCCTGTCATTTTAATTTTATCTTTCCATCTTTTAGGTTGTTCCCCTCTATTTCTTTTCGAGTCTCGGAAACACTAATTATAGGCTTGTGTATTTGTGTTTCAAATTTAGTGATTCATTTGTTTTCGCGTCATTTGATTTTTCTATGACATCGTCGCGTTCTGTTCATAGTATGGAAAACTTAAAATAAAATCGCGTTATTTACGAATATGAGTTCCACTGTAGCACCAGTGCCACAGAAATAGCTAGAAGAATTAATTATGTGTATGAGGTAGGTACTGTAAAAGAAAACACGGTACGTTTTTGTTTCTAACGTTTTCGTTCTGGAAATTTTAACCTACAGAAGAAACCTCGAGGACGACCGGAGACCCTTGTTGACAGTGAAGCGGATCCAGCGGTCAGAGTTGGCGGCAAGTTTCGGTGTGAGTGATAAAACAATTTTAGTTCACTTGAAACAAATTGAAAAAGTGAAAAAGCTGGGAAAAAGGATACAGGACTTGTGATGAAAAATGGATCCTGTACGATAATTGAAAACGCTTATCACAATGGTTGAACCCAGGACAATCGGCCAAATCCTACCCCAAACGAAAGTTTACTCAGAAAAAGGTATTGGTAAGTGTCTGATGGACCAATGCTAGTGTCATCCACTACAGCCTCCTAAGATCTGGTCAGACAATTACAGCAGATCTGTATTATCACTAATTGTAAACCATGATGGAAAAGCTAGCAGTTAAACAACCGAGACTGGTCAATTGTTTCGACTTTTTTCAGCAAAGGAATCAATGAACTACCTATAAAATGGCGAAAGTGCAGTGATAACAATAGTACATACTTTGATTGATTATATATACAACTAGCGACTCACCCTCGCTTCGCTTCGGGTTCGTCCCTAGACAAAAACAAATCTATCCCACGGGAACCGTACATTTTTCCAGGATGATATATAGCCTATAGCCTTCCTCAGTTAACGGGCTACTTAATGCAAAAAAAAATTTTCAAATCGGATTAGTAGTACCTGAGATTAGCGCGTTCAAACAAACAAACAAACAAACTCTTCAGCTTTATAATATTAGTATAGATTTCATAATATGTTTTTGATTTCCTTTTTCAATATTTATTAAATTTTAATTTCATATGTAAGGAGGATAGACCTAATAATAGTATACTATACGCTAGGTAAGTGAGTTATTGACACTATTTGCTTAGTACATGATTCTAATTCTTATGCGACACAGTGTGTTATAATGTACGTATAAAAAAATAAAATGCGTGAGTAATCTTCATATAAAATGATTATTGGTATAATAAAAGTTTAAAGCATCAGAAAAGTAGCCATAAAAAGAATGATAACATTAGATGAAACGAAAAGTTTGCTTCCATCGCAACTGCTTTGCCTTATCAAAACATTTTAGAAGCAAAGTGCAGCTTTAAAATCAAAATTTAGTTTTAATAGCTAACTCACTTATATATAACAAGTATCGAAATCATCGATCAACAATAGCCTACAAATTAAATCACCATACGACCTCCATATAAATTTATACTTTGTGTATTTCCTCAATTCTATTCTCTATCAAAACGAATTAAACTTTAGCATGTTGTGAATTAAGTGCTATTTTCTGTGAATGTAATTTTAGATTTGTTGCGTTGTAATATTATGCTAAGCGTAATGTAAGGAAAAAGTTGTAATTTCATAATACAGTAAGGTTATATAGTTAACCGTGAACATTTTATAAGGTAAAGGATTTTAAATTCGTCTTAAAATTCGTTCAGGAAATTTCCAAGCAATTAGATGTGAAATCATCTTCAACCCTTGTTACCGTCCCACTTCTGGGCAAGGGCCTACGAAAGGAATCAGACCCATAGTCCACCACGCTGGCGAAGTATGGGTTGGTAGACTGCATATGACTTTTCAAAACTTTTAAGGTTCTCTAAGACGTGCAGATTTCCTCATGATATCCCTTTACCGTTACGCAAATGGTAATCATATTGGAAATGATTCGTACATGAAAATATCAGAGGTGCGAAACCCGAGATTTGAACCCGCTTCACTCGGTTTCCCAAGCGAACGCTTTACCACTGGGCTACCACTGCTTTCACTCATCTTTATATATTTTTATTTTTTAGCTTTCACGGATAATGTTTGACGCAACAACACCTATGATTTCTAACTCTAAAAAGGAATAAAAGTAATTAACGCAAGTTTTTTTTTGCAATAGTAAATGTCACGGTACACAAGTTTTATAAATATATCACATTACAACTGTAACGATAAATCAAAAAATAACGAGAATTATGAGTCAAGTTGTCACGGATGTAAGAAAACTGAACAGAGACATATAATTGTGATAATACCAGTATTAAGGGGATAGTCGTAATAGACTATTGCAACTAACGTATATGACATAAGTTGAGTAAGAAAGTAAGTGTTAATAGTGGTTTTACCGTAATCAGTAAAGCCACACGTCACATTCCCACGAGCGCAAGTGCCAAGAGAAAGTCAACAAAATATGCAAGTCGTGTTGCGCACAACGATTTTAGCTCAACACAATATTGTCATAGTGTTAGCTATAAATTGTATATTATTCTGCTGTCATAAGAAAGAAGGCCGTAACTTCTTCAAAGTTGATTTCGAGATATTTGAAGTTTTGTCTTCCTACTACGTAAAAATTACTACTAATTTTGATGTAGTTACGATTAAAATGGTTATGGTATCTCCGGAATCATAAGACTTAGAGCTTTATGAATAAGACAATCAAGTAACATTTTTTTCTGCTGATTCCGAATCTGCATATAATGCATTTTTGACCAAAATGTTAGTTACAGCCTTCTTTCTTATGACAGCAACATTCCATTATTATATCCCGTCCCATTAATATTATAAATGCGAAAGTTTGGATGAATTGACGAATCTGGATGAAATTTGGCACAGAGATAGATTAAGTATAGTCTGAAATAGCACATAGGTTGCTTTTTATCCCGAAAGAATGTACGTTTACCGTGAGATAGATTTGTATTTGTTTTTCACTAAGGATGAACCCGAAGGGAAGCGAGGGTGAGTCACTGTTAATATTAAAAGTTTTGATGAATGTTTGTTACTCAATCACGGCAGAATGGCTCAACAGATCTGGATAAAACTTGGCATAGAAATAGGTTAGGTTAAAATAGCACATAGATTACTTTTTATTCCGAAAATATTTACGATTCCCGTGATATAGATTTGTAATATTTTATTAAAGTAGTTTAGCGACTACCTTATATCTTGTCGTTCTTTATTAAAAAGCTCGACCTTGGGTAAGCTTAACCTAAATTTCTATAGCAAAACACCAAAAGCACTGACCATTGACCGCTATAGAAAGTAAACAACTATTTATCCACTGCATATGACCTTCAAGGCCTCGCTAGAAGACCAAGCAAAAACACACCTTACTTTAGTCCACGAAGTTTTAAATTATTCAAACATATAAGAGTAAATCAAAAAACTGACATGCAACCTTGGAAACTAGACCTTATTCTTAATAATTAAGGTATATTATAGCAACATTAGTCAGTTTCTGCAGCTATCGTATCTAAGTCAGGCAGTCCCCCCACGTCGTCGCATAGTGAAAGTGAACGGTGACGTGAGGTACGCGGAAGCGTAACATAGTAGCTAAGGTGAAGGCTCTATATTATTACTTTTTCTTACTATGTATTAGCTGGATTTTCACCAATTTTCATATAAATCATTTCTTAATATAAGAAATAATTTAACTGAATACAAGCTAATCTTAACTCGTGCTATACGAAGAAGACCTGTTTTAAGAAAGTTACTTTCGAATACCGGTTAGCAAAATGATGCAGACCTAAAAGGTCAATGTTGAATACATAACAAAGGAATCCGCGAGGTCGCAGCGTCATACAGTTGGTGACACCAGCTATTTCGGCTAACAAGTGCGTCGGGTGCTTGCGCAAGTCGCGTTCCAGATATTCTCGATTTCGGCAAGCCACGGTCACGGACACTCGGACTGTTTTGTTTTTTGTTTGCCACTTTTGCATAGACTGTTGACATTGATTTGGATTATCCAGATTCTCAAATAAACATTAAACTTTATCATAATAATTTTAATACGATTTTTGTAGTCTCACAACTTTGAGTTGTGGAAATATCTAGAGATTGCCGGCAATGAGTTTATTCCGTGCATTCTGAATAACATCTCATAGGCCGTGACTTCCGCACTTTTTGCTGTACCTGTTAACCTTCGGCAAAAACCAATCAATTTGGTGCATTGAAGTGATTATGTGTTGAATATATTTTCTGGCTATTACAATTTTAGATGACATTGAAGACTGTTATTCTCTTTAAAAAATAAGAACATATGATAAAATTAAACATATTTTAAACATGTTTAAACGCGGAAACTGGTAAAGTATTTAAATTCGAATATAAATAAAAAATGACTAAATGAAACCATGAACATAATAATGATTCAGAATTTTTGCTGACTAATTTTTGGAGTACGAATGACCATGTGGTTTATTTGGGTAACTTTTAAAAAAAAAAATTTTGACAAAGATTAAGCCAATAAAAACTTTAAAAAACCCGACTTCCAGGCACTGAAAAGTGAAAAATAACTAAACGGGGGTTTTCAGTTAGAATAGATACTTAATCATATATTTTCGAAGTCGACGTGCTTTGATTTGTATTGGCTGGAGTTTGAGAACCTCCTCCTTTTTGGAAGTCGGTTGAAAAATATTTTAGATGATACATTATTATAACAAAGTTTTACAAGGCACATACTTTGCGGCCTTGTTTAAGCATCTCTTTGTATTGTGTACCGAAAATCAATGAGGAAGGAAGGTTAAAAGGAACTATCAGTCATGCATAAAGATCACTAACGAAAAAATCAACCGGAATCGATTTAGCGTTCAAATGATGCGCAACAAGAGCGCGCCCTTTATCATACAATAAAAAAAATTGATAAGAGCGTTCGTACAAATCTAAAGCAAGGTCTCGGTCCTAAGTCAGTGGGTAAAGGTCAATGTTATATTATGACTATGAAGTCAACATCGGCTCTGGAATTTTTTCTGACTAGCAATGTCGGTCGCAGTAAAAACTGTTAACTGTTTGTGACACTGAGATGTTTGCTTAACAAAATCTAAACGAAAAACTAAAACTTTTAGAAGGTTCCGTCAACTCATCCTAACTTCAGACTATAAATTTTCTATTGATTTCAATCGCATTAAAATATATATCCAATTTTAAATTTTGTAATGGAAATTTAGCTGCAATCAATAAACTTCCTTAATGCATTTCAAATTATATATGTAAATAATTCAAAATGTATGCTAGAAGGTCATATTCTTGAAACTGCGTAAAATTATATTGATTTTTAAGACGTAATTGAGGTCCGTTACATTTAGATTTTATAAGATTATTATGAATTCATATAACGAGATTGACGAGATTATAATCACGTTTCACTTTTGATTTTTAAAAACGCGCAAGATATTCAGTGTCTTGTCCCGTTTGAAAAATATAAAGTGCGGGCCATTACATGTATAGGTACGTCTAATTTTTCCTCTTAGATATAATGATAGATAATACTATATAGATACTCTGCTATAATAACTATTTAGATTCTCTGCCAACTGCATTGACTGGAATTGAAATTACTTCAAAGTAGTTTCAGTAGGACGATGCGCGTATGTTGTTGTTAATAGGTAGAATGCAAATGGACGAGAACATACTCAAATTTCACTTTTGATTCAACGGCTCTATAATCGTTTCAAAATTGTTTTAAATGTAATATTTTAATTTCAAGGTGTTTTTTTTTACAATTTGTATAGGACCATTCTTGAAATATAAGAAACATGTATCCATATTGAGTAATTCCCGCCTTTTTAAATCCACACAAATATATTATATTGGAGATGTGGTAAATTAGTTCTTTAATCATACAAAAATATAATTAGGACTATCGGTTTCGATATGAATTTTAAAAATATCGCCTTTAACCGTAACTGGTTTACGGTAACATCTGAAAATAAATACAGTACAGGCTTAGAAAGAAAAGGCATTAGATATTAGAATAAAAACAAAGTATTTATTATTTAGCAATAAAAAAACACAAGTGGCGTTGCCGGCGAGCAAGCGAAGACTGACTCGATAGGCGCACCGCGCAGGCGGAAGCGCGCGCGCAAGGCTGCGCTCATGACCTCGCGTCGTCTTTGTCTAGCACTATCTAGCGTTTGTTTACCCGCGAGGCCGAATGCATCATACCTTCGACTACTAAATGATTATTTAAATAATAATAAAATGTAACGTCCATCTGTACTTAGCGATTCTCAGCCTTGAAATTGAGGGCCAAAGATTCTTAAAGTTTATACGCACAATGCCTCAAAAAATATTGGAAAATTGAATTTTTACTTCTTTATCTGCGACGCATTTAATTCGGTAACTTATACGCTCTTTCGCTTGCCGCTTATGGAAATTTCAGGAAAATACCAGACAGATATTTCCGAGCTTATTTTCGTAAGTTACAAAATCGTTCTTATGACCAACTAGCGACATACTTTTGCTTCGCTCGGGTGCATCCCTAGGTGCATTTGGTATTTATAATGTTATATATAGTTAGCGCCACCTTTTAGCAAATTTTATTACTAAAAAAAACCTGTGTATTGCATTTAGTTATATTATTATTATAATTATCTGTGTATTAAATTTTATCCAAATTCGTCCAGCCATTTTAACATGAATGAGTAACTTACACGCATATTTATTATTATATAATATTAGGAGTTTGAAGTTCAAACTTTGAACCCAAATTTTACCCAAGTGCCAAATATAGACGGTACGTTATCATCCCGCAAGGCTAATTAAAAAAATAATAATAATAGGTATAATGTTTTTGCAACACACGAGATATATTGACACAACGCAGTTACAAGATTCAATGTCTAGGTCCATTCAATTGTTAAATCACAAGGTCACGTCGAGCACCTTGGATTATAAAATGATTGTTAAATCTATATATTTATCAAGTGTTTTTAAGAAAAACCTTGCAAGTAATTGACGCGATAGATTTTCAGATATGACTTCATATATATTCATAACTTTAGTACTTAGTGGACAATGAAAAAGCTTAAGCTATTTTCACTGTGAGCTTTGTTCTCGAGTTTTAGTTTAAGTCGTATCGCCTTAACAATGCGAAGATGAAACGATTCGAGGTTAGATAATTCATTTGATAGCTCCGTGTGCTAAGTGAAATATCGAATTAAAGGTTTCAAACTTTATACAGCTTTTTGTTATCGCTTGATATCAAAATAACTATATTAAAGATGTAATAAACATATATTTTTCTCAGGTGGCATGGAGTTACTAAACCTTGGACAACATATGGGTTTTCGCGTGCTCCAATAGATCGTAAGTAAAGTTTTTATAAATATATAAAGTATCAATTAATATCAATTATGCACAGCATAACTATAAATTTTTACAAAAAATGACATAAAACTTAATAATTCAAGGTTACCTGTTTAAAAAAATACGTAGCGAGTGCAATTTAAGATCTCAAACTCGAGCAAGTGCGACGCACCTGCAAAATAAAACAGTAAAGGCGGAGTCACTTAAAAACAAAACTGGTTCAAATACGCGTAGTAAACGTCAACGTAAAACAAAAGTAATGCTTGTATGGAAAAAGTTTAGCCTTTCTTTCTTAAACAAAAGGAACAAGGGTTATGTAATCTTTAGATGATTTTTCCATAGAGCAATATAGTATTATAAATATGTAGAAAATAATTTAGTATTTTTGTTCAATTACTTTTAATGTCATTTGTTACTAAATCAAAACACAAAAAAATACTTTGCTAAGAGTCAAACATAATATGATGACTCAGAAAAATTGTTTTAATTTCCAATCATACCAAATAAAGAAGTAAATGTACGGTAGAAAGAAAAATATAATGTTTGATTAACCGACAGACGGTAACAAAGATAGCGAAGGTTTGTATGTAGCCTCAGATCGAATGTTGACGGCCTTGTGGTTCGCTACAATTCGGGGTGAGCCGCTTCAGACCTCCATGAAAAATAAGAAATATCTGTCAAAAAAGAACCATCTGTTTTCATTTACTAGAATGAAATAGCGTTTCAAGCAATACAGATAAGAATAATATTTAACACACTGAATTAAATTATTTACATTTAAATTAAAAAATCAACTACCGAACCTTGCCGCAGAAAAGCTGCCAATAAAAATAAAGAGATTCTAAAGTTGATCATATAATAAATATTTTTAAAAAGCTTTTTGGAACTATCCTCGAAGATCATAAAGAACTTTAACATATAATTAAGAGCTTTAACTAAACTCAACGAAAGAGTCGGATATGTCATTACTTTCTATACAAATAATAACGAGAACATAAATATCCGTTAATATATTTTAAGTGGCTTATATATAGGATTTTATAATAAAACAACGCAGTAAAAACCATCGCGAGATACTCGTGTCAAGTCTTAGTTAATATTTTTATTATTAATATCAATTTGACCTTCAGCTTGATTTTTTCATTTTGTTTTATATTTGGAATTAAAAACAAACTTTTGAATAAACAAACAAACAATTGATATCTCATCTTGGCTAGTTTTTTGGGGCTATTCGAGAGATGGTCGATAGGTATATTCTATAGAAGCGATTCAAGGCAAGCTCCAAAACAACTAATGAGTGATAAACGGATTAAATGTATAAGGAAGTATCGCACGATTCGTCCTAGCAAGCCCTTGTACCTACCACACAAAAACAACTCTACCACAGACGCACACAAATGAATATGGCAATGAGATAACTAACATCACAGCAAGGTCTCCAGTACTGGCGGCAGATAAGATATTATTAAAAATATTAATCAATATAGCTAATATATTCAATATATTCGCGTATTTCTCTGTGAATCTTAAACAAAGATAGTAGTTTTTTTACTTTCAATGTCTGTATGGGTACAATCTATACTAATACTATAGAGAGGTAAAGTTTGTCAGTTTGTGAGGTTGTAGGGGGTAATCTCTGGATCTACTGAACCGATTTCGATGAAATTCGGTAAGAAGATAGTTTGAGACCCTGGGAAAGACATAAAATACTTTTTATCCTGGAAATCATATCTTAAGGGCGTGAAAATGGGGATGAAAATTTGTATGGGAAATCAAGCTAGGGACAAACCCGAGTGAAGCTAGTGTGAGTCGCTAGTCTATACTAATATTATAAAGAGGAAGGATTTGATTGTTTGTTTGCACCGAATAGGCTCGAAAACTACTAAACCGATTAAGATGAAAATTCGTAAGAAGTTAGTTTGAAACCCTAGGAAGGATATAGAATAGTTTTTATCCCGGAAATCATCTCTTGAGGGAAAGTTTGTATAGGGAATCAAGCTAGGGACGAACTCGAGCGAAGCGAGGGTGAGTCGCTAGTCCTAAATAAAGAAACAGCTTTCATATAGTCTAACATTAATATCACGACTATTAATGATAGTATGCAATATCTCTTGCATTATTGGCAATAGTTTACAGACAGTGAAGGGCAAACATTGGTAAGACCAAATAATCTAAGAAGAGTTTTAGTCCAAAATCATTATGAGGCACCAAACCTAGTTGGAAGTTTATGACTATTAAATTGTTTATATAATATGTTGTTGTTGTTTCTATAGTATAGTAATCTTTACTCCAGATAAGTTTAAACGACAACAACAAACCATTTCGCCTAAAATCCAGTCATTCATAAAACAAACATGGCATTACTTTACCTGCGGACGGTACACACGTGGATCACGCATGCGAGTTACACGCAGTAATGACAATGTCTCGCGACAGGCGGCGGCCTTCGATGAAGCACCGCTGAATATTTTTAACTTAGAACTGCGCGTGCGCATTATTTTTGATTCGTGCATCGATACTGTGACAGTTGAGAATTTAAATTTTATTTCGGTAATACTTGTGTTTTTATAGGAAATAGTTGCAACCTCTATATATTACATATTATGGATTTAATAAAGATTGCTATGATCTACCGTCCTAACCTAGCGACTTACTCTCGCTTTGCTCCGGTACGTCCCTAGGTACGCGAATTTTGTTCGCAATTTTATGGGTGTTAGGTTTTTTGCGCGGAACCCTAATCCTTTTTCTTAAATAAAAGTAGCCCGAGTTACTCTTCATAACATCAGCTATCTGTCATCTGCAGTGTAATAAAAGTTCCGTCAAAATAATTCCAACCGTTTTGGAGATTAGCCGGAACAGACAGACAAACAGACAGATTAAAAAAAATTGTTTTTTTTTTATTATAAGTACCGTATATACTTTCAAAACTGTTATTTGGACATTACAAACAGACACTTCAATTTTATTTATCTGTATAAATTCATAAAAAGATCAGAAGCAGCAGTTTAATTATTTTTTTAGAACCTTTTACATAAAAAGTAAATTAGAAATTAAAGACAATTGTTCAGTCATAGATTATCCACGGATCTTATTCCAACAGGATCGGCCGCGCTAATCTAAAAATAGTAGACAAATGAATTGTGTGACCATAAATCATAATACAGTTGACATTTTAAGCTGGACTTACGACCATACCATCTATTCTATAGTGAAATTTAGCACGTTCGAAAAGCTTTCTATACCTCGCTGATAAAATGTTACGAACGAGTCTCTTAAATCAGAGCTTTAAGAGTATAATAGTTTGAGAAGACGTGGTCATATTTATAAAATAATCCTGCTAATTTTTATTTCGATTTCTAAAAAAAAAAAAAATACAAATACCGTTCAATCCATTTTAGTTGATGAAGAAAGCCTTTAATCTGTGTTGTATAATTTATCTATACATATAATAAAATTCTGAGTCGAATCTGTACATTAAATATTTTTTGGAAAATCTTAATGAAATATATATATTATCGATAAAGGCAGAATCTATACTTTTTAGAATTTTTGTCCGTCTTTCTGTTTCTGAACGCATCACGAGAAAACCACTGGACTGATTTTGATGATATTTGGTATAATGATAGCTGAGTATCCGGGCCAACATATAGGATACTTTTAACTGCGCGAGAATATATCATCTCTGAGAAATCTATACCTAACTTTAAATCGCTAGTAGATTAATAAAATTCTACTGTATTACAATAAAATAACTTAGTTCTTTCTATAAAATATAGACATGACAAAAAACTTTGGGAACTTCTGCATTTTCAAATTTCTCCCTAAGAGAAATGGGAGAAACAGGCTGAATTAAAGACATTCG
This sequence comes from Argynnis bischoffii washingtonia, assembly GCA_033884665.1. Lineage (NCBI taxonomy): Eukaryota > Metazoa > Arthropoda > Insecta > Lepidoptera > Nymphalidae > Argynnis > Argynnis bischoffii. The sequence goes on from CM066610.1 coordinate 17,512,110, forward strand.
TCGTGTTCCCTTTCTCTTCGGTTATCTGTAACAGCAGACTTTCATCGCTGTACGTTGCATTGTAGTTGTCGACTAAATCCGACGAATAAACCAATCTAAATAACAACATAATCTCGGGAAAAACGACGTTAGATAACAAAAGTTTCCAATTGAATGTAAAGTTTATATTTATAATAAAAGTTCAGTATTGCCTCGCCAGCTTTGAATTTAAATGGCATAACTGAAAGGGACTTCGGTTGATAACTTTTTTTGATAATTACATTTTACTAAAAAGGTACATTTTCTTTGGAATGGTTTTAAAAGTAATTATTCCGTCCTTAGGAGAAGAATTTCTTACTTAAAATTTATGTGGGACTGCCCTTGAGGGTATTCTCATTAAATGAAATCGGTTCTGCGAAGATATCATGTAACATATATATAAAAAACATACACTCATGTTAAAGTATCCACTAATATAACACATATTCTTTTAAAAAATCAAGCGGAAACGTATCATGATTTAAATTAGAGCATTATAAGGTAGAGACAGTGTAAGCCTGGTAATAGAGTTCCGACTGAACCTCTTTTTTAACGAAAATTAATAAAGTGGCCACCAACGGCAATGATAGCACAGTGGTAACGCGCTCGCTTAGGAAAGCGATTAAAGCGGATTCAAATCCCGGGTCTCACACCTCTGATATTTTCATGTGCGAATCATTTCCAACACGATTACTACTTGTCTTACAGTAAAGGAAAACATCGTAAGGAAACATGCATGTGTGAGGGAACCTAGCAAGTTTTCGAAAGACATGTAAAGTCCGCCAACCCGCACTTGGCTAGCGTGGTGGAATATGGCCTGATCCCTCTCGTATTAAAGGGAGGCCCACGCCCAGTAGTGGGACGTTAAAAAGGGCTGATTGTATTCAGCTATTCAGCAGAAGTGGTTTACTTGGGTCTTATATATCTAATTACTTTTATTTCCAACATAATATGTGCGTTCTGCATCTTTTTTTGCGTAGTAAATGAATTAAAATTCAAGGTAAAGATAGGTCGGCGCGTGTACTTAAAGCGTACAATTATTATAAAATAAAAAAATATAAACAAGGTCATAGAAACAAAAAACTTTAAAATCTATCCTAATTATGATAAGATGTGCTACGTCTTAGTTTTGTAAAGGATTTAACTGACTAGCAAATATATAAAAAATATTTACATGTATTTTTTATTATTCCTTTTTCTTCGTAATATTTATAAATTAATATTATATGTAGTTGTTGCAAGTTGAATTTTAAGCAAATGGCACGATTGTATAAAAATCAAATTTTGATACACTGAAATTTTTTTCCAACTTAACTAGATATAATGAATTTATTTATATTGTTATATTTAAAACTAGCGACTCACCCTCGCTCCACTCGGGTTCGTTCCTACTTACGTTTTAACGTTTAGTATAGATTTCTCAAAAAGTATCCTTTATGTTGTACCCGGATAATCAGCTACCATCGTACCAAATTTCATCAAAATCCCTCCAGTGGTTTTTCCGTGATGCTCTCACAGATAGACAGACAGACAAAAATTCTAAAAACTATAGATTCGACGGTTGACCTCTGTATCGGTAATAATATCTATTTCAATAAGATTTTCCAAAAAATATTTTATGTACAGATTAGGCTTAGTTACAATTTTATTATATGTATAGATAATTATCTATATAGATAAATAAAATAGGAGTGTATAAAAATAACCGCTTTTTACTAAATGCATATGGATGTATACACGGTACATATACCAAAACAACATTTTTTTACAATTTTTGTCTGTCTGTCTGTTTGTTCCGGCTAATCTCCGAAACGGCTGGACCGATTTTGACGGGACTTTCACTGGCATATAGCTGATGTTATAAGGAGTAACTTAGACTACTTTTATTTTAGAAAAAGCATCAGGCTCCGCGAAAAAAAATTTAAAACCCATGAAATTGTGAACAAAATCCGCGTACGGCGTATGTACCCGAGCAAAACGAGGGTAAATCGTTATATAATTTAAATGAATTTCTTAAGAGTAGCAAGCTACTATGTATACCTACTATGTATACCTAAACATAGCTAACTGTGAAAACGTACCTAGGGACGAACGCGAGCGAAGCGAGCGTGAGTCGCTATCGATAAAAATAATAAAAAAATATGTTTTTATTTTTAAACGTCACGTAACAGTGAACTGTGACTACATTCGGCGAGAAGCGAACCTGTGTTCTTTCATTTAATAGCTAGCCATTAAAAAAGCCGCTAACTTAAAGATTGTATATTCAAAGATGACTGAAATGATTGACGAGACCACACGCGTCTGAGGAAGCTGGGTCCCTTGTAGAAATGATGATGGATGGACGAAGTTGCTTATGCGTTTCAGTGTTAATAAGATAAAAAACGAATAATTTAGCCGTTAAATTATATTATATTATGTTTTGAACAGGAATTATTCAATTTCACTCGCCATTGACTACGCCTCAAGGGATACTGAGAAGCTGTATAATATATTCATATTATATACTTGTTGATAATAATTTGTTATTATTTGCATGTTATGGGCGTATTTTAATAAAAAAATACTCTAAAACAGGATATATCGTTTATAGGTAGAGTTAAAAATCGTTTACAGACGGATATGTTGCAGTAGTTAGCTTTTAAACGTTTGAACAGGACATTTTTAAAGTATACTTAACGTAATTGAAACATTCTTTGTGTGCTAACGTTACAAATTGAAAGCCATTAATAGACGTGCGCCAGCGCATCGGGTGACGTACGACAAGGCTCTTCCTAGGCCTTTCTGAGTCACTGGGCATTTCTGTTACTTGGCAAGCGCCATAAGGTTGGATGCTGTATGTATTAAAAGATATGTACCATTCAATAAACTTTCTACGTTTCTACATACATTGAAAAGATTAAGTTTATATGTTTTTAAAATGTTAATTATGTTAAATAGTTTGTGTATAATACTTTCTTAGATTTACGTGAATATGTTACATTTTAAATAAAACTATCTTTTCGCATTATTTCGCGGATTAATTATTTATTTTTGGTTCCCGGCGTTTCGAATGCTTTACAGCAATCATAGTCACAAGAGAGACTAAGGTTTAAGACGTCTCAACGGCGCCTTATATAGTTGTTACAGACAGTTTGTGTATATTAAAAATGAATATTGTTATCGACTTATGTAGGTATTCTTTATGTAATTTCCTAGTACCCAGCATCCTTGTATATCACTCCGCACACTGTGTGCAACATTCCAAATTCTTTACACCGTTTCTGCATTAAAAATTATAAAAAGCACTTTAACACAAAATGTATTAGTAAATAAGGACGTTCTAATACCAATTTTGTGTATATTTAAGAAATCTCTGAAAAGATCTTCATACTCATTCAAAATTGAACGATTCTCTCCTGGCATAGCTACATCTATTTTTGCGCAGCACCGTCTGTCATCGGTTGATATGTTCCGGGTTGGCATCCCGCCAGATGCACAAAGGATGCAGACCCTTTGTAGTTATGATGACCGAAAACGCACGCATTAACCAGATATTATAGTCTGGATAGTAACGTCAAACATTCAAATAACGCCGATTTATTTCGTAACTAGCAGAACCCGCGGCTTCGCTCGCGCTTAAACTCATCACCTATTTTACCCCCGTAAGGGATGAATTTCGAAAAATTCTAAAACACGTATTTATTTAATTGTACTGAAGAGCATTAATACCAAATTTCAAGTAATTCTGATCATAAATAATTTTTTGGGTTATTATAACGTGTTTTCTTGTGGTAATGAGACAATCTCCCGCGATAACAAATAGCCTATCTCACTCTCCAGCCCTCCAACTATCTCCACACAAAAAATCACTCCAATCCGTCGATCCGTTTTAACGTGAAGAAGGACAAACAAACAAACAAACAAACAAACAAACAAAAACACTTTCACATTTATAATATTAGTATAATAAGTATAAGATATAAGAAGTATAAGATTGTTAAATTTAAATTTAGCAATATCTATTTATGCACATTGCATAGCATTTAACACTCGTCTAAATGTTCACTCAGATTTGCTATTCGTCGTTATCTATCTAATCTATCTATCTAATATATTTAAACGAGCAATTCTTGTTTATTTATTTATTTATATCGGCGATCTCGGAAACGGCTCTAATGATTTCGCTGAAATTTGGTATGTGGGAGTCTGGGAAAATGCGTGTTTCCTAGTTTTCATGCGGTTTTCTTTCGCATTATTCCACGCAAAATATGGTCGGATACCGATACTTTAAACGTCCGCCATTTCGCGCGCTTGGCGTGACGTCACAGTATGATGTACACAATAAAGTGACGACTCAATTTGTAGCGAGAAAATCGCTAATCGCTCTGTTATGATAATACTTTGACGTCACATTCGTTCTGACCAATGGCGTGCGTTTCAACTACTTTGAATTTCCCACCTATATTTGCACTTTTTAATAATTATTTTCTTAGTCAAAAAGAATTTACTTAAAAAAAATTGATATTGGCTTAATTCAAAAGCAATAAAGATTATAAAAAAATATATTTCCCCTTTGTTTAAATCACACGCATATTCCCTATTATACATAAACTAGCGACTCCCCCTCGCTTCGCTCGGGTGCGTCCCTAGGTTCCCCATACAAATTTTCATCCCCATTTTCACTCCCTTAACGGATGATTTCCGAAATAAAAACTTTCCTTTATCAAAACTTCAAACTATCTTCTTAACAAATTTCATCTTAATCGGTTCAATAGTTTCGGAGCCTACTCAAACAAACAAGCAAACAATCAAATGATTCCTTTTTATAATATTAGTACAGATAAACAATATGCGAATAGAGCTGTGCGAATGTCGGACGATCGTTACAAAAATATGAATAAATTGAAATAAAGCTCACCTTTATCCTTAACCTTTGGTCGACACAATATTTAAGGGCGCCGAGAGGACCGATCATATCATCTATACGCGTCAGCACATTTTTGATCTTTTTCCTTCTCTTTGTTACTGTAACAAGACCTAAACAAAAGAAGTTATTTTAAAATATTTGGCTACATGAAATCTGAATTATACATTAAAAAAAAACAAAACGTGTGTGTGTACTTAAGAAGTTATACTTCCTTGACGTAACAGAACAAAAATAGCTAAAGATTTCATCCCGTATGTCACAACTCTATTTGTAAAAGGATGCAGCTAATTTCAACATGTCGCTTTTAGCAAACTTCAGCATGTCACCTTTTGGCTGTCGGTGTTCGCGCGCATCGTAAAAATTTTACTCTCATAATTTTTAACAAATGTGCCAAAAGAAGTATACCTTCAAAAAGGTAAAATAAATAATATAATAATTTGCATATATTTGGTAAAATATTTGGTAAAAATAAATTTTTGGTACTACTTTTACTTTAGTTTTACCTTTTTAGACAAATTACCGATTTACGTATAAACGATTTAGGTAGTTTTAAATTTATGATAGTTATTAACCTAAATAGATCGGAGGATATAATTTTGCTTTAATATGAAACATATCATTTTCGAGAAAGCAAAATAAAAAGGCATAAAGCTATAATATCTATTAGGTATATGATCCCTGATTTAATATTGACTTGAGTCTTGAAACTTTGCAAGTGCCAGTACAATAACTCAATATCATCGAACTGATCTAACGGTGGAGCCAAGGGGTAGATAGTAGAAGTCTTCAATTACTAATAGTTATTTTAGACTTAAGATTTAAATCTAAGAGGCTAACTTTAAATCTGATACTGACAAATGCGATTTTTTTTTAATATCTAAGTAAGTAAGATATAAATAAACTCGTATAAATTTTGTCAAATTAAATAAATAAATATTTTAGGACATTAACACACAGAACCATCTAGTTACAGTTCCAGTTTTTAGTGACCCTACTTGCTGTGTCAGCGGTCGTAGGTTCGAGTCCCGCTGGCATTCATTTGTGTGACGATCACGAATGTTTGTACTCCAGTCATCGATGTTTATATTTATTTATAATATGTATATATTTAAAATTATATTATATCTATAGTGTATCAAGTATCTGGTATCCATAACACAAGCCTCGTAGCTTACCATGGAACTAGATGGTGCTGTTTGTTAATATCCCGACATATTTATTACTAGCGACTCACACTTGCATCGCTTCGGGTTCATCCCAAGACAAAAACAAATCTATCCCACGGGACCCGTACATTTTCCGGGATAATATATAGCCTATAGTCTTCCTCAGTTAGCGTGCTATCTAATGCAAAAAGAATTTTTCAAATCGGATTAGTAGTTCCTAAAATTAGCGCGTTAAACCAAACAAACAAACAAACTCTTCAGCTTTATAATATTAGTATAGATTATTGATTAGGCCGGAATAGAGTTATGTATACTATACTACTATTCGACTCTTATTTTATTAGACGACTCTGGCAAATAAAAAAAACAATACTCAGTCTTAATAGTGTATCGAAATCGGTTTACATTTTTTTTTTAATTTTTCTACAGACATGCCAAATCGATAATAATAAGACTTATTATAATTAGATATTATATATGTATTTTACTACAAGTGTTTGACATTAAATAAATCGATATATTATGTAAACAACAAAACCGATCAATCAATTTTTACCAATCATACTCATACACCTGCTATGTTGAAAAACATTGAAAAAAAAACTTAATTACACATAATTTTTCTTTTTAAATCCTTTAAGTGGTAAATTTTAAAGTAATTTAGTAATTTAAATACATAATCTTCGTATTATGTGACTTCCATGAATATATTTTGCACGGAATATACTTTCTACATAGTAAGGACCAATGTGCTTCATACCATTAGCGCTCACCTTTACCATACAGCACGCTAGAAAGTTGTGAGGTAACCGATCGAACTTATAAAGAAACTTAAGACCCTTGCACTCTATTATCGCCTAATGATATACTAGGAGATATTAGAAATTTTAAAGATCTACTATTAAACAGTTCTATGGCATTTTATTTTATAGTATCTATTAAGACCTCTTATTCTTATGCTTATTATAGCTCGTGCTAGAATACTCCTTTCCCTTCCTTTATTTACATGTTATCTAGGTAAACGATCCTTATTATTTTTCAGTACCTACTTTCAATCTATTTATAAGCCACGTTTTTAAGAAAGCAGGCAAATTAAAAATCTTTATTTAATAATTAAAATCTGTACCTACTAATATTACGAAAAAGCAGTTAGTTTGTTTGTGTGTTTGTTTGTTTGTACGCGCTTATCTCAGGAACTAATAATCCGATTTGAAAAATTCTTTTTTTATTAGATAGCCCGTTTATTTAGGAAGGTTATAGGCTGTATATCATTCTGCTACTACCCAAGAGAGCGGAGCAGTAATCATAAATGTTAAAAAATCGGGCAGACTTCCATACATTATTGTAAAGAGGACGAACCCAAGCGAAACAAGGGTGAGTCGCTAGTTAGAGGTATTTTAGTACAACATAATTAGCATTCGTAGTGTACGTACACTAAATATTTTAAGTATAAATGTAGACACCACACCCGTTAGAAAGTACCATACAATTTAACACATTGTAACAATTACAATTGATTGGAAGAAAGTGCAGTAATTATTTAACGAAGAACACCATGTAATCCCAAACAAGCATTATTTGAACAGGTGTTTTTCATTACACCAAAAACTGAGATCAACGACTTTTGCGAATACGTCAACCTTTTACACACCGTAAAGAAAATATAAAACATATGGTTCTCTTAAACAAACGCTATAAAAAGATATTGTGCTCATCGATTTTAAGACGAAGTCCTTTATAAGAAATTCCGATATAAGTTAAAAAAAAAACAATACACCTTACAGAGTCGTTTAACCTCATCTATATTATTTATATATTATATAGATATTTAAGTCAACGAATAAAACTATTAGTTGTCAATACGTACTGATAAATGTAAATGATATCTAATAAAAATCATCGCATATAAAAAATGAACTCGTAAAATTGCATGAGAACATTCATTAATACGGTCAAAGCACTTAAAACATAAACAGTGATACAATTAATTATAATAAAACATCAAAAGTATCTCATAAAAGCTATTATAACACTAATTTTCTTTTTTACCACAATCTAATTTCCCTTTCCAGATGTAATCTAAAGTACCTTGAACACACTTTTATCACAAAATATTACCTATAAGATATTGTCCATGCAAAAAGACGTAACAAGTAATAAATCTATGCAACTTGGTGTAGCATGCGGTCGCCGATCGCGAATTACTTTCACTATGGGGCGGTGACCGCGCGCGGGGTCGTCGGCCGCGAGCGCGGGAAACATCATACCATTCAGAAAATCTGGATGTAAGCCACACTGCCTGAACTTACCGGGACTATTGATACAGATTAAAAATAATCTTCATTATTATTTATAATCTGTGGAATTAAGCGAAGACTAAATATATTGTTCCGGTTGCTGTTGATATTTATTAAGTTATTTTTCTCAATTTCCTAGATAAATTTAATAAAATATTTATGTGTACTACATATATTTTACTAACAGATTTACTATCGTGAATGTGTACATTAGACAGTTTATTATACTATTATACATAAAATAATTCAAATCGCCTTTGTTGTTATAAAAGTTTAGCTGGTCTGCTGTCTCAAATTAGACTGAAATTCTGGTCACGTTAAACATACGCCATGTTTACACAGATGCGAGCCGAATCTGTTGCATCACTTCCGTTTGCGTTCCGTTGCACGCGTAACACGTGCCGATTTTTTCTAATTACTAGATTTATAAGCAATCAAATATCAATTTATCTTTACACTTATCATTCATAACATTGAAATAATTTTATTAAAAACAAGTTTTTTGCAAGTACAAGTTCTATTTATGTACAGGTTAACGAAAGAGATCGTTGCTTTAATTTAATTGTATAGTAAAATAGAAATAATTTTAATAAATATTAAATAACACTATCATTTGTGTATTCCTAACCTACTGAGACTAATTTATAGCGCGTCGTTTAAAGTGAAGTAATACAGAGATAAATATAGCTACGATAAGATGTAGCACGCGCAGACGCTTGCCGGCGCGATAACACGCGCCATTATACTACATCAGCAAGTAGCAATTTTGAGGATATTACATGTACCACGAATAATAATCTATACGATGATAAAAGTTAGACTAAATCAGTTCAGCACTTAAAATTGTTTTAAAAGGTATATGTATAATCTATATTATAAAGCCTCTTGAAAGTTATGAATAATTTAAAGTAACCGCGAGCCTCACACTCGTTGTAAAAGAACTCATATAGATTGCTCATACACTTACCAAATTGACTATTTGACGTTTGCTAAAGATTTATATTTTGAAGATATTCAAATGAAATCAAAGAATTAAAAGTAGTTCTAAATACAGAAAGTAAAAATAAGGTATATAGTTTTAATAAAGGCTTCAAAGCGTAAAAGCACGTAACGCTTAGATAGATGAATATGAATTGAACTTATGATCTTTGAGATATGCAAAGATTCCATCGCCACTTGTATACTTTACTAATATGACATAATAGAGTGTTCGTTCATATTTATTTTTCTATCATAAAAAATAATAATAACTCTTTTGAGTTAAAACTTACCCAATTTGATTAAACATTTTTCAATTTATACACATACAGTCAATTTCTAATATTTTCAACGGCGATACAACAAAGTATTTCATTGCACTTAATATTTTTACGATTATGCATCGATTTATTATGAAAAATTTAAAGCTAACCGAAGTATAGAGTAGATATACTTTTCAGTATAAGATCAATGACCTATGGACCAACCATGGCCTGAACCATGTATTTTTATCCGACATTATAAAAGGAAGCAGTTTTCAATTCGATCTGTATGTTTGTTTTCATACCAAACTCTTGGTACAAAAACAGAATGTAAACAAGTAGTGCATGTTTAAGGTACTTTGTTACAAACAGAATTATATTAAAATTGTAAGATTTTATGGCATGGTAAATACTCTTAGTCCGGGTCAATCGTACCTTACAGATTTTGGAGACACGTTTGGCTCAGTATGTAGTAACCCATCTTGCTGGGCTAGCGATCGCGAGTTCGAGTCCCAATGGATTAATTTATGTGATGAGCACGAATGTTTGTACTCCAGTCATGGGTGTTTATATTTATAATATGTATGTATTTAAAGTTATATATGTGTAGTTTATCAACTATCTGGTATCCATAACACAAGTCTCGTAGCTTACCATGGAACTAGATGGTGCTGTATGTTAATGTCCCAATATATACATATATTTATAAAAGGAGTGGTGTCTGAAACTCCTGAATTGGTGCAGAGTTTTTATCTTTTTTACTGGTCAATGATCTTTAAATTGAAGTCCTAAATATTGTTTTCTTTACGAAGACACAATTACGTAATTAAGTGAAAAATTCTCCAAAACTGTTTACACAATAAACATTATAATGTTTAATTAATAATAGCTTATCGTATATGCGTAAGCTTAAATTAAATAACGTGTAGAAAAAGAATTTATTAAGATTCCATTGCAAACCGATCGAGCTTTATAAAATTTCGAGAATTTTCCATGTATTACATAGAATTCAATGGGATGTCAGTGACCGATACTTCAGGGCAAGCATTCTTATGTGGAAAGTGGTTATGCAACATGATTTAAAATAAAAACAAGATCCCAAAAATAGAATAATAATATTTTCTAATTATTACTGAACTAGCGGCTCACTCTTACTTCGATTCGTGTTCGACTCTGGACAAAAACAAATGTATCCCACGGGAACCGTACATTTTCTGGGATGATATTTAGCCTATAGCCTTCCTCAATTAACGGGCTATTTAATACTAAAAGAATTTTTCAAATCTCATTAGTAGTTCCTGAGATTAGCGCGTTCAAACAAAAAAACATACAAACAAACAAACTAACTAACTCTTCAGCTTTATAATATTAGTATAGATATAATGTATAATATTATATAATCAAATACACATATAGGTTTAAAGGTCTCTACAAACTATTCAATTTGTAATGTACATATCATGCATACGCATGATTTACATACATATACATACATATATATTTAATTACGTCAATAAACATACATGACCTGATACAATTTTCATTAGTTTATGGCGGATTTTATGGTGTATTTAATTTATTACTCCACTATAGCGAGCGTGTCATTGACCGATGCTCCAGGGTGCAGGCATGCGTCCCACTCATGTGGAAAGCGGTTATGCAACACGCGAAAGTCTATTGCAACGTATCTCGATGACATGATGAGTTTACGCTTCGATTACGCGTTTCATAGACAGCTCTTATAGTTATTATAACTTTTTCTGTTATTTTATTATATGAACATGTTATTAGGTTTTATAATTCGTTGATTATGACGATCATTAAGTATGATTCATTAATCAATTGAGAAGTCGCAGTAGTACGGTGCAATCTTTAGAGCAACTGTACTTTTCTATAATAATTTGGTTACCAATAAACGTTCTTATAATAAATAGTTCGTTGGGGTTCCTTACCCGAAGGATGTCAACGGAACCCTATTACTATGCCTCCGCTGTCTGTCCGTCCGTCTAAGGGCTGTAACTCATGAACCGTAATAGCTAGGAAGTTGAAATTTTCACAGAATTTGTATTTCTATTGCTGCTATAACAACAAATAATAAAAATAAATAAAATAAAATAAAAATACACGAAACATTTTTTTAACGTTCATAATCGATCATCGAAGTTAATATACTACATACATAGAGCAAAAGTCTCTTCGTGTGCGAATTCAACTCGCACTTGACCGATTTTATTTTTTAGATTCCTGTCATTGTCCTGTCATTATATTTTGTAAACAAATCCAACCGACATACATATACTTAGTGTTCAAATAAAGCTGTACATTCTTTCAATATTATGAAAAAATGCCAATGAACTACATTAAATCTGGTTGAGAGCATAACAATAAATTCTATTGCAAACTCATTTTCGATTATCGATTTCAATGTATCGATGCAATCTTCACTCGAAATCTATTTACAATCGAATGCTATCTCGATGCAATGGTTTATTTGCTTCCGTATTATAAAACAGTATGGATACCCTAATTAAACAATGATAAAATCGATTTTGTTTCAAATTAGGCCTGTATTGCAATAGTTTATGATATCTATGGCTTTAACAGTAGCCAGGTGTGCGTTTCGTTGGCGCGCAAACTTTCCCGCACCATTTTTGTCTAATAAATAATTGGCAGTATCACGCAATCGCATGCTCGCCCTAAATAAAATCTAAAACGCATCGGTTTATTGTTTTGTAATGATACGTGAAATACGACCTGTTATGGAATAGTATTAAAAAGTGAGAGTGAATCAAGAGACCATTAGAAATGCACGTAAATGTTGTAGAGAAATTTTTATTTGAAAATCGTTGCTGCATCGGCGATGACGAAATAAACCTGTTCTATGATTGCAATTTATGATATGGGGGCTTTGACATGATGTCATTCTGCTATGGTTAATAAATAAATATGTTGGGACATTAACAAACAGCACCATCTAGTTCCATGGTGAGCTACGAGGCTTGTGCTATGGATACCAGATAGTTGATACACTACACATATATAACGTTAATTAACACTTGAAACATTCGTGCTTGTCACACAAATGAATGCCCACAGCGGGACTCGAACCCGCGGCCGCTGGCACAGCAATTAGGGTCAGTACAAACTGAGCCAAACGTGTCAAAAATATGTTAAAGAATAAAAATTAAAAAAATATACGGGACTAATATACTGTTATTTTATGACAAAAATATTATCATTTTTACTATTTCTAATGATTTTTTTAAATTTCTTTTTGTCAAAGATTGTAGCGCGACATGTAAGCTGTCTAAGCTCTCGCCTATGTTACTTAAAGCTCTTTTGAAGAGATACTGGAAACACTATATATACATTCTGAAAAAAAAAATGAAAACAGACTGTAAAAATTGAAACCTTGTATTACTTTAATGTAGATATTTCAAACTAGTTTTTGTTCATATAAGATAACGAATTATTCTCATCCCGATTTCACCAGAATTCGTTAAGCCTCAAGCATGAAGAAATAACAAAGACATTGTCTAAAGCAGCAAACTAACTAAACAGCAAGTAGCAAACTTTTGTGTTTATGATATAAACGGGATTATAAATACTTTCTTAGATTTACGCGAATATTTGACATTTTAAATAAAACTATCTTTACGCATTTTTTCGCGGATTTATTTTGATTTTTGGTTCCCGAACCAAACCACTAATCAAAATAAATAAAAAAGTTTTATTTTAAATAAGTGTGATTATTTTGCGTACTTGGGCCGTATAAGAAAATGCGATGATAATTCTGATCAAGAATTATTATTCTATTCACTGCAATAGCGGGTACAACATGAAGCAAATGCAATTATATTAATTATTATTTTTATAACAGCAACACGCCACAATAACAGAACATAACTTAAAACAAGGCTGACGGGTCATGGGCGATATGTTAATTCATGTCATTGTTACTACCTTACATCGACTAACATATACCTATAAAATTCAGCCCTTTTTTTAACGTCCCACTGTTGGACACCAGCCTCTCTTCAATACGAGAGGGATTAGGCTATAGTCCACCACGCTGGCCATGTGCGGGTTGGCCATGTCTTTTGAAAAGTTGCTAGGTTCTCTCAGGCATGCAGGTTTCCTCACGATGTTTTCCTTCACCGTAAGGCAAGTGGTAATCATGTTAGAAATGATTCGCACATAAAAATATCAGAGGTCCGAGACCCGGGATTTGAACCCGCTTCACTCGGTTCCCAAGCGAGCGCGTTAGCACTGGGCTACCACTGCCTATTAGGTTAAGTGAAACTCAAGCAAGTAAGCGTCGAGCAAAATATCTTAATATCTCTTACTTATCTGTTATCTTGTCTATCTATCTAACATATATATACGATGGGGTAAAAAGAGGTGATATAGCTAGTACTGTTCACTGTCTTCTATACATATAATAAAATTCTAACTGAGTCGAATCTGTACATTAAATATTTTTTGGAATATCTTATTGAAATAGTCATTATTATCGATATAGAAGCCGAATCTATAGTTTTTAGAATTTTTGTCTATCTGTCTGTCTGAGAACGCATCACAAAAAAACCACCGGTCAACATATAGGATACTTTTTACTGCGGAAAAATATCACATCTCTGAGAAATCTATACTAAACGGCGATATTATTACGTATCTTTATTTTTAAAGTTGCTTGATTATTTTATTAAATTTTGAAATTTACACTTCAAGTCTTTAAGAATGAATAAGAGGACATACAATCGTATATAAAACTATATGTTTCGAGATAATCGATAAATATTATAATATAAAAAAAACATATCCTTTTCCTTATGAGTCAAGCAGTCATCACGTCCAAAAATGCTACAAACGTTCAAGGTAGGCCGGTAACAGTATCACCCCAGGCAAGTGGCAACGCAAACGACTGCAGTCACGTAGACATGTACGGGTGTAAATTAGTCAAATACTGTATCATACTACACCATGGTGTCTTATCACGAACAAAGAAAAATTAGTTCAAATAAATGTCATGTATTGATTAGTTATTAGTTGTGTTAAATTAACAAAAGATAAAAAAACAGATGCCATAATGGTGTATCATTGTTTTAAAAAATATTCTAAGTGAAGGGAAACGAAATAATATGCCCGTAAATCAAAATTTGCATAATTTTACTGATTGTTTAAATATCAGCAATCAAATGATGGATTTGTAGTGTATATTCACTGATGGCGCTTTTTACTTTTTATGAATTATTGTTTATCACGGTTAAGAATTGTTAAAATCGCTGATTTTTTTTTTATTTGAACGCAGGATGAGTTTTACAATATTTCCATACGTTAGTTTGCATATATTTATTAAATAAAACAGTTTAACTATTTGCGAATCATAGACATCTATAATATATCTATTCAAGCAAACAAAAATAACCCGAATTAGCGCTGTCCAATTTCTTTGTGTGGAGTGAGGCATCTTTACTAGTATAGTATTATTTGATCTGTGACTATTTATAGATACCCCATTCCATACAAAGAAATCGGATAGCCTTTATTCCAGCTATTTTTGTTATCTTACTTAAATACTTACATGGCGTTGATTCGCAAACTTTGGCCCTTTATTTTATTTTATAACCTAACATCTATGTTTCTAAATGTATATATGTACTAAAATATATAGATAAACTATACCAAAACTCTTTTTACGTTTAATAAAAGAAATTTCAGTGACTTAAAGTATTCTGAACCGTGTTGCCACCTGACTTACCTAATTGAAATAGGCTTTCTATCACAAATACTATTTGATATGCCTAGAGTCTTGGGTTTACGTCCTAGGTATTATCTGCATTTTAGTATTAAAAGTGCAACACATTCACAGAGCATCTAAAATATTCATATCGTTAAAAAGTTATCACTTGTAATTCCAAAAATGTTTAAAGATTCTGTAAATAATTTCTTCACCGTCGCGTCGTAATGTTACAAAATATACATAAAAATACTAACTTAATATTGTTTGCACAATCTAAATATCCCTTTTAATTTGGTTAAACAAAAATAGCCATAACGGTGGTAATAAAAATTTTATAGGCTCTAAAGTAAGAAATACGGACATGCATCGGTTTTATGTGAGGCTAGCACTTATCTGCGATTTTTTTGGGTAATCTAAAGGACCAATAACAATTTTTGTGCATTAAATATTTTTTGGAAAATCTTATTGAAATAGCCATTATTATCGATACAGAGGCTAAATCTGTATATAAATAGTTTTTAGAATTTTTGTCTGGACAGATTTTAATGAAATTTGGTATAATGATAGCTGGGGTTATCCGGGTCAACATAATAATTTTTTTTGCGGAAAAATATCTCATCCCTGAGAAATCTATAGTAATCGTTAGAAAGTAATTTAACAAGGGACGAATCCGAATGGAGCGAGGGTGAGTCGCTAGTACATATATAAAGTTATTATATGTTTGATTCAGTCTTAATTACTAATTTAGTAGACCAATTGAAATGAAATGGAGACTAACGTTCCATCATTAGTTAGAATTGCTTAAGTCTACTGACTGACATTCACTACGCATTAAAGACGTAAAAGGGAAGCGGCTCTATATATTTGATCTAAATTTTTTTAATTCAATACTGTTGGAGAGCAAAGCTTGGGACTTCTTTCTCTAGGTCCGCCAAAGTTATAAAAAATGTTATATTATATAATAAATAATAATAAAATTAAAAATAATCGCCGCTAAAAAACCTGTATTTTGATACCCCACTCGATTGATTCGCACGAAAATATTTTTTCAAGACACACAAATTGGCGCTTAGGATCCGCCATTTTGGTTTTTTTAATGATATCTATATATCCTATGTATCGAATGACGTATGAATCATCAAAAACAGTTAAGCCGTTAACTAATTACGAGGGAACATAAGATCGGACATACATACATATAAGATAAAGGTCAAACACATAACCCTCCTTTGGGCTTCGCCGCAGCCGGGTGATTAAAAGTATTTGGTATTTATTTTATCAGTAAAAAGATACTGGCTTCAAAATCAGTGAATAGAAAGATAATATCCAATTGGATGTAGACATTTTGTGTGAGATTTATAAGTTTTTGAGAAATAATATTTTGTGGAAAAAAAAATACCATAAAACACCTACACCCTTTTGAAGTCGGTCAAATAATAATAGAGTAATGAATAGCACATACATACGTTTTCTTTGTATGGGTACGGAATTGAGGACTATCACGAACTAAGGAAATAAATCCGTCAATATAATATGTACGTTGCGAGCGAAATCAAAGTTGTATTCTTTAAAGTCCATCTATACATCTATACTCTATACAGATAAATAAAATTGAAACGTCCGTTTGTAATGTCAAAATAACAGCTTTTAACTAAATGCATATGAAATTATACACGGTACTTTATAAAAAAAATACAATTAAAAAAAAAAATGTCTGTCTGTCTGTCTGTTTATCCCGGCTAATCTCCGAAACGGCTGGACTGATTTAACGGGACTTTCACGGAGAGATAGCTGGATGTTATAAGGAGTAACGCAAGCTACTTTTATTTTAGAAATAGTATTAGGATTCCGCTCAAAAAAATTGAAACATGTCCAGAGACGACCCGAGCGAAGCGAGGATAAGTCGCTAGTATAACATAATCATATATTATACTGTGTATTTAATGTTAGAATACTCGCAGATTATTTATAAAATTTGTTAAAATATAATATCTTCTCTGGAAAGGTGAAAAAACTGGACTTATTGATTACAAAAAAACACTTGAGGAATTCTAAATAAAACTTTATACCTACTATACAACAAAAAAAAAACATTTTACGATGTAAACTGTTAAAAATTAAACGTCAATTAAAAATGTCAAAATGTTGATTGATAATGATCAATCACAATTAATGATCGAAAAATAAATGGAGCTTTGGCAGGAGGTACTAAAGATAAGACGGTTATTCCCCTAATTATTTCATTCACACGCTCCGCGTCCGCTCGCACGCGTCGAAGCCGCACAAGTGGTTGGGTGGCCTGGGGTTACCAGGCGACAGATTAGCGATGGATATTACTAATACTTATAGGCTTTGATGTACCTTAATGTTTGTATAATTGTATAATTTCATTTAGGCTTTTTTAAAAGATTTTGTTTTTGTTTAGATGGCAACACTACTTTTAAGATTCGTAATAGAGCAATGGTAACTTTAATTTGTAATTAAATTAACCAAGTAACTAATAGTCGTACTTTTATGTTATACTAGCGACTCATCCTTGCTTCGCTCGGGTTCGTCCCTAGCTTGATTCCCCATACAAACTTATATCCCCATTTTCACCCTTTTTAGGGATGATTTCCGGGATAAAAAGTATCCTATGGCCTTTCCAGGGTTTCAAACTATCTTTTTACCAAATTTCATCTAAATCGGTTCAGTAGATCCAGAGATTACCCTCTACAACATCACAAACTCACAAAATTTACTTCTTTATAATATTAGTATAGACTAGCGTCCCTAGGTAAGTTTTATTTTTTTTGAGCGGAACCCTAATTCTTTTTCTAAAATAAAAGTAGCCAAAATTACCCTTATAGCATCAACTATCTTTCAGTGAAAATCCCGTTAAAATCAGTCCAATCGTTTCGGAGATTAGCCGAAACAAACAGACAGACAAAAATTAAAAAAAAAAGTGTTTTATAAGTACCGTATATATTATGCATTTAGTAAGAAGCTTTTATTTTGACAATACAAACAGACACTTCAATTTTATTTATCTGTATAGATAATCTTGATTCAAGTCACGTCATCGTTACTCTAAAAAACGGTTATAATCTTTTTACTAGACTAATTCATAAAATTAAAGTATCTGCACGTGCGTTAACGTCTCCATATATAAACAGAAGTTTATTAACAGATAAAAAGTAAGCTGTCTCGCTGTTCCAGGTCGGAAGAGTGAGATATCATTTTTCCATATGCTATATTTCCTTTTTTGAAACCATAGCTACCAGAAAGATTTGTAATCACATATATCATATTAAAAATAAAGGATTGAAATTTTTCTCTTGTTTTGTTTCTTAATTCCACCAACACGAGCATAGCCATGGGTAAGAGATAGTTAACAAAATGCAAACAGCGTACCTATAAATAAATACCACAGCGATACACGTGGTAACCCTATCAGGCCGTTTATCCCGGCGGGGGGAACGACCGTCGGTGACACAGAGCCGCGCGTTGAACGGCCTAGACTGACCTCGTGCGTGACCTGGGGTTGACTGGTGTACGCATGTGGGAAAGGGTTGACAGCCACTGCATACTGTTATGTCATTAGTGTTGCAACAGAAGTTATGCGGATATGCGAACTATGTATATCTTTTTTGAAGTAAAACTTCTTTACGCTTGACTTGGGGGGTAAGCTGGTGAATACGTTACGAAAAGTGTACGTACGTTTGATGCCATGGTAACCGTTGTTATTGTCCGACAAATGATATATAATATTACTTATATTCTTTCCTTAAATGATATTCTATAAATATATTATGATTGTAATATGCCTAATATGCGTTATTTTTAGTATCTCACCTATCCTAATTATTTAAAACATAAATTGAATTTCATGACGAGTACCGATAACCTACAGAAGTTTTACTTCTTGCGCGTGTACACGTTCATACACGCACTCTTTATTTTTTTTTATTTTTGCACACTTGTACTTTATGCATGAACCGAAGCGTTAGCTGTATACTTCATACATCTATACATATAATAAAATTGTAATTAATCGCTGTCTGTATATATGGAAGATATTTGAGAAAAATATTATTAGGGGTCTTTATTCACGCAATAGAATCCAAAACAATGGTTTTTAGAATTTTTGTCTGTTTTTATCTGCGTTTGTGTGCGCTGATCTCAGACTCATGCTTAAACAATTTGTTGGTTCATAAATAAAAAAGCAGTTATGAGCACTGCCGACAAATGGCAGTTTCCATCATCGGACAACCCGACGAACGGCTGGTCTCCATCCTTATGTCGTGGACATTCCACCCGTCCGGACGAAGCGTTTCGCTTCGTCATTTATTATACGTGCGGCTAAGGATTGGAACAACCTGCCTGCGTCGGTGTTTCCGTCCGATTACAATATGGGTGTCTTCAAGGCAAGAGTGAATAGGTGGCTACTGAATTAGTGCGACTTACCATCTACGACTGCGTTACCACTTACCATCAGGTGGAACGTAGTCAAGCACTAATTCGGAATAGTATAAAAAAAAAAAAAAAAAAAAAAAAAAAAAAAAAATGTGAAAATTTAAAACTTGTTATTTTTGGATATTCAAATTAATTGTTTGATCTTAAATTAAAATTTGTAAATTAAAACTGTTTACATTTATCTGGTTTTGACATTTATCGGCACTCGTGAGTGTTAACTTCAACACGTCACGTGACCATGTCGATAAGGACTTACATGAACTTACTCCCCATCCAAACCTGCCTATAGAAGTTTCTACTTCAAAAAAGTTATGTCAACTTAAAGAATCAGCTTTTATATATATCTGGTCATTGATCTTAATTAATGTCATTATTTATTTTACATTTTAAAATGTATGTATTTTTTATAAAAACTTTTCCATTACTTTGCACCCTCTGGGGCTTAACTTTAACAAAAAACGTTTTTTAAAACATTTAACACTAGATTAATATACCCCATGTACACAATATGTCCCTGAGAAGTGTTGAAATATTATTTTAGTAATCTCCTAATAAACAGTATTTTACTGAATTCTTCGAGTGCAAAATACTAACATACTGTATTTTACTTTCTTTTTTAACTTGCTAAAATTGTATTATTAACTTCACATTTTTTATATTTTAAATAACAATAATTGTTAACTTAGTAATATAGAAAGTGAACCAGTCAGTAACTGATTTTCAAATACTTTGCCTAACAGTTAGTTAATAGCAAAAACATAATAACACATAAGTGCATGCAGTTAATATATATAATGTAAAGTGAATTACAATATTGACTACATTCACCAGCATCACAATTTGTTTGAAACAAAATGAAATCAGTATGCCAGGCTTTTGCCACAAAAATTATGTGATTTTAAAATCTATACTAATATTATAAAGCTGAAGAGTTTGTTTGTTTGGTTGAAAGCGCTAAACTCAGGAACTACTAATCCTATTTGAAAAATTCTTTTTGCATTTAGATAGCCCGTTAACTGAGGAAGGCTATAAGCTATATATCATCCAGGGAAAATGTACGGTTCCTGTGGGATAGATTTGTTTTTGGCTAGGGAGGAACCCGAAGCGAAGTGAGGGTGAGTCGCTAGTTAGGTATAAAAGTACATATATAGTTGCTTAATATTTTAACATCTATTAACAAATGTCACTTTTTTATGTTGAAAATTAAATACTGCTTTACTCTGTTAAATTAAAACAAAATATATGCCTAAGCTCATTACAATTAACATAGGTTCATGAACCATTAGATGACATCATGCATAACTTGCAAATTATAGCATACACAAAGGGCTAAGTGACTATATTGTAATTTAACTGTTAACTGGTCATAAAAAATTGATATAATATGCAAACTGTTCATGCATTCTAGACTTAATGACTTAACGCATGGATGATTATTATATTCCAACAAGACTTATTTTTGATTATCTAATATAATTTCTATTAATTTTATTTCATAGACTGTTTGAACTTTATAATTAATAATTTAATATGTTAATGCATTTAAGAACATATGAACATGAGTTTAACTAGAAGTGCACATATAAGCTTTCTTTTAAAATATTTTCTTTTACATTTAACTTACTAAACAATTAAAAATTTATTGTAAATTCAGAATGATGTACACAATATATTATAGGTAATTTTAATAGACCTGATAGATTAACAACATAGATTGTGACATACAAATAATAACATAACCTAGAAATCATACCTTCATACTGAGCGAAACGCTGTTTATTTTTTTCTTGGAGCAACCGCTCCTCTTCTTCCTTTTTCTTTTTTTTCTCTTCTTCTCGTTTATCTACCAATTCTTGACGTCCCACAGGGACAATAGAACTACTTTGTAAACTATCATACTTTAAGGCAGCTTCAAATTGTTGCAAGTTGTCATACATTGGCGCAGTTTCAACGGGTAGCTTTGGTTTATCAGTGTAAAGAGCTTTAATTGGATCATATTTCGAACTACATGCACTGATTTCCGATTCAGAAGATGATTCTGACGACATTTTTAAAAATTTGCCAAGTAAAATAACCACAAAAATACAAATACCAGGTTTGACAGCTATTTGTCAAAATGACATCTGCGTTCCGTTTTCTGCAAGAATACGTAAAGCAATATTTTATAAATTGTTAGTTATAATTCTTTTAAAATTATTTAATATGATTTTATATACTAATCATATTTTAAACCAATTAGTTATAATTAAGTATATTTTCATTATATTATATTAAAAACATTATTACTTAGAATTGAATTATTCATTGTATCAAACATACAAGCAAAGGAATTAATCAAACCGCGAGTTGTTAAACTTGAAACTTGTTTTTATACTGACATTGCATTTATAGCAATCTCGTGATAAAATGTTGAAGGCTCTTCCTAACTCCAATAATGTATTTAATTACAGCTATTATGAAAGCAATAAAGTAGAATAACGTTGTAGATTTTTTTACAATTTGTAAATACCTGGGTCTGTTGTTCGCTATTCGATCATAGATGGTGCTATAATTAGTGACGATGGTTTATATTTATCAATCAAATCAAAATATTTAACGTCAGCAAATGTAAATATTATGTAAAATTATGTTGTTTGCTGATATTCTGAATAAATTAGATATTATCTTGACATGTCGAACTCATTGCCAATGTTGCGATAGTGTAATAGCAAGGTCTTCATAGTAGCGTGCAGTAGGAAGTAAATGCCCAAGGTCGACTGGCATTTATCTAATATACTTCTAGTTATAAGGGAAAATTTTCAACAAATATTACAAGAAAAATATTTAATGCTACGTTAAATTGTTAAATAATATAAACAAAATTGTTAAAACTTGTTACAAATCACAGGACATCAAATAATAAGATGAAAAAGAGATTTTACTAAATGATATATTCAATAACTTACTGGCTATACATAATCACTTGTTAAAAGTTAATACTTTAAAATTACTTAATAGATGGCGGTGTAGAAATTATCGCATCATCTTTAGACCCTTATATAATACGTGTAATATTGTAATTGGCCTACAAATTTAGTAGAGTTAAATAAACTAAAATTATTTTTATTCGTTGTTTATATATTTATTAATTAATTATTATATTCTTCAAGAAATCACATCGTTGATTACAATCAAAATGTAATTAAAATCCAACGTATTAACACAGTTTTACAATCCGTATGTTAAACTGTGGTTTTAATTACATAACTAAGCTGGTTGGCATGACAACCGTAGTAGTGGAGTCAACGCTCTAGTCACGACGCGGTACAAACTTAATTTCACTTTCCAATTTTCTCGATGTTCTTTTCTATATACATTAAAAAATCGCAGCAAAATGTAAATTTTGACAAAATCCATTAAATCGATGAATTGCGCAATCAACTTTCGTAGTTATATTTTAAAATAGACTTCTCACGAATATTAATTATTAATCTGAAGACGAAACTTTACATAATTTATTAAAGAATTGTATACGTGAATTAAACATGAGCGTTCTCGCTTATTATACTTTTATATTGCACATTTATATTATAACACCAGAGTATATGAATATTCTGTACGTAACTAATTTTTTTTTTTTCAATTAAAGCAAATTTTATCTACAATTACAGTATACTTATTTTGTCAACAATAAACGTCTTACTAATCAACTAAAACAGATACACCTGTCACGCATTAGTGATTAACATTAATATATGTGTAAGTAATTACTGTATTTTTTATTAAATAATTTACATCTCTAATTATTTTCTATATTTAATTATATTACATGAAACCTATAATAATATACAATTACAAGAATAATTAATTATTACAAAGTGAAAGAGAGTAGGAAGCGCGAAAACAAAAGTATCTGAGCAAGTTGTAATTATAGTGAGAGGCTTTGTTCATTGAACACTTTTTATGCAAGTGTTTGTTCTCCACATTATGTTGGTTGCTTTCCGCACATTGTCACTATGATCATCTGCCATTGTTTTAAATATCATTTGATGACTACCAAAGTTAATAGTTTTTTATTTTCCATTCATTTTCTGAAATTGAAAAAATATTGTGTAAAATCTAAAGACTATCTAAAGTAGGTAATACTTTCTTAGATTTACGCGAATATTTCCGAAAAGATAGTTTTATTTAATCTATCTAAAGTATTGATAATAATTATATTTACATATATTTGATTAATAAATATGTTCTTTTTCCTTGATTCCAGAGCAACGTGTGCGCAGCGGGTGTAGGTGCGGCCCGCTGCCTCTATGCCGCATCGACGCAGGTTCGATATACACCGGGACGTCGCCAGGTGAAATCGTCACACTACTTCTATACAATATTAATATAACAATTTCTTGGCAAGTATTATTAATTATATGCCAAAATATAAATAACTTCCTTTCATAGTATAAAACAAATCGCTTTCCCCGTCTGTCAGTCTGTATATCCGCCAACTCTTCCTGAACCACGCAACGGATTTTGATGTGATTTTCACTATCAGTTAGATATTTTTTACGGAAGGTTCATATGTATAATAAAACTTAACAAAGTTTTATGAATGTAGAAAAAATATATTTGGCTACCAAATCGCCAAAAAATAAATTTATATGGCTCACGTAGATTTACGTTAATTTACTTTCAAAGTTGTTTTGACAATATTATATTAATCTTTATCAAATTAAATAACTTGGTTACGTTAATATATAAAATTTACTTTTTACAGTAAATCATTATCATTAATATTTTAGAAGATATAACAGATTTAAAATTACCAAAAAACAATATTCGCTATATTGTGCCCAAGCGGCGCGGCGGCAGTGTGCCTATAGTTAGATGTAATCGAGTCGTTCGGTGGCGGCGCCGATGTTGAACTGGGAAATTTTATAATTTTTAAAAAGGCCTACTGAAAAGTCCACAAAAACTATTCTTATCGATTTAAAACGTACCTAGAGACGCACCCAAGCGAAGCGAGGGTAAGTCGCTAGTCTACATTAACTTATTGACTAACGAAAAATGTTAATTATCGACTTAATCATTTTCAAACAAACTTAATAACAATAAAGTAAGCGAACAGGTAATATAAAAGCGTATTTTTTTTAAATTCCTTACTCCTGAGTTTTAATCAAAATACATCAATGTTAGGATATAATTTTTGAAATGCGTGAGAGCCCACTCTTGTGTTTTCACAGGTCACTGCTGAAGAGAAGTGGAGTGCTGGGAGTGAGGTAACCTGGCGGGAATAGCTAACACCGACAATACAATGTGTTCCACTAAGTACCTAAGCGTCACATAATCTTATACATCGAATAATGTACGGTCCGTCCAAACACTGCCAAACTTTTAAAACGAATTTATTAATTTAGTGCATATTCGCGTGTGCGAGTGTTGTGTTAGTGTAAGAGCGCCATCTGGCGTGATCGAGGCGAGGTGGCGGGGTCGCATACGCCGTCGGGGCCTTTGGCGATGCCATTTATTGAAGACGATTGGTGGTCAGCGGAGAATGAGGGAAGAATGGTCGATCTCTCCAATTGCCTTCAGGTAGGACTCGGTTTTTGATATTTTTCAAATTGTAATAAGATTAATTTTAATTTTGTTATGAATTTTGAGATATGTTAAAATCTTGAGGCCTTCTTGATCGATTGTTTTATTACTAGATTAATTTTTTATTTTTCAGGTTTAATTTTTCATATTTCTGTGGTTTTTTAATTTGAAATTCAAATATGGACAATATTTGAATTTAAAATTAACGAAAATTAACCAAACAAAAATAACGTAATTTATAAAATATTTCGTATAATTAGTTTAAAAATAGATGAAAAAATACATTTATAAAACATTAAATAAAACCATTTAGTACTACGATGCTTTCTTATTATATTTTATCATTTACAGGATGCAGTAACTGGATCTGGGCAAACAGCAACACAGTTACAGCTACAAATGGCGACATCTCTCGGTGAATTGTCACAAGCGGAGCTATCCAACTTCGTGGGGGGTCTCACGTTGGAAGTAGATGGCTCTGAGGCCGCGGACCCTGATGATATTCTAAAACAATTAGGGGAAACCGCTTTTGATAATTTCGACACATTTTTCACTGACCTTACCAATTCTACAGCAACAGCACCGCCTGTTGAAATAAAGGTATATCTTTAATTTCATTTTTATAAATACCAAATATCATAAATATCCATCAATAAATTATTTCAATGCTAATAACATTTTGCGAAAACAACGTGTAAATTTTGAATATTAACTGTATGGAATAAGAAAGATGTTTAACAAAATATTTTATCTGTATTTTCAGCAAGAGGAGAACAACAACATATCACCGAACAATCAGCTGCAAAATTACTATCAACAGAACCAGCTGGCGTTACCAAACAACGGTCAACAGCGTTTACAACAACTATTGCGTTCTGGTACCAGTGCGATAAATCATGCGGTTGCAAATAATATTAATAATGGCAGATATAATATTGCCTCAGCCAATCCCTTACTCGCTGAAAAATTAGCAGCGACATCTAGTGGCATAAAGCAAGAACCAATGAACTCAGAATATACAAGTATGAACTATGGAAGTGCATCTCCAATGCAGCGGGTGCCGAGTGGGAAGCCTCAGGTGCATGACGCTGGCGGAGGAAAAGGTAAGACTTTAACATTTAAAATCCATGTTATTTCTTTGTACATAATATATGTAAACTTACAATTAGTATATAAAGCGTGTTCTATAATTTTTAAGAGTATTAGATATACATACATTAAGAATACTGTGACATTATTGATTAATTTTTCATGATTCATAAAATATTTAAAATTCCTACATATATTTCATAGTGTCTGATGTTTATTTTAAAAATTATTTTTGTCATTTATGAAGCAACTAGCGACATCCTGCGCAAAATAGTAAAAGTAATATTTAATCGTAGTTTTATAACCTAACAACAGATGGCGCTTATTACACTCAAACTTTGAAATGAAATTAAAACTTAATTCCTGTAAGGAATTATAGATGTCGCAAACATCCTCGTGACAATATCAATGTATTAAAGCAGTTTTCACAAGATTTACTCTCAATTTCCGGTCGAGGAAGTATAATTTTCCTTTCTCAAGCTCGCTTTTACTATTTGTGCCATCGGCGAACTTTCTTTATTAAGAAAATATACTATTATTTGCGTTTATTTAATGGATCGTAAAAGCGTTTCAGTCTACAATCTAATAATTTCTAAATATTTTAATATCATTTCAAAGAATACTTAAGTCATAGACAACATTATTTCAAGTTAATAAAGACAAAAACACATCTAAACTCACAAAAAAAAATTAAAACGCGTTCATTTCTTTAAATATTGACAACGAATTTTATATATTTATATTATACTAGCAACTCACCCTTGCTCCTCTCGTGTTCGTCCTTAGTTACGTTTTAACTTTTACTAATGTACAGATTCGACTCAGTTAAAATTTTATTTTATATTATATTAGGTATACTCGTATTACTAGCGGATTTATTAGTAAGTGATTCTTTGAATTGACATAACTTTTTTATTTATGAACCCATCGACATTAAACAAACATTAGTGTTTGTTTTAATGTTAAGTGAAGCTTACCTCAATACATTAGCGAAAACCGCGCCCAAATCGGTTGAGCCATTTCTGAGATTAGCGCGCACAAACGTACAGACAAAAAATTTAAAAATCATTCTTTTGGGTTCTATCGTGTTAATAAAGACTCCCAATAATACGTTTTCTTATATATCTTCCATGTACAGAGAACGATCAGTTAATCTTTTATTATATGTATAGCCTAGCGACTTACCCTTGCTTCGCTCGTGTGCGTCCCTAGGTGCGTTTTTTTTCGAAGAACCCTTATTCTTTTTCTTAAATAAAAGTATTCTATCTCACTCCTTGTAACATCAGCTAAGTGAAAGCCCCTTCAAAGTAATTCCAATCGTTTCGTAGATCACCCGGAACAAACACACAGACAAAAATTTTAAAAATAGTATTTTTCTTGTAAATACCGTATATAACTTCATATGTATTGAGTATAAAACTGTTATTTTGACGTTACAAACAGACACTTCAATTTTATTTATTTGCATAGATAAATTATTATACTTATAACAATTTGTACGTAAAATAAAATTATATAGAGAGTTTACTTATTATGTACCGTGTTTAAATGAATAAATAATACGCGCGACGTTTTTCACTAAGAAAGTTTCTAATAACCAAAGCTCATCAGTTTATTTAATGCACATTTACCTACGTTGTAAATGTGTTTTCCTAGCCAATGGCGCCCCTCGGCCGGAAGGGAAAGCCGAAGTAATACGACTTTCTCCATATCTGCTTATATATAATTATACTATATTTCTTCCCTGACTCCGTCTGTGTACAAGTTTTATTTTACTTATACTTCTAGAATTACACTTCATTTTAACTTTATTATATATTAAATAATAAACACTAGCGACGAAACCTCGCTATTTTCGGGTACGTGTTAGCGGCTTTGAAATGTAAATTCGAATTTTGGGAACATCCATTAAATGCTCCCCCTCCCTCCATCTTAGTGAGATTTAGTGAGATTTGGTGGGACCTTGCCTCCCCCTCACATGAGATTTACGCTACAGTTGTTAAAAATAATACAACGTTTAGGCTCTCTTAAAATAAATGTTTTAAATAATAGCCGTGAGGTTTTTTCAGCGGGCAAAATAGGATACTTAAATGAAACGCAAGCAAAATTAATATTTTTTTATTATCTGTATAATTATATACTCTTTTAAAGCTGACGTGAGATTTGCAATAAGTAAATAAGCCCTTTCCCATTTTGAGCTCACGTAATTAATAGATGTCCCGTTTGTGTATTTTTTAAAGGTTTTCGGTTTTCGCTCAAGATATTTCCGGAATAAATCATACCCTATATGTAACTCTCCTCCATCTTTCAATAAAAGTCCCATTAAAATCGGCTAAGCCGTTTCAAAGATTACCTCGAACAAATAAAAAGACAGAAAACAATTGTTAAAATGGTTGTTTAGATACTGGTATCATATAAATAACTTTATCCTTAAAAAAAGGATTATTTTCAAATCACATACATTTCAATTTTAATTATATATGATACATTTATGTACCTATAGATAAATTGGGTTGAATTATAAAGTATTTTTTATAAATGCTTAAAGGAAAACTTTTCTGGACCTAAAATGGAGGTTTTTAATAATTGTTGTTAGGGTACGAAGGAAACAGTGATATAATTACTTTGAATATTTTCATCTATATTCTGTAACATTGGACCAACTTCTAATAGTCTTATAGTAACATATGGAATATATTTATATAAATAAAACTATTGCCGTAAATAATTTTGAAGTTTCCAGATACATTTTATTATTATTATCTATACTATAATAAAACTGTAGAGGTCGAATGTCTGTACATAGAAAAAAAATGCTAAAAACCGAGTCAGGGGGGTGTAAGAAGAGCAATAGAACCAATCCTGATTTTTTTAAATTTTTTTGTTTCTCTGTCTGTTTGTCTGTTTGTCTGTTTGTCTGTTTGTCTGTTTGTCTGTTTGTACGGGCTAATCTCCGAAGCTGCTGGACCGATTTAAATGAAATTTTGCATGGTGGTACCTTATATCCCCGGTCAACATTTAGGATACTTTTCATCCCTGAAAATCAAAGCGTTCCCGTGGGATAATAAAAAAACCGTAGTAACTTATACAGCTTGGTACACAAAAACTACTGATTGGATTTTAATGAAACTTTATAATAGTATAGTTCATACATCAGAATAACAAATAGGCAACTTTTTATCCCGGAAAAATGTACGGTTCCCGTGGGATAGATTTGTTTTTGTTTGTCTAGAGGCGAACCCGAGCAAAGCGAGGGTGAGCCGCTATAATATTATAAAAAGGAAAGACTTTTTTGTTTGTTCATTTGTTTGTACCGAATAATCTCCGAAACTACTGGACCGATTTAGATGAAAGGGTTTAGCCGGATAAGTATAGCGAACCGGCCCCCTAATGGCAACCTATATCGAAAATAATGTGTCAATAAGGGCTTGATGTAGAAAAGCGATTTATACGAGTTCACTATCGTACTCA
Source organism: Argynnis bischoffii washingtonia (assembly GCA_033884665.1). Taxonomy (NCBI): domain Eukaryota; kingdom Metazoa; phylum Arthropoda; class Insecta; order Lepidoptera; family Nymphalidae; genus Argynnis; species Argynnis bischoffii. Next base: position 17,542,061 of record CM066610.1, read on the forward strand.
GCTTTGACCTTGAGATATAAAGAAAATGAGCGTGACTATGACTTTCGTTCAAAAGGGCATATCTCGAAAACCTTCAAAGCTAGAAACTTAAAACTAAGGCGAGGTTTTAGGTAATCTTTGAAAGCATATTAATTTTTTTTAGATTTTTTTTTCATAATAACCCTTTTTTTAAATAATCTATCTATCTATCTATCTATACTATAATAAAACTGTAGAGGTCGAATGTCTGTACATAGAAAAAAAAGCTAAAAACAGAGTCAGGGGGGTGTAAGAAGAGCAATAGAACCAATCCTGATTTTTTAAATTATTTTGTTTCTCTGTCTGTTTGTCTTTTTGTCTGTGTCTTAAACCAATTTAAGTGAAATTTCGTGTGGCGGTACCTTATATCCCCGGTCAACATTTTAGATACTTTTCATCTCGGAAAATTAAAGAGTTCCCGTGGGATAGTTAAAAAACTATAGTAACTTAAACAGCTTAGTACACAAAAAGTACTGATTGGATTTTAATGAAACTTTACAATAATGTAGTTCATACATCAGAATAATAAATAAGCGCCTTTTTATTTCGGAAGAAATGAACGGTTCCCGTGGGATAGATTTGTTTTCGTGTAGAGGCAAAGCCGAGCGAAGCGAGGGTGAGCCGGTGAGATTATATATACTCCTGGGTATGTGCGGATAATATGCGTAGGGCAGGTAATGTGTGTATTGCGGGTAACGTGCGTAGGACGGGTAAAGTTAATAGGGCTGGAAAAGTGCGTAAGATAATAAAAGTGCGTAGAGTGGGTATTGTGCGTTGGGCGGGTAAAGTGCGTAGCATAAATCTATCTGTGTTTGAGCGTAGCGAGGGTGAGCCTCTATAAAATTATAAATGAAAGACTTTTTTGTTTGTTTATTTGTTATTACCGAGTAAGCTCCTAAAACTATTGGACTGATTTAGATGAAAGGGTTTAGCCGGATAAGTATAGCGAATCAGCTCCCTAATAACCTATATCGAAATTTAAATAAAACTATCTTTTCGGATTTTTTCGCGGATTTATTTTGATTTTTGGTTTCCGATGTTTCAATTGCTTACACTTATGACTTATGTCATAAGTCTTATGTCTTATGTCACTGTCGTATTCCGCTTTGAGCTTGAGATATGAAGAAAATGAGCGTAATTATGACTTTCGTTCAAAAGGGCATAACCAAACTATAGAGGTAGAATGTTTGTACAAAGAAATAAAATGCTAAAAACCGAGTCAGGGGGATGTAAGAAGAGAAATAGAACAAATCCAGATTTTTTTCAATTTCAATTGTTTCTCTGTGTGTCTGTTTGTCTGTTTGTACGGGCTAACCTCTAAATCTGTTAGACCGAATTAGATGAAATTCTGCATGGTGGTACCTTTTATCCCCAGGCAACATCAAATTAAAGAATTCCCGTGGGATAGTTACAAAACTGTAGTAACTTAAACAGCTTAGTTCACAAAAACTACTGATTGGATTTTAATGAAACTTTACAGTAATATAGTTCATACATCAGAATAAACAATGGGCTACTTCTTATCCCGGAAAAATGTACGGCTCCCGTGAGATAGATTTGTTTTTGTTTGTCTAGAGGCGAACCCGAGCGAAGCGAGGGTGAGCCGCTAGTAAGTAATAAAGTATGAGTCAAAGAAATTTTTTCTAAGGATTTTTTTTCAATGATCTTTTGTGTGTAGAAAAATAAACATTAAAAAATCATTCACAACAAAACATCAAAATCACGAAAAAATAATTATATTTAACAGATGTTAAATATAATTATGAAGTATTGCGATTTATAGTATATTTTTTACAAGTGTCTTTGAATTCGCCGCTACCACTTAGCCTAGCTCCCTGGAGATAAAGTTATCTTTTAATGGCCATTAGTTTTTGCTTGCGGAAATTTTTTACCCATCAAGAACTTAATTTTTTTAATTTTTTCCTGATTTCGTACATGGCAATCCCATTTATATTTTAAGTTATTTTAGTAATTTATTGGATACTATCGAATCACCCTCGCTCCGTTCGGGTTCGTCCTTATTTAGGTGAGATATTTTCCCGCAGTAAAAATTATCCTATATGTTGACCCGCATATCGAGCTATCATCATACTAAATTTCATCAAAATCTGTTCAGTAGTTTCAGCAGTCGTGATGAGTTCCCAGATAGATAGACAAACAGAAAAAAAATCAAAAAACTATAGATTCGGCCTCTGTGTCGATAATAATGACTATTTCAATAAGGTTTTCCAAAAAATATTTAATGCACAGATTCGATTACATTTGTATAGATTTATTCAAATAGATCATATTTCATATAAAAAATAAGATTATGCTACAACGTACATGTTTTAAAGGCAATAAAAAAGATAATATACAAATTAAATCTCAAAAAGTGTATTTTTACATATTTTGCTAATGTTCCATACTAGAAAAAAATGTACTAGGCGTTTACCTTATTCCAAATAGGCGATGGACATTACGAATATTTTGAAAGGAAAAAACAAAACGTGTCCCCAGGAATGTTTTTGCAACCACTCAATTTCCTAGTAACAAATTATTTATATGTGAGAAATCAATACAGGACACTGTGTCAAGGCTACACTGTCATTACGACCTCATTTTGAAACTGACGTCATTTTAAAGCTAACTTTTAGTTAGGTCTAGCCTAGTTTAGACTGAATGTTTTTAGTAATGGATTTGTTTCTTTTTCCTGTTAAGTCTTATCTGTTCAACCATAAAACTAACTACTAATGATTGCACAGTTCATAGTCACTTAGGCTATTTTGTTCATATTTTAGTTCAATGTTTACTAATAAAATGTACTATTTTGTTACATGATTTTATATACTAACTAGACAAACAAAAACAAATCTATCTCACGGGAACCATACATTTTTCCGGATTAAAAAGTAGCCTATCTGTTAATTTAATGTATGAATTCTTATAAAGTTTCAATAAAATCCAATCAGTAGTTTTTGTGTACTAGGCTGTATAAGTGACTATAGTTTTTTTACTTTCCCACGGGAGCTCTTTAATTTTCGGGAATAAAATGTATCTAATATGTCGACCGGGGATATAAGGTATCACCATGCAAAATTTTATGTAAATCGGTCTAACAGTTTCGGAGATTAGCCCGTACAAACAGACAGAGAAACAAAAAGTTTGAATAACATCTGGATTTGTTCTATTTCTCTTCTTACATCCCCCTGACTCGGTTTTTAGCATTTTTTTCTATGTACAGACATTCGACCTCTACAGTTTTATAATATGTATAGATATATAGGTTACTGTTTTAATTCAAACTTTTTTCAGATATTTATTTTGAATTTTTGTTCCCGTCGTTTCGAACGCTTTATAGGAAACATGGTTTCGAGAGAGACCTCTCTATACACACAAATGAGTTATATGTTAAATGTCAAATATAAGAATATCTAAAGTATTTTTTTTAAATAAAAAAGAAAAAAAGGTTTTAAGCCTCTCCAAATTTATTTTATTGTTGTTACAGGCATCTGCCCTTATTTTTTTCTATTTCCTACAAATTATTGTAGTCGTCTTAGTCTCTCCCGTGACCATGATTGCTGTAAAGCATTCAAAACTTCGGAAAGCAAAAATAAAAAAAAAAAAACGTGAAAGACTCACACATATAATATGTATTTTATTTAAAACCTCGAGATTACATAAATACATTTGATTCTTTTTTACGGGTATATCAGACATATGGCATGTTACAGTTCGTCATAAGTTTGTTTTTTAGCCTAAACTATAACTATTATATTTAATAATAAACAATAACAACAAAATTAAATTATTATTTACTGGCGAATAACAAAGAATCGAATACGTCACGAAATATCGATTAAAACACACACGTCCATATCACGTATACTTATAATTATAAGGAAAGTAAATATTTTCCTCGATGGATGTGCGTATTCATTTGAACAAGTTTTGCCTCTAGACCTTATGTAACGTTACAAAATATATGATATGTTACGTTTACAGGAATGCTTAATCATTTCTTATCTTTAACCGGCTTCCAAAAAAGAGGAACCATTCATGGTTTAGAACGTCTCAAAGAGTAATAAGTTTACATAATACTTTATTAGATTTATAATATTTGACATCTATACATATAATAAAATTTATATATTTTATCTATTTTATTTTAGAATTTTTGTCTGTCTGTCTGTCAATCTGGTACCGCATCACGGAAAAACCACTGGAGGGATTTTGATGAAATTTGGTATGGTGATAGCTGGTTTTAAATAAAACTGTCTTTTCAGATGTTATTGCATGTTTATATTGATTAATTATTGGTGTCCAATGTTTCGAGTGCTTTACAGCAATCTCCCGTTACCATTTTTTTTATGTTGGGAAATGGATCCCGGCTGGATTGCCATATGCTTATGACCAGACAAGATGAACGCACGTTGGAGGGACTCTGCCCTGTTATATTATTATTAGTATTTAAATGTAATTAACATTGTCATATTTATAATATTAGTAAGCTTATTAAGACTAGTTAAATCGAGTCATCCTAGCATTTAAAAATGTACCGAAAACAATAACAACATAGTGTATGTACGTTTGTTTACAATTTAACCATTTTCTTTATAGAAAACCACAAATGCCTAACACAAAGAATACATATTGAAAAATTTCACTGTCGTTTATTGTTTCTCAAAACATATATCTAGTAATAAACATATTTATAATAAACAAACAAATAGACTAACTTTGTATTATAACTTAGTCATAATTTCGACTTTAAAAGAAAAAAAAAATCATTTTACTTTTTTTTAATATTATCGAGCCTATTGAAATAATAATAATCTAAATTTTTTGACGTATATTTTTATTTTTATATAAAAAAATATGCTTCAATATAATTAGCGGCCTGGCCTATACACTCGTTATAGAAACCCAATTTTTATTGTAGGTATCTTTTTATGTAGTGTTAGTGTAAAGAAAAAAATGGGTTGTACCCAATTATCTATAGTATATCTATATATAAAGAGGCAAAACAGTTCAATACCTTCTCTCCGTTCGATTTTCTTCAATTTTTAGCAGCTATTTCCGAACTTTAATGCCATAAATAAAAAATATTGGAAATAGTTTTTGAAGTAAAACTTCTTTAGAATCATTGTGATTTATAACTCGATGAAACGAAAATGCGACACTAAAAAGAGACACACATATATATTAAGCCGGCGAGAGAATGAGATAGAATACATTGCCAAGTTACCATGGTGACCGTTGTTATTGTCTGACAAATATATAATATTATATTCTTTCCGTATTCTATATATTATTGTAATATGCCTATTATGCCTTATTTATTTAATATTGAATACATTACACAGGAAGTGAAAAATAATAAAATTAATTGCTGAATACTATATAATGTATATTTGTGTCAAATAAAATGTAAAAAAACTTTTAAACTTGGTAAAAATATTATTAAAAAAATAAACCTTATAATTATCCTACTCCTACTCTATATTTATCTCATTCTCTCGTAGGTTACTCTTCTGAAGTTTCATTTCTACCATATGTGAATTGCACACACACGTACTTATTATTTTCATATAAATAGGTAAATTATATTCATGCATATTTTTCCCAAATTTTCAATAATGATTATGCTCGAATTTAAACCACTTGGCGAACATTTTTCATTTATATACAATTAAAAAAAAACTATTGTTTATGAACAAAATAACAAACGTATTTCTGTCTATTTAATTTTATTTAAGAAAAATTCGATTTAGTATTTCTCAATTATTTTTTAATTATTTTTTTTTATGAATAACTTGTTAAGTAGGCAGTATAACAATGAGGGCCATTAAATTTGCCCGCACTTAAATTTGCCACGAGAGGTCGCTAGTGTAGAGTGAGGTCTCTAGAAACGTGAAATGACACTGAACATTTACTGTTTGTGAGATATTTATGATTAATGTGAAGATTGTGCCATTCCTGATTAATTATGGCCGACACGGTACGACAGAATAAATCTTATTGGTTTAAAAGAAGAGTGAAGGAAAAGTCAATATATTATTTTTTCGGTTATGAGTAATTATTTAAAATCGTGATAGATCTGTTTTTGCGCTAACGATTATAATTATTAAATTAAATTTATTGGCCCTGCCGCACTGACAAATACTTTTCAACGACAGCGATAAGACCTCGCCCACCAGTAGCGCCAACTGGTGCCACCAAAAACGATAGTCCTCATTCTACGCCTATCGAGTTGCGATGAAAGAGAAAATGATTCAGAATGTGTGAATAATTGGATTTTTTGTCATAATTCCACAGATAATGAGTAAACGTAAGCAAAAATTAAAATAGTACGAGGTGGGTTTTTACTGTGACCGCAAACGCAGTCTATAATAGTTATAACGACATATAGTGCATATGCTTTATTGAAGATTTATTTTTTTATCTAGTACTAGCGACTCACGCTCGCTTCCTTGGGTACGTTTTCACGGTTAGCTATGTTTAGGCATACATAAATAGTAGCTTGCTACTCCTCAGATATTCATTTAAATTATATAGCGATTTACCCTCGTTTTGCTCGTGTGCGTACGCCGTACGCGGATATTGTTCACAATTTCATGGGTTTTAATTTTTTTTCGCGGAACTCTAATTCTTTTTCTAAAATAAAAGTAGCCTTAGATACTCCTTATAACATCAGCTATCTGCCAGTGAAAGTCCCGTCAAAATCGGTCCTGCCGTTTCGGAGATTAGCCAGAACAAACAGACAGACAGACACACAGACAGACACACAGACAGACGGAGAGACAAAAATTGTAAAAAATGTTGTTTTGGTATATGTACCGTGTATACATTCATATGCATTTAGTAAAAAACGGTTATTTTAATATTACAAATAGACACTCTAATTTTATTTATCTGTAATCTATCAGCCGAATGAATCAGCTACATCCAAAATCGATTTTGACTGTGATTGTGAGGCTATTATTCGAATGGGAAGAAGGCAGAACGTTTTGTTGTTGTCATGTTACGTCAAATAATATGAGTAGCAGTTCTTTTAGATAATACAATTAATCTGTGATTACTTTAGGACAGTTTCTTACGATAGTAATTGAATTTTTATAGGTTTTTAGAATGTTCTTGAATTATTAATAGCCTTATGATTCTTGTGTAATATTTGAGATTATGTTTCGCTAATATATTTCGTGTAGTGATAAGAAATATGTAGATTTATCATTTATTATCGTTAACACGAATTGATTCAAGCATAAAATCGAGTAGAATTTCGACGCATCCGCAATCCGGTGCAACGCAGGGCCATGACCTGGTTTGCGCGTGCGCATATAAGTTATGTCACACGATATGAAGTGTGCTACTAGTGATATTCGATTTCATTAATTATTTATTTAGCTAAAACATCGATTTAAATAGTTTTATGTACTTTTAATCGCTATGCAATACGTATATCTTATATTACTACATTTCACTCTTAATTTAGATATGAAATTGTTGTTACTTAAAACTTATTTTATTTATATACATTTTTAAAGTTTTATCTTGAATTAAAGTATTTTTTCTGATATATATGTATAGTTTTAAAGCATGACTATTTTAGCTATACCTGTTGTTGCAATAAAAATAAATCTGGAAAGTCAAATTAAGTAGATAAGTTGATTTTCTACAATCGATATCCCTAATAGTAAAGTAATAATATATCGGAAATAAGGATATACTTACCTTAGATACATTATTTTATATTCAGTTTTTATTTATAAGTAATAGGAACGTTGTCTTAATAAAGCTCTCCTGGATAATTTAAAATATTAATTCAAACTCAGTGTTTTTTGTATTTTACATATATAAAGCTTTCTAATAATATTTAAAGTAAAATAAAGTAGAGCAAACTGTAGTATAAGAGCATTATAATACGCAAAGTGTTATTAGGATACATTCAATGCGTCGAGTAGTTTACAAACGTTTTCAATTTACATGATAAAATAATTTGCAGCTATAGCTATATATCTGTGCTAGATGCTGCCTGCGGATTTCCTTGTTTATTTAAACATAATTTAAATGACAGAAGCTCAGAATGCTATTTAAATAAATACGAAAAATAATATAATGTACGTTTTAATTTTATTGAGCGTAACCCTAAATTCTATTATAAAGTCTAAGTTACTCCTTATAATATCAACTATCTGCCAGTGAAAGTTTCGTCAAAATCGGTTCAGCCATTTCGGATATTAGCCGGAACAAACAAACAGACAGACAAAAAAATTAAAAATTGTGTTTTTCATATAAGTACCGTATATAATTCCATATGCATTTAGTAAAAAGCTGATATTTTGACATTACAAACAGACACTTCAATTTTATTTATCTGTATAGATTAGAAACTTAGACGTGTCTATTTAGGTACATGAAGTGATCTCTACATCCTATTATTCAATTTCATGCTTCCATTCTTGTTTTTAGGCATAAACGGTTTCATAACCATACAAAATGACTTCTATTTTGTATATGAATATTACTTCTAATTAATACAATAAACAGTTTGCCACTTGAATCATTTTATTAATAAATAGCGACTCACCCTCGCTTCGCTTCGGGTTCGTCCCTAGACAAAAACAAATCTATCCCACGGAAACCGTACATTTTTCCGGGATGCTATATAGCCTATAGCCTTCCTCAGTTAACGGGCTATCTAATGCAAAAAGAATTTTTCAAATCGGATTAGTAGTTTCCGAGATTAGCGCGTTCAACCAAACAAACAAACAAACAAACTCTTCAGCTTTATAATATTATATATAGATATAGATCTATTAATATATTTTTCCTATATACATGTTATATGTACCTAAGTAGTATAATATAACAATTCTATCCAATTAAATACATAGACTTAATATGTTATTTATATTTCTATATACAATATGTATACACATTCTGTACATCAAAAAGAATTACATATCATTATAAAATAAATGTGAAGCACAAAAGGCGGTCTTATCGCCAATTAGCGTTTTCTTCCAGAGAACCTTTGTATTAGGAAATGTGGAAGACTAAAATAGGATGTGTGGTGTTTACATGTTATTATGAAGAAAGACTTAATATATTGTATAATATACAATACTAGTTTTTGCCCGCGGTTTAGCTCGTGTGATCACGGAGCGGGATTCGAGGGTAGTTTATGTCCGATCCAAGGATAACATCTATATCTTTGCCAAATTTTTTCGAAATCCGTTCAGCGGTTAAGGCGTTACAAGGTAACAGACGGTTACTTTGACATTTATCATATTATTAGTATGGAATTATGTACATATAATATGGACAAATAAAATATTGACTTTTAAACTAAAAAGTTTAAATGGTTTTTAAAATTAAATATAATTATGGCACCTCAAGATCTGGCGTGATATTTAAAAAAATAGACGTAAACGATATCTACAACATCTCACTCCCAAAAAGTAATCCAGTTCTAAGAGTCTCTCTCTTTTCTTCTCTCTATTTTTCTATTATTCTTTTTTTATTCTTATATTTTCTATTATATTTTAATACTCCAACAAACAAACAAACATATGAACTCTCAGAATCTTATTGAACAAAAGTGTTACAGGAAAATTGGACACCAACAAGTGTCGCACAGCAACCGTTATTGCATTTCAAGGCGACACGCCCATACAACTTGCGAAATTACCGATGACATTTGCTACTCTCATACGAATAAAATTATTGATATGCAAAATATCTTACAACAATCGGTGTAATTTTTATATTTAAAGATGTTGCAATTCACTTAATATTAATACTGTTTTATTCTTTGCAATATGCAAGATTAGGGTACGTAAAATATCTACTAGTAACGACTCACCATCGCTTCGCTCGGGTTTGTCTTTAGCTACGTTTTAACGGTTATTACAGATATCCCACGGGAACCGTACATTATTTCGGGATAAATGTTACCTATGTACTATTCCAGACTATAATCTATCTCTGTGTCAAATTTCATCCAGATCCGTTCAGCCGTTCTGGCGTAATTGAGTAACAAACATCCATCCATATAAACTTTATGGAATATATATTACAGAACATATGTGCTAGTTTTTATCTGATATGACACTGATACAAATATTTACCACATCGGAAATCGAACCTATTAAAACGAAAATATACCTTCAAGAAATAGCTAAGCCAAAAGAAAATTTGCAAATATAATCAGAGTTTCAAATCGAACCGCGTTATTATTTAACCAAAATATATGAAACTAGCTCAGTGACTGCATTGAGGCTTAGTATTCATAGACCCGTTATCGCATTTCTGAATATACATCTCAAAAACATAAGGCTCAGATAAAGACACAAGTTTTCAAATTTTGTTTTTTATATTTGAAACATTCAAGTCTATTTTATGTACAAAAATATAATATTTATATAACAAGTATAAAATATTATAATATTTTAGTATATCTAACTTCCCACGCTGATACATTATACGTCATTAAAAAGTTTTCCCTAAACTTTGAAGGGTGTAGTCTATGTCAAGCTCAAGTTCGCCTAAAGTGAACTTTCTCTGTTCCATACTGGTAAAATTGTATGATTATCAGTAATATTGTAAAATTATCAGTGAAATAAGTTACAATTGTAAAATTATGGGGATTATTATTATTCCATTGCTTTGCCTTAGATTGCCTTGCTTTGCTTTTAAAATTGAAGTATCATTTTAGGATCGTATATTTATATATTTTATTACATTAACTTTAACATTATACACATACTCGTATGTATTACAAATTTGAATATATATATATATATATATATATATATATATATATATATATATATATATATATATATATATTCTGTTGAAATTTATTTGAACTATTTTTTCTTACTTGCTGTAGGCATCTCATGACTAAGGAAGTATGCTTTCGTTATTTTCATCATGGCAAGGAGTCGCAGAACGAATCCTGCTATATAGTAGTTATTTTTTTTTTTTAATTAAGAAGAAGAGTGTTTTTAATACATTCTTAATATTCTTAATTTAATACATTCTTAATCTTCCTTTGTCAAATTTTTGTTTCATTTTCAACATCAAAAATGACGTTATTAAACTCAAGTGTAATTAAATGAAATGATAAAATGATGAAAAAAAATCAGGAAAGCACTCCAAGGAAAGCTTTGCACCCCATTTCCCATACTACGAACTTATTAATATTAGGTATACTGTTAGTCGTTTTCATTACACTTCATACACCTATAGGTATATAGTCGGGGATCCCGATCTATGTTGTGGACCCGTCATTCCATTTTCCAGGCGAAGTATATTTTTGAACAATAAAACATATTAACAAACACGACAGAGGGCGGTTATTATCAAAAATTATCTCCAGGCTATTTTGAATTAAAAAATATTTAATAGATTTTTTTTTTAAAGCACAAGAACTCTTTTCTTGTGACGACTTGTGGAAAATGCCATCATACGTTTGGCGGCCTTTTTAATTGTATGTTTTATGGCTTAAAAAATATATATATCACCTGAAAAAAGAGTGAGGAGTCCACCACATAGATCTGGATCTTAGACTAATACGTTACTCGTTACAATTTTTTGTATGTGTCACACATAAAACGTTCTGACTCAGAGCGCGCTCGTCTATTGAATGACATTGCGGCAATTAACGGAATCATGTTTAGTTCTAATTAATATGTCGAATGACTACTTTACACTAAATAAATTTATCGCATTTTCTACTTACTTAACATAATACTATTTAACTTTTTAGCAAATATGTACTTATAACAAATAAAAAATGTTTGCCCGGTGGTCGAAAAATTAAACTAAGTATGTTTGTTTTTTTTTTTTGAATTATACTTCTTTTGGCGCGTTATGAAAAATGAAAAACCGACCAAGTGCGAGTCGTACTCGCGCACGAAGGGTTCCGTACCATTATCTAAAAAAACGGCAAAAAATCATGTCTGTTGTATGGGAGCCCCCTTAAAATTTATTTTATTTTGTTTTTAAGTATTTGTTATTATAGCGGCAACAGAAATATATTAATCTGTGAAAATTTCAACTGTCTTAACTATCACGGTCCATGAGATACAGTCTGGTCATGTCATGAGATAGACGGACGGACAGCAAAGTCTTAGTAACAGTCCCGTTATACCCTTTGGGTACGGAACCCTAAAAATGAATGATAAGAGTGATTTTTTTACGATGCGACAGATTTAGACTACAGTACGAAGTTAGTCGTTATTGGCTGCAGTGTGAAGTTAGTCGTTAAATCTCCCTTTAGTACCTATGTGCGAAGTGATGTATATTCAAGATATTTATTCGGGTGTTGCTATATTCACATTTGGGTGAGCGAAACACAATAAGCAACGTGACGTCATTTTAAATCCAATTTTTTCCAGTTTTTTTATGCATCCCCATGATATGACTATCAAATGAAAGTGACTTCACTTCATTGTAAATCTAATATGGCGGACTCCCATAGATGACGGACTGTTTTTATAATAAAGAATAAATAAATTTGATTGACCAAATAGATTAAAATAAGCTTTTACAATAATTACAATATAATACATGACTATTACATTTATTACTAACGATCGGTTTTTTACAACAACAGCATGTCCTTCGACAAAGGCCTCCTCCAAAGACTTTAGTTGCAGACAGACAAGTTTATATATATATATATTTTAAATTATACACATAACCTATTAACTAAACTGTTTTGATAGATAGGTGAAAACTAAATTCATTTGCGTTAATGTTGCTGTGACCCACTTACAGATTGCAAAACACTTATTATTCACTATTATCTGAGCCTCCCGAATGTATTCATTTGTTTAGATTTTAACTTACTACCAAATGGCTGAGTTGATAAGAAAGTCAACTAAGAGTAAATATGTATTTATGTATATGATTAAACTAATGAATTACCCTCACGTCGCTTGGGTACATCCCTAAATAATAACAAAAGCCTATATAATACTTTCTTAGATTTTTACGCGAATATTTGACATTTTAAACAAAACTATCTCTATGGATTGTTTTGCGGATTTATTTAGATTTTTGGTTCCCGACGTTTCAAATGCTTTACAGCAATCATTGTTACGGGACAGTCTCTCCCGTCCGTCTATCCATAAAGATAATTTTATTTAAAATAGCCTTGATGTTACTCCAGGTCATAGTCTATCTGTTTACTAAATTTCATCCAAATCTGTCCAGCTGTTTCGGCGTTAAGGAGTAACAAACATACACACATACAAACTTTCACATTTGCAATAGTAGTCCGATTATGTTATTTTTTTTATGAGATTCAGTGACAAACGAGCAGACAGACCACCTAGTATCTACCTGTCGCCTATAACACCTACGGTTCATGCACTTAGGTTTTAAGTAACAAAAATGCAGAACCACAGGTGCGTTGTCACTGTGAGGATTAAGATGTTATGCCTCTTGCCTGTAATTGCGCTGGCTACCTTATCCTTCAAACCGGAACACAACAATGCAATCATTGTTGTATGGCGGTTAGATTATGGTTATTATTTTTTTGGAAATCCATTCTAATAAATTAGCTTTATTTATTAGTAGTTTAAAAAACTGGCAGTTTAGGACATCTTTTTATAACTTTTACCTTATATGTTAATAGCACAGATCATATAATACTATACTAGGTAATAGTAATAATTCGCTTTCATAGTAAAAGTTGCGTTAAAATTAATTTAATACTAGCGACTTACCTCGTACTTAGGTGCGCCCTTAAGCTCTTTTAGAGCAAAGCTGAATGGTTTAGGAAAATATAAAAGACAACGTCCACAGAAAAAATCTATTTTTTTTTTTCACCAGAAACATTCGCATGCATACACAAAACAACCCACAAGAGTTTTAACATAATCGGATCAATGGTTTAGGGGCGAATAGAAGACAAACATACCAACATTCATTTTTATTTATATGATATGTAGATATAAAGATATATTATTTTCAAATGAATACAAAAAGAGGAAAATAATTAGCTACTTATAAAACTCAAAATATTTACCCTTCTATTCACTACTAGCGGCTCATCTTCACTTCGCTCGAGTTCGTCTCTAGAAATACAAAAACAAATCTATCCCACGGGAACCGTAAATTTTTCCGGGATAAAAAGTAGTCTATATGTTATTCTGATATATGAGCTATAATATTATAAGGTTTCATTAAAATCCATTTAGTAGTTTTTGCTTGAAAGAGTGACAAACATCCATACATCTATACATCCAGACATCCTCACAAACTTTCGCATTTATTATATTAGTAGGATGTATGACTAAACTACTACTAAACCATATTTAACACTAAATTTTAAATGAATGTACAGCAAAATGGATATAGAGAAAACGTAACCTAGAGCCTACAGCATAACTGGATTTCGAGCGTCGCCATAAAACGGCAAGATTATATCAGCATAACGTTTAGTGCATGTACGTATGACATGCAGTGTGTGTGTTGTCATTGACACGAATCAGGTTGTCGCACTGACTCAAGGAGCTTGGGTATATTTTGTACGGTTAGCAAAGAAAGTATCAAAAAACGAATTTATTATCTATACATAATCATTAATCAGGCAAAGGCTAAAGATTCTTTTTTTTGTTTAGCTGCTATTGACGAGCTTTAGCAATCAGCTAAAATAAGCTTTATCGAAAAAAAAAATGGATGAATTTCGACACGTGGCGAACACTAGTTAGATATAAATATATAAGTTTGTGAAGATGTCTGGATGTTTGTTATTCAATAAGACGTTCGAAGGATTTGTGTGACTTGACACATGGATATACCATATACTAGTCTTTCATCTATATAATACGTTCCCATATTTATATATTTTGATAATTTAAGCTTCTAACTTTCGAAAATTTAATCATAGATATGAGCTAAACTACTCAAATTGGCATTAAGGCAGGAAAATTAAATGGAACAAACATGATTTCATTGTACAAAACGCTTTGACTAATTAATTGAAAGTACAGCTATATGATACACACGTAATTGGTAGTTTTCATTCGATCGAAGGTTTTGAAATATATACGTAACGTTATATCCAAAATTGCATTTTGCATGAATGAGGAATGTAATCAAGTGAGTGACTAACTATTACACATACTCGTATGTATATATCAAATAGACAGACAATACATAGTGATGTCTAATTTGCCCAATTACAGTCAATAAAGTGTGTGTGAATCAATCTTATGGCGTTATATCTATAGTAATATTATGAAAAGGCAGAGTTTGTTTGTTTGTTTGTTTCTTTGAACATACTAATCTGATGAACTACTAAACCGATTAGAAAAAAACATTTTGTATTAGGTAACTCGTTTTTTGGGGACGGCTATAGGCTTTATATCATTATGCTACTATCCAAAGGAGCGGAGCAGTAATCATAAATGTCAACAAATCGTTCAGACTTCCATACATTATTGTAAAGGGTAGGTGAAGAAGAGCTTTTTTTTGTACTTTGTACGTGGAAGCCGCGGGTTCTGCTAGTGTAGAATAAAAAGCAAAAATCATATTTCAAATAAAATCAACCTTCTTGCGAACTACCATTACGTATACATTTCACGAATTCCCTAGAGATGGGATGTATCTCTACACCATTTTAAACAACTCTTTCTTATAAGCCGAATAATATCGATTCAACTTGTACTAGTTAACTCAGGTAAAAACCATATAGAATTTATTAAAACTGAAGTTTTCGAAGTAGAACTTCTTTACGCACGCTTGACTTGGTGGGTAAGCTGGTGAATGCGTTACGAAAACATGTACGTACGTTTGTTACCATGGTAACCGTTGTTGTTGTCTGACAAATGATATATTATATTATATTCTTTCCTTAAAAGATATTCTATAAATATATGATTGTAATATGTCTAATATGCGTTATTTTTAGTATCTCATCTATCCTAATTATTTAAAACATAAATTGAATTTCATAAGGAGTACCGATAACCTACAGAAGTTTTACTTCTTGCATTACATATTTATACACGCACTCTTTAATTTTTTTGTGTTGACGGTACTTCTACGCGTAATTAAGGTACGCGTTTCCGTCGACTGCGCCTATACTCGCCGCACGGTAGGCCAGCATATGATATAATATACATTATATAGTATACATACACCCTATGTGTGTTAGTAACCATGTAATAGGGTTATACAGATCCTTTCTAAATGAAGTCTTAAGCCTTTATACGGCACTTAAAATTATTTAATAATAGAGTTGATTGAAATTGATTGAAATTTTTATTGCTTTATTGGTTTAACTCAATAGAGGAGCCATAAAATATTAATAAACGTTAAAAGTAATGAGATAAATTTGATTTACATTATCAATTTACTCTATTTATATAGCTTTAGTGTTAGCGTAAAACTTAAGTCTAAAACATATCTAGTCGTTGATTATATAAAAACAACGATGCCCTGAAATAAATATTCTCGTATACTGAGATGTACATATTGAGAAAAAAAATAGCTTCTCATATTAATAAGGGTTGTCTGTTTGTATAACCCATACATACATTTAAAAAGAATAATATCAGCGACATTTTTAGTCTACCTTATGTTAGATTTTTATACTTTCTTACGTTTTAACGTTTAGTATGGATTTCTCAGAGATGAAATATTTTCAAAGTTAAAAGTATCTTATATGTTGACCCGGATATCCAGCTACCATCATACGAAATTTCATCAAAATCTGTCCAGACAGACAGACAGACATACAAAAATTTAAAAAACTATAGATTCGGCCTTTGTATCGATAATAATAATGACTATTTCAATAAGAAAAAATATTTAATGTACAGATTCGACTTAATTAGTATCTATACTAATATTATAAAGCTGAAGAGTTTGTTTGTTTGTTTGTTTGTTTGTTTGTTTGTTTGTTTGTTTGTTTGGATAGATTTGTTTTTGTCTAGGGACGAACCCGAAGCGAAGCGAGGGTGAGTCGCTAGTTTTATTATATGTAGGTATAGATAATAATCTATTATAGTAGCTAAATAATTTAATCGATAATTTATTTCATATGATTTTATCGATCAGAAAGTATGTATATAAGTAGGCCATTGCACTTCATAAGCAAACAACAAATACTATACTGATAACAGACAGACAAACATCTGATAAAAATTACACAAGTCGTACACTATGAATAATTGATAAATTCATACAAAATTAACCTTTAATATCCTTCTTTAGAGACTATAATTGAATAAATCTATTGCTCTATACAATTCACCTAGATGATAAACTTAAAATTATGCTCAAGCTATTATCGATCTTATTGCATAGGTGTTAAATGCTAATTTTAGTTAAAGTTACGCAAACGAGTTAGTCTGTGTACATGTTTGCACGTGAGTGATTTTATACGGCACATGTCGCGCAATTTATTAAGTAACGAAGGACAGTAGTGGAGTATATTTGCTAGAGGATTGAGTAAGGTCAGTATGTAGTGGTTAGCGGGAATTGTGAACCGACTATGAAAATGAAAGGTTCTATGTTTAAGTATCTAATGACGATAGGTCTCATAATTAAGCTTTCAAACTATTAAGCTCAAAAGCTTTCATTCATATCAATAATATATAGTTGAGAAGTTCCTGTATCTTCGTTCCCATCATCAAAATAGTTCATGATAGTGTAATATAGTATAATCTATACATATACATAATAAAATTGTAACTAAGCCGAATCTGTACATTAAATATTTTTTGCAAAATCTTATTGAGATATACATTATTATCGATACAGAGGCCGAATCTATAGTTTTTAGAATTTTCGTCTGTTTGTTACCGCTTCACGGAAAAACAGCTGGAGGGATTTTGATGAAATTTGGTATGATATGATGATAGCTGGTTACCTAGGTCGACATATAGGATACTTTTTACGGAAGGAAAATATGTCATCTCTGAGAAATCTATACTAAACGTTAAAACGTAAGTAGGGACGAACCCGAGCGGAGCGAGGATGAGTCACTAGTATTGTATATAAAATGTCTTTTTTAGGACACATTCATACATCTATGTGAATAAATAAAAATGAAGTGTCTGTTTGTAATATCATAATAACAGCTTTTTACTAAATGCATATGAAAGTATATAGGTACTTATACTGCATTGATATGAAAAAAAACAATGCTTAAATTGTTTGTCTGCCAATCTGCCTGTCTGCTGGTTTGTTCCGGCTAATCTCCAAACGTGCTGATTTTGAGTGAACTTTCACTGGCAGATAACTCATGCTAGGAGTAACTTAGGCTTATTTAAGACGAAGAATCAGCATTCCGCAGAATATATATATATATATATATATATATATATACATAATATATATAATACTTAAACACTTTATAATACTCTTTTTTTTCTCTCTACAAATTAATACTTAAATATTGAACTAACTAATGAATGTACACAGACGTCATTACTACTACTATCCGTCAACATCAAGGGACGTATCATTAAAAATGGATATGTCGCGTCATTGCCTCTGAACAGTTGGCTAATATTAGGCGTTAAGATGTTAGAGAACCGTGTTCATGGGTGTTTTTTAAATAACATTAAAATCTATTTATTTATTATTGAAATACTGGGTAATAGTAATAAGTTCTTCTACAAAAGAGAAAAAACTTTCGTAGTTTCTTCCACACGGACAAACATACAGACATTTAATTTAAATTTTAAAAATATCAAAATTGACGATTCAAAAGTACACGCAAAAGTCTATTTGAATAAAATATATTTTGATTTGATTTCAAGTATGATGTAAAGCATTATATGTTTTTGGACATCATTATCTACACATATAATAAAATTCTGAGTCGAATCTGTACATTAAATATTTTTTGGTAAATCTTATTGAAATAGTCATTATTATCAATACAGAGCCTGAATCTATAGTAGATTTTTTATCTATTTGTCTATCTGTCTAGGAACGCATTACGAGAAAACCACTAGACAGATTTTGATCAAATTTAGTATGACGGTAGCTGGTTATCCAGGTCAACATATAGGATAATATCTCATCTCTGAGAAATCTATACTAAATGTTAATTTATACGTTTTATTTTTATACGGAACCTCATTTCGATCATGCTAGGGTAGTTTTGGTCGACCATTTTTTCTACATTCCCTAACACGCTCTATTAGTTGTGACGCATAACCTTACGCCCCGCCATGTTGAGACCACTAAATATAAACATCGAAATGTCAGATATAATTTATATTTTCTATTGCTTACAATAAAAAAATAAACAGTATTCTGAGTATTCATTTATTTTTTTATTAATTTTAAATTATTATTTTAAACATAAAACTTGTACCTCTAAACAACTTTTTACATCAAAATATCCCGCTGTATAACGGATAATAACTGAATTTCCCGGAATCCCAAATACATTGTGCCTAAACAAATGAAAAGCAAAATAATGAGGATATATACATATGTTGGACCTGAATATACAACAACATATAAATTATAATACGTTCCTAGGTTGTAATATATTGGACTAACTCTTAAATGATTATCTACAATTAAAATTGCTAAGTACAACTTTAAGCTTCTATTAGGTATAGCTATTGTCTGTCTGTCCGTCTGTTGTGACGGTATCGAAGAGGGATTGTGCCACTTGCTAGTACAATCAAGCAGAGAAACACGTCTCTTGTTTGTCCTTTTTCTTCTTCCTGCCTCACGCAGGATTCAAACTCATTACTATTAACGAAAACAATAATAATTAATCGCTTTTAAAATCACATGTTCAAAGCATTCAAATTTTTTTGCGACTAAATGACCTGTAGTTTCCACATCGCGTCGTGTCATCACGCCCACTGTCACTGGAGAATTTCACGCTAACCAATTATTAAAAATTTTAATGTTGTGTTCTTTTTTTTGTTGTCTATACGTCATTTTTGGTGTGACAATCGTGACATATATTTATCCCCTGTATATGTACATATGTAGTTTAGTTTTTGTTCATGTATTATATATACTAAGTATTTTTTTTAATCATTACTTTTTTTCTTTTCAGGTAAGCTTTCATTGTCAATTACGCATATATTATCACCGTAGGGTAAGTTATAATAATATATTCAAATTTAATCAAGAGTGAACCATAAAAATGCCCACTTATTTTCATAGGACTTTGAGTGTCTCCTTACCTCTTTATTCAGTTATCCCATACAAAAACAAACAAACCCCCAGGCGGATATAGTATGTTTATTTATAGCAAGTACTTTTATCCGACCAATGCACTTGCGTCTTGGCGTACGTATGTATGTCATGGCCAGTGGAAAATCTGCGCGGGCGCATGCGACACAACTAGTCTAGTTATATAACGATACTGTTGCTGTTTGATATGTGGGTATTATGATATCGCAAATAAAGGTAAATAAATATAATTACGAATCGCATCTGTTTCAACAAGGCTCGAAACGATCTGTCTTATTAATTATATCTTAAATATGAAATGGGTGTAGAGTAAAATGATGTATGTATCAATCAGAATTCAGTAAATGAAGAAATAACGGTAAAAAAAAATCATTCTATCTAATAAATGTTTAACTGTTAATATGGAATAGATAGATAATATATACATAGGTTTAATGAGTTTTATATCCCATGCTTGAGATATGTTTGACTCCCAATACAAATTTCGACTCCCTCGTACCCACTTAGGGAATGATTTCCGGGATAAAGACTATGCTATGTCCTTTCTAGAGTCTCACACTCTATACTAAATTTTATCTAAATCAGTTCTGCGGAATTAACAGAAAGACAGACAGATTTACTTTCGCATTTATAATATTACAAGCGACTCACCCTCGCTTCGCTTCGGTTTCGACCCTAGACAAAAACAAATCTATCCCACGGGAACCGCACATTTTTCCGGGATGATATATAGCCTATAGCCTTCCTCAGTTAACGGGCTACTCAATGCAAAAAGAATTTTTCAAATCGGATTAGTAGTACCTGAGATTAACGCGTTCAACCCAACAAACAAACAAAAAAACAAACAAACAAACAAACTCTTCAGCTTTATAATATTAGTATTGATATAGTATAGTAAGGAGTATCTTATATATTTAAACGAGCAATTCTTGTATATTTATATCTTTATTTATTTATTTATTTATTTATTTATACCGGCGATCTCGGAAACGGCTCTAACGATTTTGCTGAAATTTGGTATATGGGGGCTTTCGGGGGCGAAAAATTGATCTAGATTAGTCACATGTCTGGGAAAACGCGTGTTTTCGAGTTTTCATGCGTTTTTCTTACGCATTATTCTACGCAAAATTTAATCGCGACATCTATACAACTCTGTCAGTAACACTTAGTCACTTAATGTAAAATTATTTTTAAGCCAAATTAAAAAGAAAATTATTCTTATCGCGACATCTATACAACTGTCTCAGTAACACTTAGTCACTTAATGTAAAATTATTTTTAAGCCAAATTAAAAAGAAAATTGTTCTTATCGCGACATCTATATAACTTTCTCAGTAACACTTAGTCACTTAATGTAAAATATACAATCTTTCAAGAACTCCGAGCGAAGCTCGGTCGCCCAGGTACTGGTTTATAAAATTAGTAAGTAATTTTTCTACGAAATTAAAAATTATTAAATTTTAGATTGAAGTTATAGGGGTAATCTACAACGCCTAGGTACGCAATTTGCTTTGTGCCCAACCCCGAAATATTATCATACCTCAAACAAAAGGAGTTATTTTCTTTAAAATATTCGCTAGACATTAATTAAAGTAAATGTTATTAGTAACAAAAGCCGTCGCTTCAGTGGCCTAATATTATAAAGCTAAGTACACGCAGTAAGTAGGCGATATAGCCCATTGGCATCGCGTTCGCTTGGAGAACCAAGGGATACCATTTCGAAACGATCTCGCCACTAAGATGTTAATTTGCAAATCATTTTCTATATGCTTATACATCAAAATATTCTGTCTGTCTGTCTGATATCTACACCAATATAGTGAGACTGTGGTTTGATCCCTCTCGCATTCAAGGAGCATGCCTAGCAGTAAGAAGTTAATTGCTTGAAATATTTTATTGATTAAATGGAAAAACGTTATTTTCCAAATTTTTTTTATAATATAATTATTACATAAAACGAGTCTACTATCAACATATTTTATGTGTATAAATGACGCTTTAATAAATTAGACGAAAATCCGTACTTATATTCATTTGTTTATGTAGAAAAAAGATATTTCTTAGAAAAATGCCTCCATTTAATGCAAAAACAATCGCCATAAATATCTTTATATGTAAAAATAATACTTAAAAAGAAAAATGAATTTTAATAAAATTAAAAACTTCATATGCTTATACTGTAAAAGTTTTCTTTTTGTATAAAGTCATTTTTTCTATTTAAGCGATAATTCTCGAGCTTAAAAGCTATTATGAATTAGTCGCATGCAAAAAAAAAACATCTACCAATATACTGTTGCCGTTTGTAAGGCTTAAAAAAGCATTACATTTATAATGACTACTAATGTTTTACCCTTGCTTCGCTTGGGTTTGTACTTAGGTGCTTTTTTGCGACTATTAGTAAAATATCTACTTTTCTTTATATTCATATATAATACAATATTTATGAATACATTCTTTTGACAAATGACCAGCGCAACCTGTTGGCAATTTTATTCTTACTACTAGCGACTTATCCACGCTTGGCTCGGGTGCGTCCCTAGGTACATTTTAATTTTTTGGGGCGAAATCCTAATTCTTTTTCCAAAATGAAAGTAGCCTAAGTTACCCTTATAATATCAGCTATCTGCCAGTGAAAGTCCGTTAAAATTGGTCAAGCCGTTTCAGCGATTAGCCTGAACAAACAGTCAGACAGACAGACAGATAATTTTTTTAAATATTGTGTTTTTCTTATAAGTACCGTATATAATTCCATCTGTATTTAGTATAAAGCTGTTATTTTGATATTACAACCGGACACTAAATGTTATTTATCTGTATAGGTGTATATATAATAGCAGCCTATATGTTATATCTATTTGTCCAGGTTACATCTATCTTCGTTCTAAATTTCATCTAAATTGGTCTAGCCGTTTCAACTTAAGGTAGTAAACTAATATACACACTCCTATGCAAATATTAACATTTATAACAATAATGTGATTGTACTAACGGTTCGTTGCATTTGAAATAACGTCATTTAAAATATTATTATTATAGATGTACCTACATTATAAATCAGATAATTCATTAACCATATATAATGTGACAAATCTGTTGGCTATATACGGTTGCACAAGGTCGATCCATTCCTACATCAAAGGAATAACCATTTCCAGCTAACCGTGTGTCACAACCTAAATACCGTTTAACCAAATATGCCGTTCGGCTTACGCCGTGTCAAAGTGTACCAAAAATATTATATGAATATTATACAAATATCTATATGTTGTTTTGAATTTAATAAAATTAACTTCTAGCGGCTCACCTTCGCTTCGCTTGGGTTCGTCCTAAGTGTAAAACAATAAAAAATCTATCCCACGGGAACCGTGCATTTTCCGGGATAAAAAGTCTATGTGCTATTCCAGACTACAATCTATCTCTGTGCCAAATTTCATCCAGATCCGTTCAGCCGTTCTGGCGTGATTGAGTAACAAACATCCATCCAAACTTTCGTATTTATATAGTAGTAAGAAAAGATTATATTATAAGATTTCACTAAAGTTTATAGGTTTGTAGATATGTACGTGTATATCTATTTTTTATGGTTGATGGATTGATCTTTCTCCTCAGATTATAAATGACTAGAACTATATTATATTAAGAAAAGTGAAATTATCTTTTCGGTATTTGTCCCGGTTTTTTAGACTAATATAATATTATAAAGAGGAAAGATTTTTTTTGTTTGTTTGCTTGTACCGAATAGGCTCCGAAAGTACTGAACTGATTTAGATGAAATTTATTAAGAAGATAGTTTGAGACCCTGGGAAGGACAGAATAGTTTTTTATCCCGGAAGTCTTATTCTTAAGGGGGTGAAAATGGGGATGAATGCTTGTATGAGGAAGTATTTTTTTATTTTTGTTTCCGACGATTCGAATGCTTTAGAGCAATCATGGTCATGGGACAAGCAAACGGGTCCGAAGAGATATTTTCATTTGAAATGTCAAATATTCGCGTCTTAAGAAAGTATTATGTGTATTAAAGTACTAAAAAAACAATAGATATCTGGTTATCAATCAATCAATAAATCAAAATTCACAATATTTAGAAAATTAATCGAGTTGAAATTAAAATAAAAACGTAATTAAAAATCGATTATTTATTTTAGACGTAAAGAAAGACGGACAATGAATAAAATTTAAGGAATTTGTTATAATAAAAGCGCACATTTTATAAAAATTAAATAAATAATATTCCATATTCAATTATAAATCCTTTAAAAATATTTAAAACTACAATTAACAAATATTTTAATGTACTTTAGTTCCATTTTTGTATTTTTGAATTCATTTTGTTATTTTGTTGATAGGCTGTCTGTAACAACTATATCATGCCTTTGAAACGTCTAAAACCTTAAAAAATCCAAGAGAATAGTTTATTTAAAAGTTTTAAGTTTATAGTTCTTACATTATTTTAGGATAAGTTGTTTTAAATGTTTGTTCGTAATCAAAAGTATTTTGATAGTTGTGTAGCACACACTCATGCCCAAGGTCTAATGTTTCGCAACGCGCCACATGTCCGGTTTCGATTCTACTTTTGAGTTGAGTAAGAAGAGGTTCTACTGCAATTAAGCACAGTCAAAACGATATGTCTGTATGTGACCATGTATATTGCTAACATCAAAGAAAGTACTATGTTCATTGTAAATCTAACGATTATGCGCCCTATTGTTAGAGAGCAAAGAACAACATTGTAACACAACACTGAGGTATTATAAAAAATAAAAATTCATTTATCACAATGAAATTCTTTAAATTGGCAAAAAATTGAGTTGCAATATTTGTCTTTGCACGTGTCGACATAATGCATCACAACCCCTGTATAGATTGCACAGCAAGCATAAGCCTGATATTATGTTTATCCTCCTCTCACACAGTCAATAAGTATTATGTGTTTTTGAATATAACAGCTTTTTGGTTAAAGAGCGATATTTTATTCTGGTATTAAACTATTTCAACAGTTTGAAGCAGGAAGAATTTACTAAAGATAGATTCGTATTTTTACTCGACTGCGGCTAAATTCAAAAGAGAGTTATGTTTTAAATAAAACTATCTCTTTGGATTATTTCGCGGATTTTTTTGATTTTTGGTTCCCGACGTTTCGAATGCTTTACAGCAATCATGGTCACGGGAGAGACTAAGGTTTTAGACGTCTCTTAGGCGTTGTATACTTGTTACAGACAATGCCTTTTTATTTAAAATGTCAAATATTTACGTAAATCTAAGAAAGTATTAGACGGTTATGGTGCACCTGCTTTGTGGCTTATACCTCAAAAACACACTGGTCTCTACGGTATCTATTATTGTTAACAGTGTAGATTCAAATTTCAAAAGCGGCTAAATTAAATTTCTATAAAGAAAAAATGGCTACGATGCCCCATGGTGGTTGCCACGTATTAAGTCTGACTTCACCAAGACCCAAAATTCATTACACCAGAGAAT
Organism: Argynnis bischoffii washingtonia; assembly: GCA_033884665.1. Classification (NCBI taxonomy): domain Eukaryota; kingdom Metazoa; phylum Arthropoda; class Insecta; order Lepidoptera; family Nymphalidae; genus Argynnis; species Argynnis bischoffii. Next base: position 17,567,735 of record CM066610.1, read on the forward strand.
GAAGACCTGACCTCGACAAGCAGAAGCTTAGGTACATAGTTTTAATTTGTTTTTAAGTAAAGATTCTTAGTGTTAATCTTACCGGTTCACCTCACTATGTGGGACAGGATGCAAGGCGCGTGTTATGTAACTTACGTGGAGCAAATTTGAAAGGCTAGTCCCATAGAGTGACCTCTAGTTGTATATGTGGATAATGAGTTTAGCCAATTAACTGCCAGCTACTGTGTTGTTTATATATTTAGTATATTTTATAGCTGGTATGCTAGTATGGTGAATATTTTACCATGTATCAAGGGGTATATGGGGATATGGCGTTTTAGTAATTCTAACTTGTACATATAAAATTATTATATGCTTGTCTTATCGGTTGTAATGTATGCCACTTAATTGAGTTACATTGTAATTATCCAATTGCAATAAAACTTTCTGATACACTTATGTAGTTCAATCTACATATGGTAGGTGGTACATGCACGTAAGCGGAGCCAGAGCGATTCGCTAGTAATATTGAAATTCAAAAATTTATTAGTTTATACTACTTAATCAGTAAAAAGTCATAGACTAAAATGATATTTTAAATAGATACATGCGTAGCTTATAGGTTGGAGTGATCCACAGAGTACTTGTTATCCCAGTATATAAAGTGGTTTCACAAACAGTGAGCCCGGTAGGATTCCCATTGGTAATATTTAGAACAAAAGCTTCAACAAAATTTTTCTAACTTCAATAACAACGAACTTCCATAAAAACTTGTATATCTTGTTCCCAATTCCTTTTAGGGACATTGATATTAAAAATTCTTCATAGTATTACCATCGGTATATAAGAAACACAACATTGTTTTATCAATTAAATTTTATTATCAATCACATTGTAATAAATAAATATAGAGCTCAGTTTTGCTTACAGTTATAGAGGTACATTCATAGGGGGTAAGCCTTCGGAAAGAAAGGGAAAGGATGAATTCACTACGTTTTTCACAAGGTTTATAATCTGTTATTATATAAAACTTCTACAAAACGTAAAAATCACATCTATAACACGTAATAAAAAATAATATTTTTGTATTAAAAGCCCCATGGTATCGTTTGTTATCTTAATATATAAATAAATATAAATATGATGGGATGGGGTTTTATTTAAAGTAAAGGAATATGGAGGAGCGAATAATAATTAAATATATAAATATGTTGGGACATTAACACAGCATCATCTATTTCCATGGTGAGCTACGAGGCTTGTGTTATGGATACCAGATAGTTGATACACTACACATATATAACTTTAAAAACGTACATATTATAAATATGTATACCCATGACTGGAGTATAGACATTCGTTCTCATCACATAAATGAATGACGGCACAGCAAGTAGGTTTACTACAAACTGAACTAAACGTGTCATCAGAAAGATTGCCGTTTTGTTTGTTGATGATGACACTATCTTGATCTAAAATAATTTAGCCAAAAAAAAGTATGTTAAAAGCATGTCCTTACTAAATAAGAGTAAAATAGAAGGAAATTATTCGATAATATTAACTTTTTAACACGAGTCATGTATTTTGCATATATATTTTCTTTTGTACTTCAAATTAATGAAAAATATTTCTATTTTAAAGTTGCACGTAATTATAGCATTTTGACTTTAGTTGAAATAAATAATGCCTTGAACTTCTACTATTTATGCCCAAAAACACCATCAAACACCATATCAATATTACCAATTTCTTAATTAGTATATTTCTTATAAACTACTTAAGTAGTAAAAAAAATGTATCGAAACGTTTTTGCCTAAAATTATTTTATAAAAACTTTTTTGCATAATAAATTAAAAATTATAAAATTAATTTTATTTAAATACATATTTACATACATAGTTACGTTATTTTAATAATATTATTGCTAAATAAAGCTCTAAATTTAATTTTTTTAACTAGAAAACTGTGTTTTGAGCTCCTTCTCTTATGTGTAGTACCACTATCATCAATCCAAACCTGTTGCTTCTATTTGAAAAGGATCTCAAAGACCTTCTATAATTAGACGTAAGTAAAAACCTAAACATGTAAACATCTTTCAACAAACCAATATGGCAAATCATTTTTTAAAGCGATTACGCTAAAAAGGAGCTCATTCGTGTCACCGTCTCTATCGAACCGTATTTTAAAAACACCCTTATATCTCTTAAAATAGAGGCTATAAAAACTGCAGCTATGCAACTGATAAGCAATCTTAAACATACAGTTGTGTTAAACGATTGTCAATTTAATTTGTATTGTAATAGAGTTGGTGTTGTGTGTTTTTGCGTTGGTTAGGAATGTAGGCCAGGCGCCTTGAGAGTTGCATTTACATGGATCGACCTCGCAGGGTCAGTGATCTCTGTCCTTAGTCGTATTGCAGAGTGGTTTCCTTCCTTCCCATCTATACTTTTAATAATTATTTATTTGTGCTATTTGAAATTATTATATTTAGTTGAAAATAGTATGTAGAGTTTGGACAGTTTTATTTATACGTACATATTTTATTTCAACGTATTCATACTTTTACTGATTTCCTATCACTATATATTGGCGTAGACATATAATCTGGTCTCTGTTATTTTTTATTTAATTAAACGAAAAAGCTTATGTTTTAATATTATATTATTTGTAAAAGTTTTTGATTTTTAATTATATACTAGCGACTCACCCTCGCTCCGCTCTGGTTCGTCCCTGGTTACATTTTGACGTTTAGTATAGATTTCTCAAAGATAAGATATTTTCCCGCAGTAAAAAGTTTATATGTTGACCCGGATAACCAGCTATCATCATAGGAAATTTCATCAAAATCTGTCCAGTGGTTTTCTCGTGATGCGTTCCCAGACAGATAAACAGGCAAACCGACAAAAATTCTAAAAACTATAGATTCGGCCTATGTATCGATAATAATGATTATTTCAATAAGGTTTTCCAAAACATATTTAATGTACAGATTCGACTTGGAATTTTATTATATGTACCTATAGATAACGTTATTTAACATAGGAAAACGTAAAAACACTGGTTGGATGACGTCTAACGTTGATAATAAGACTAGAAGAATACAAACTAAGTAAATGATGACACAAGAATCAATAAAAATGCTGTAAATAATTAGTTTTATTTAAGATTCTACAAAGATTGTGCAACACGCGACAAAGTAGTGTTTTGTAAGTGGAACGGAAGCTCTTTATGACCAATTGATTGCCCAAATGCGGTAGCTGAGACAGTCACCCTTGTGGCTGCATAACCTTCATTCATTTTTACATATTACATGCCAAATCTAAAGTATTTATGATTGATCCACAAACCACTGTATATTTAGTGGGATTCGTTGATTAAATAATACACAAATAGCATTCGCCCGCGGCTCTACATTAGAAACAAACAAATTTGTGTTCCATACAAACTTCCAAAACTTTTTTTACCCGTTTAGGGGTTGAATTTTCGAAAATCCTTTCTTAGTATAATAATAAAATTATAAGGTAGCCAGCGCAATTACAGGCGAGAGGCATATCATCTTAGTCCTCACAGTGACAACGCACCTGTGGTTCTGCATTTTTGTTACTTAAAACCTAAGTGCATGAACCGTAGGTGTTATGGGCAACAGGTACTGCTTTCCATCAGGTGGTCTGTCTGCTCGTTTGTCACTGAATCTCATAAAAAAAAATAGTACCTACCTACTCTACGAGGAATGTACCAGCTAAACTTCAAGTTCATAGCATTTGTAGTTTATACTTTCTGAGAATACGTAATTAATTCGTGAATTGTATTTCGCTTTTATATAATTAGGTATACTAGACACTAGCGACTCTCCCTCGCTTCGCTCGGGTTCGTCCCTAGCTTGATTCCCTATACAAACTTTGATCCCCATTTTCACCCCCTTAAGGGACGATTTTCAAGATAAAAAGTATGCTATGTCCTACCCAGGGTCTCAAACTATCTTTTTACTAAATTTTATCTAAATCGAATCAGTAGATCCAGAGATTACCCCCTACAACCTCACAAACTCACAAACTTTACCTCCTTATAATTTTAGTATAGATTAAGACGTACACTACTGCTACCGACAAACGCTTTCATGGCCAATGATATAAACAATTGTGCAGGGCTTGAACCCACAGTCTCTAATTAAATGAAGGACCTCCAGGCGCCGCACTAGACGGCTCTTGAATCGCGTTCATCCCACGTGAAATATCGTACTATTGATGCGAAAGTTTGCATATGTGTATGTTTGTCACTCGACGCTGGACGTATTTAGATGGAATTTAAGGTAAGCTATGAACTGACCAATACATAGGCTAATGAGTGCCTCATAAGAAAGGACTAAGGACTTGAGCAAAGCTATTATAAAAGTATATTGCTTTCGTATATAAGAAAGAAAAAATAACAGTTCATGTCAATACAACACAATCGACGTTTCCTTAAATAGTAATAAATGAAACTTATAGAACATTTTCCTTTTCAAGTTTAAAATATGATGGTGCAACTTCTCGTGACTACACAGTTTTAGACCATAAGCGCATAGCTTATATCGAAATCACTTTATGGGTCTCTTCACCTCTGGAAATGTCGTGTTTTTGGATAGTTTTAACTTAATTTTATTTTATAACTGCAGTTATTTAAGTATTCCGTTTGAAGAACGAAGGTCTAACTTATAAAATTTAAACTCAATCCATACTAATATAATAAATAGTATATATATTTTATATATTATTATTATTATAAATATAAGAGTATGTTGTTTGATTGTTTATTTGTCCTTCTTTCACATCTAAACAGAATGACTGATTGGCATGCTTTTTTATGTGTAGATATTTGGAAGGCTGGAGAGTGACCTAGGCTACTTTTTACCGCGAGAGATTATCTCATTCTAGGGATGAACCCGAGCGAATCGAGTGTGAGTCGCTGGTGTGAATATGTTTTTGTAATCTATACTAACGACTGAAAGGATGCTCTCTAGCTTTAAAGATATTATGATATCTCATTGAAAATTGACTTTACCATGTTTATTCTATAGTACTTAAGAATAACGTGTAGCTACGATACGTAGTATAACCAATTAGCGGTAGTCATTTTAGTACAAATTTGGAGAAAAATAATAGCGCGGCGAGCCAGTACGCAAGTTACTCTAGACTCGCGAAGAGTATTTAAAGGAAACGATGATAGGTCACTAAACCAATTAATCTAAAACGAATTAATATATAACTAGCAGCTACCCTCGCTTCGCTCGGGTTCGCCTCTAAAGAAACAAATACAAATCTATCCCACGGAAAACATACATTTTTCCCAAAATAAAAAAAGTAGCCTATATAATAGCCAAATTTCATCCAGATCCGTTCAGCCGTTCTGGCGTGATTGTGTAATAAACATCCATCCAAACAACTCAATCAATCAATCATAAATAAATAGTAAGATAATAAGATAAAATCTATACTAAAAAGAATACAATATTTAAATAGTAAGAAGGTAAAATTTATGATTAATAAAACTTTATAAATATTTATATATTTTGCAACAAATAATCAAACAAATTTGTGTATAAACGTAGTATATTTTAAAGTGAGGAAAGAAGTGCATCGCATGCGAGCTGTCTGTACTTTTCCTCTCGATACGATTGCAGACGAACGAAATTAAGGATAAGCCAAAATTTATTGATTAAGCAAACAAAGGATATAAAAATGACGAAATATCGATATTTTCTTGTATATTGTTTGCATTCACGATAAAAGAATAGTACTCGTATGAAAACGTCATAAAGTATTGTTATTAAACCAAATTTTTTCAAAGATTCAGAAAATTTATTGATTTCATTCAAATATTAGCGACTCACTGTCGCTTATAGGTACATTTTGTATGGGACAGATAGACTATATACTATACATACTCGTAGATGTGATAATTTTTATATCCCTTACTTGAAAAAGTATTGATTCCCCATACCAACTTCCACCCTCTTTTCACCCCTTCAAAGGATGATTCAGGGGATAAAAGCTATCCTATGTCCTTCCGAGAACCCCAAACTATCTCCACACCAAATTTCATCTAAGTCATTCCAGCGTAGTTAGCGGGAAAAGGTAACAGACAGACAGACAGAGTTACTTTCGCATTTATAATATTACTATGGATATTCAATAATCTGTACACATAATAAAACTTAAATTTCTAAAGTCCAATTTCTATTAAATTAAAACACAGAAAATCCCTAAAATCCACTCATAATTCGACGAGCGACATCAAAATTGGCATCTATAGTAATACTAGCGACTCAGCCTCGCTTCGCTCGGGTTCGTCCCTAGGTACGTTTTAACGGTTAGTATGAAATACAAATCTTTGAATTTCTCGGCTTTTCTGTCCTATAATATGCATGTATTATACATATAAACCTTCCTCTTGAATCACTCTATCTATTTAAAAAACCGCATCAAAATCCGTTGTGTAGTTTTAAAGATCTAAGCATACATAGGGACAGACAGACATCGGGAAGCGACTTTGTTTTATACTATGTAGTGATTATAAATGTGAAAGTTTGTAAGTATGGATGTTTGTTATTCTTTCACGCCAGTACGTCAGAACGGATCTGGATGAAATATGGCACAAAGATAGATTATAGTCTGGAATACCACAAAGGTTACTTTTTATCCCGTAAAATGTACGGTTCCCGTGGGATAGGTTTGTTTTTGTTTTCCTAGAGGCGAACCCGAGCGAAGCGAGGGTGAGCCGCTAGTAATGCTATGAAAACAAACACAATAAATAAAAACCTGGTGTTTTTGCACATAACGTTTTTGTATAGAAATAATATAATATTGGGTAAATAATAGACAAATCAGTACAAACTTAGAATCACGGCCATTCCACACATTTCTAACGTGACGTCACTAGGACACTGCATTGACCTAGTTGCGCGAGTTCGATGCTCGACTGAGGTCTTCCAATCTGGTTATCTTATTGACGATAGTTTAGCGGATCGTCAGCAAGGTCGTGTTTATTTTAATTATGTTTTGTGCTAGGAAGATTCTACTTTATTACTATACATAAAAGCTAATGTTTTAGATACATTTGTAAATACTTTTGTACGATAAAATAATAACACTTACTAATATTATAAATGTTACTGTGTTTATGAATATAGTTTTGTTTCGATTTCTTTTTAGTGTTTATTTTATAACATAAATAGCTTTTCCCGCGGTTTCGCTCGCATTTTCTATTTATGTATAACCGTTTCGATCTTAAAAGGTGTAACGTGATGTTAGATAGCCTATTATCTTCAAATGAAAAATCTCAAGAATTGAGACATCAAATGCAAAAAATATTTTTTAAATCTGACTAGTAATTCCAGAGCGCATTCAAACAAAAAAACAAATAAACTAAGCTTTTCATATTAGTATATGTATATACCTGGAGACAGCATAGGAGGACTAAAGAAAGGATGTAAAGAATTTGAAACATATGTAGATACTAGATAGGCAATATGTTAGAACTGTCAGCACTATACTACTTTTCGCTTATCATAACAATGCATGTTTTTTAAAACATTAAAAAAAAATTAACATAAAAAAAATCATTAAAAAACACCAATTAACTCCTTTAATATTAAATTTTAAAAAAGTTCCTCCACATCGATATAGGAATATGAAGCAAACAAGCAAATTATGTAATTTCGAATAAATTGCATGAACCGTAGGCGTTATGGGCGACAGGTATCGCTTTCCATCAGGTGAGCCTGTCTGCTCGTTTATCACTGAGTACCATAAAAAAAAAAGAAAAAAAAAGAATAAAACTCAAAATGTCAATCAAATATTCGCGTAAATCTAAGAAAGTATCAAGCAAATTCAATCAAAATTTGCTATAACATTAGTGGGTTGGTCTATGCGATGATGAATCAGCCACGAAGACCATTTATTAAATTAACATTTTATGTATATAAATTTATTTCGTGTACCTCAGAAACGGCTCTAACGATTTGGATCAAATTTTGTATTTAGATAAGGTTTTGCTTTTTAAGTTTATCTATTTAAGTGTCTTTCTGAAAAAAGACGCAATTTTTGAATGTTTTCCGAAAAACGCTGAGCGAAGCTACAGCTTCTTTACTTTACATACTTCATCATATAACATCAGAATCACTTTTACTGTTTGCTAGCGGTTCACCCTTGAGTAACACCACCACGCTCGGGTTCGCCTCTAGACAGACAAAAACAAATCTATCCCACGGGAACCGTACATTTTTCCGGGATAAAAAGGAACCTATTTGTTATTCTGATGTATGAACTATATTATTGTAAAGTTTCATTAAAATTCAATCCGAATCCAATCCAATCAATACAGTTTTTGTGTACTAAGCTGTGTAAGTAACTTTAGTTTTTTAACTATCCCACGGGCACTCTCTAACTAACTTTCCGGAATGAAAAGTATCTAAAATACTGACCGGAGATATAAGGTTTCACTATGCAAAATATCATTTAAATTGGTCCAACAGTTTCCGAGATTAACCCGTACAAACAGACAAACAGACAAAGACACAAAAAATTAAAAAAAAATCTGGATTTGTTTTATTTCTCTTCTTACATCCACCCTCTAACCCGGTTTTTAGCATTTTTTTTCTATGTACAGACATTCGACCTCTACAGTTTTATTATATATATAGATTTTAACACTTCAAGTATTATATATAATAAATTGACCTCAGCAGTCATACAGTTGCTTGTTCGAATCTGATTTAGAACGGTAATGAAATATAATATTTATTTATGGAACGCTTTTAGTCTAAATTCAATAAATGTACATACATACTCGTGTGTGCAGTAATCTTGTACTGACTCGCAAAATTAAGTTATTCTTCGTTTTAACCGACTTTTTTTAAAGTCGTAGGATGTTCTTTATTTTTACCCGTCTGCGTGATTCAAAGGAGGGTAATGTGTTTATCAGTCTATGTGCATATGTATGTATGTTTGTTCCTATGTGGCGTTCTAGAGACCAAACGCGTGGGCTGATTTTGATGATTCATACGTCGTTAGATTCGTCTTGATAACGCTAGTATCATAGGCTATATAAAAATAGTTAAAAATTAAAATGGCAGATTTAAGACACCAATTTGTGTCTTTAAAATTTTTTTGTTCAAATAAGTCGACTGGAGTATCATTTTTTTGGGTATATGTTTTGGATATAGTCATTTCTTGACACATTGTTTTTTGTTATTGATAAAAAAGCTAAGCTAAGCTAATACTCGTCAGCTACTAAACGAAAAAAAGGATTGACAAACAGAGGAGAAACAGATAGCTGTTTTGTCTTTACATATTTATATATAAATCGATGGTGGAATAGTTTAATTAGTAACACAATGTGTATCAATAATGAAATGTAAAATAATTAATCTATACATATTAATAAAATTAGAGTGTCTGTTTGTAATATTAAAATAACAGCTTTTTACTAAATACATATGGATGTATGCACAACATTTTTTACCATTTTTGTCTGTCTGTTTGTCTGTCTGTTTGTTCCGGCTTATCTCTGAAACGGCTGGACCGATTTTGACGGGACTTTCACTGGCAGATAGCTGATGTAATAAGGAGTAACTAAGGCTACTTTTATTTTAGAAAAAAAAATGTCCCATGAAAAAAAAAACAAATTAATTAATTTTGTTTCGGGAAGCAACCTAGGGACGAACCCAAGCGAAGTGAGCGTGAGCCGCTAGTTAAAATATAAGAACTGGTGGAAACAACTTAGTGGGACAATTATCTTAGTACTCTAACTAAGTAAAGAAGCATTCGTGCGTTATTTACGTCATAGTCATTAAAACTAGTGAAGATTACTTGCTAGGGTTCCGTACCCGAAGAGTGCTGTCGGTTCGTCCGTCTGTCAGAGGACTATATCTCATGAACCGTAATAGGTAGAGAGTTGAAATTTTCACAGAGAGTGTACATCTATTACCGCTATAACAACAAATACTAGAAAAACAAGATGGCGAATTTCAATGTAAATTAAAAAAATCGATTATGGTACGGATGGATGTGTGCGAGTCCGACTCGCACTTGACAGATTTTTGTTTTTTACTTCCAATTTTTAAATAAATATCTAATGGTAAAAAATAATGTACACACGCATACAAAAAGAATAAAATACGCCAAAAAATGATATTATAATTATAATTAGTTTATAATACCACGTACATTAACAAATTCATTTGGCTTTACTTACACGCCTATTCCCTTATATCTTATTCTCTAACATAGTATATGTACAATGTACATAGGTACATACATACTACTAATTGACTCCAACGCTAGTAAATATTTGTTTTGGCTGTATAAAATGTTCGACTCCTCAGATAAGACGAATTTACTAAGAGCTATTGTACATTGTTTACTCACTGTTTGCTATGTAAGTAATACTAGCAATCGCTTGCAACGTCACCTGCCTGTGCTTAAACATTTTATCTACTCAATCAAGTAAAGAATAAAAATGCCGTTATTTTGCAACGCACGTTGGAACAGACAAATAAACATAGTATTTTTGCTCTCTTACTTTCAACATACAAAATATATTACTCTTTTATTATACATAATACTAGCGACTCACCCTCGCTCCGCTCGGGTTCGTCCGTAGATACGTTCTGACGTTTAGTATAGATTTCTCAGACATGAGATATTTTCCCGCAGTAAAAAGTATCCTATATGTTGACCCGGATAACCAGCTATCCTCATATCAAATTTCATCAAAATCTGTTCTGTAGTTTTATCGTGATGCGTTTCCAGACAGACAGACAGACAAAAATTCGAAAAACTATAGATTCGGCCTCTGTATCGATAATAATGACTATTTCAATAAGATTTTCTAAAAAATATTTAATATACAGATTCGACTCAGAATTTTATGTATAGATTACAGATGTATATTTTAAAGTTAGTAGATATTCTTGCGATGACACGAGACACGAAATGAATTGCAAATAGAAATTGAGCATGCAACCGCAAACGACTTCGCAATAGTTTGTAAACAATACATAGATACCTGGTGTCAGACCCAAATGAGAATCACTATGCAGACCACGGACGTGGTGACAGATTTCGGGAAAGATGTTTAAACACATACATACAGTTTAAACTCTTATGCCATGGTACTAGCAGCTCATTAATGCTTTGCTCAAGCTTTGCTCTTTGCCTTTAGAAACTTTAAGTTTAATGACATACTAGTGACTGCCCTCGTGTTACTCAGGTGCCTCTTGTGATACAAAGATACAAATCCTCTTAATATGTATTATGTATAGGTATTAATCTTTTGGAAAATATCCAATGACACCTTTTGGTAAATTATAAAACCCTAGCCTTATTAATTGATTTCTCAGAGATGTGATATTTTGCTGCAGTAAAAAGTATCCTATGTATTGACCTAGATAACCAGCTATCATCATACCTAATTTCATCTATCTTGTGGTTTTCTCATGATGCGTTCCTAAACAAACAGACAGACAGCCAAAAAATCTAAGAACAATAGATTTGGCCTCTGTATCGATAATAATGATTAATGACTATTCGACCCAGTTAGAATATGTATAGATTAAAAAGAAAACAAAAAAAACATATGTAACAATTGAAAATATAACGCAAGAATTCAGAAGTTATAAAAATTAGGTTTCCGGTCATGTTAAACTCGCGTCAGGTCACCGCTACTTGCTTACAGAAATTTATATTTGTGTAAACAAGTATGAATCTTTATAGATTCAATTACGATCTAGTATAGTAGTTCGCAAATCTAGCACAACTGTTGTCAACGGTTGTGAATTTATTATTACGTGAGAAAATAAGAAAAAAATAAAGCGCAAAATTTTTGAGTAGCGTAGTAACTTACCCTTGCTTCGTCGTCGATCGGCAGCCATTTTTTTTTTACTTTTATTTAAATGTCTAACGATAACTACATTTTTAATAAAAAAAGGTATACATACAGACTTGAAATCACATTTTCGAGTTTCTTTTTAAAATTTATATATAGCATAGATAACGCATAATATACACAGATAACAAACGTACAACCAAAACGAAGAGTATCTACTTCTTTTTAAAATCTGTCAATTAGTCATTGAATTTATTAACAACAGAAAAAAAAATACAGGAGCTGACAAAGACATTCGTTAGTATAAAATTAATTAATACTAAGTTTCGCCCTGAAGTCGAAATCGACCATATATTTTACCATAATATTTTTTTTATTGATTATAATAACTAAAGCTCGTCAACAGCTACAGTGCTACAAGGATCATTTAGCACTTAGGTGGCATTGACATGAAGGCGTGGGTAGGAAATTAGGGTTTTTCTTTAATTAAAAAAAAACCTTCTAACCTCTCTAATACCACTTCATGTATTGAAATATTTTTATTGAAATAAAAGCACAAAATATCCACAGCAAAAATCAACTCCAACTTCTCTCAAACGTAACGCTTTACAAGATGGCGGTGTTAGTTCTGATTTCCACCACGTGTCAAATGATCCTTGTAGCACTGTACAAAAAAAGAAAATCGGTTGACAAACAGAGGAGAAAAACCTACTGAACTATTCTGTCTTCGTATACATACATATATATATATAATATAAGGAATTTTTGGCTTTATATATAAAATGTGTCTATTGGTGATAACATCCAAAATGCTTTCAAAGTGTAATAATCGTGCAATGCACCCAAAGGGCGTCCTAAGGACGTCGCTCGCGCCGTCTGGAGGGCGTTCCATATAGGCTCTACAAAATAGAGAGGCCAACATGAAATTTCAATTTGTTATAATAACGATATTTATGACTTAATAAGTGAACCTTTAAGAACAAGAAAAATGTTTTTATGACACAACGGTAATGTTTTAATGTTGGATACTAAGGTGGTAGCTAATTCGATAAAGACGTGTATTTGCATGTGTGTGTTTTTAACATATTAAATAATTAATAAATATGTTGGGACATTAACACACAGCATCGTCTAGTTCCATGGTAAGCTAGGAGGTTTGTCTCATGGATACCAGATAGTTGATACGCTACACATATATAACTTTAAATACATACATACTATAATACATACGTTCGTGCCTATCACACTAGTGAATGCCCCCAGTGGGAGTTGAACCCGCGACTGCTGGCACAGCAAGTAGAGTCCTTTCATAATTTTGCTATAACAGAAGAATGCCATAAAAATTTTAATCATACCAGGCTTACAAAATAAGGAATACCTTGATCAAAACACGACACGATGTGTAGGTCTGGAGCTCAATTTGTCCTTGTATTGCTAAAGCCATATAACAGAAACATGTAATTACAATTTTGTCAACACGAATAATAAATTGATAGTTATTATATGTATCTATATAGTTCTAAACCTAAAGAATTTTCCAGATATTTTCTTTGAGGGACAATTGAAAAGCTTCGTAGCATTTACATATAATTCACTCAATTTAATGTCCCACTACTGGGACGCTATATATGTACATATGTATATATATATAGCCCTTCAATACAGGGCCGATCACTTTGCTAATCAAGTGCACCTTGGCAAAGTTCATATGTCCTTCGAAAACTTATTAAGCTCTCTCACATGAAGGTTTCCTTCTCATTGCCATAAAACGATTCACACATAAATTTGCTTAACTCGATTTTTCAAGCGAGTCCTTTTTATTATTTTTTATTTATAATTTGTATGTATTTAAAGTTATACATATATGTGTAGTGTATCAACTATCTGGTATCTATAACACAAGCCTCGTCAATGTCCAAACATATTTATTTATTTATTATTTATTTCTGGCTATCACTGCCTATTAATAATAAATAGGCAGTGATATCTATATCTATACATATAAATAAAATTGGAGTGTCTCTTTGTAATATTAAAATAACCGTTTTTTACTAAATGCATATGGATACACGGTACATATACCAAAACAACATTTTTTACAATTTTTGTCTGTCTGTTTGTTTGTTCTGGCTAATCTCTGAAACGGCTGGACCGATTTTGACGGGACTTTCACTGGCAGATCGCTGATATTATAAGGAGTAAGCTAGGCAACTTTTATTTTAGAAAAAGACTTTAGAAGGTTTGGCGAAAAAATTAAAACCCATGAAATTGTGATATATTGATGTTCTCCCGACCGATTCCGGCCACGGCGGCCAATCTCATTGAGACTAGCCAACTGCGCAGGAGATATTATAGTGCACAAGTGTACGCGCAGACACAAGTGCACTCTCTATTCCTGTCACTCTCATACTCCAGTGGGACGACTACTCGACACGACCGGTGAGAGTTAAGGCGCAGGACCGACGGCTTTACGTGCTCTCCGAAGCACGGGGGTGAAACACCGCCAACTTCCCAACTCCGGGCTGTTACTGAGGCTTACTATACAGAAAGACTCAATAACTAAACTTGGCCCGACCCGGGACTCGAACCCAGGACCTCAGGATGTGCAGCCGTACATGCTAGCTACTACACCACCGAGGCAGTATGTGATATATATGTATATATTCATAGTTATATAGATAGGTAAATTTTATTTATCGTTTGTTCTTTATCTCAAATTTCCAATAATAATTGTGGTAAATTTCGACTACTAGTCAAAATAAATATTTGTATCTTTTAAGAACAAAACCTGCACCTTCCACTGAACACGTTTAAACTTAAACTCTTAAACATTGCGTGATAGATAGATTGTTATTAATACCACACGTTGGTTTTTAAGAGATAGGTATGTGGTGAGAAATAATTAATTAATTTAACAATTTAATTGAACGTTATTGAAATATAAGTATGAGAAAAACTAAAATATTTTTTCGTTTCATTCCGTGTATTCTATATGAAATTATATTTGTGAAAAGCTAAAACAGTATGACAAATGGTCAACGACATACTAGTATAGGTAGTCTGGAGGTCGGGCGGACGTCCTTGCGGCACAGTGCAATGTAGGGACTTACATAATTAGACTTGTCTAGTCATTGCATGGAAAGGGGAGAGAAGATCAAGTTATAAAATATTTAAATCTATAAACTTTTTCATATAATGTCGACTTTTGTATTCTGAAATAAAAGAAATATAAAGAAAATTCTGAAGAAATTTCTAAATATCATAGAAAAATAAGAAACTTTATAAGATGTTACTAAATCTTAAATCATTATAAATTATATAAATCTATTTTATCATCTTTATTACAAAACATTCTGAGTATTAGACAGTGGTGTCGATGATCCAACGACTTTCCCCGGTCGTAGCTCCGTAGCGTCCTCTACGCCGTAGCGGGGCGTACGGACATAGGCAGGTGATCAAACTATAACTTTAAAATTCGCTAAAAAAAAGATATTTTTTTGTTAGTTTTTCTTTGAGTTTTAAAAATATAGCCTTTATTTCTATGAAATTGTAAAATAATATCTTAATCAAATTTTAGCTCTTTATTTCAAAATACTTTTTTATATATCTATTGTTTACTCAAAAAACATAGGCAATAAATACGCTTCTTTTTAAAACAATTTCGTCCAGTCCCGTACCCTATTTTGCTATTTTATACATAACTAGCGACTCGCCCTCGCTCCGCTCGGGTTCGTCCCTACTTACGTTTTAAGGTTTAGTATAGATTTCTCAGAGATGAGATATATTCCCGAAGTAAAAAGTATCCTATATGTCGACCCGGATAACCAACTATCGTCTACCAAATTTCACCAAAATCTGTCCAGTAGTTTTCTCGTGATGCGTTCACACACAGACAGATAAAAATTCTAAAAACTATAGATTCGGTCTCTGTCTAGATAATAATGACTATTTCAGTAAGATTTTCCAAAAAATATTTAATATGCAGATTCGGCTTAGTTATGTTTTTTTTATATGTATAGATTTCATTTATTAAACATTGTAAAATTCTACATTTTTACACATTTTTTGTAGAATCCAAGTAATTTCTAAAATTAAAAAAGCTTTTCAAACACAAGCGTAAGCTGTAGTCTGCACCCTAGTGGGTGCATGTCGTCGACCGCGCTAGGAAGGACGAGTCGACCTCAGCGTTACGAGATGGGCCATTACATTCTAGTTCATACAAAAGCTACTCAGATTTTATATATAAAATATAAAACTGAAAAATATATTTCGCCAAAGATTTTGCGTCTGGTAAGGATACTATAATGAAACCTCTATAAAGCGTAGGACGCAAAGATAAACATATTATGTAATTATTTTATTTTGCCTCTTTATAAGCAATATTATTTATTATATAACAGTCAATATTAATCTATCTTTCGATTATTTTGTTTATCGGAAAAAGATATCTGACAAACAGACTATTTGGGTCCGGACAACATTTGTCAAATTTTAATCTATTTGTAAAATAGATCCGCAACAACTATTATATTATTTCTTATGTCTTATTGTTTAAATATATATTGTGTTAGCTGTTGTAAATCTTGATTTTACAGCAAATCGCTCCGTTTCAACTTGTAATCAGATTTAGCGATTTTTTTTTCTCTTTTACCGATTATTCTCAATATAAAGTGTTTTCTCTATTCTACGCGACATGGGCGAAGTAAATTGAGCCAAACTAGCTCTCCTAGAAGCCAATAAACAATACAATTAATTTGAATTGAATTTAAAATAGTCCTGCCCTAGGTCCGGGGAAGTCACATTAAGATTTCGTTCACCTAGTCTAGCTAGGACGAAAGGACGGAGACCTGAGTGCATTTACCGACGAAATATGGAAAATTACCTACCTAAAATCCAATTTAAGTTTTAACTCAGGCATGGTTATGACATACTCTATGATATACCAATAACGTCTTTGATGTTTTATAATTAATTATCTGTCAATAAAATATGAGCAATCTATTAAATATGAAGTGAAGTAATAGAGATATTTAGATTTTTTAAGTATAACATTGGTATTATGTAAAAATATTTTTCGTTAGATGTTATTAGTGCATGGATAAAGTAGAAGTACACAGCATACATACATTTTTTTTTAATTCTTCTATACAATAAAACCAAAAATGAACAGTGTTTACGTAATTTCAATATTTAATGTAGCCTAAATATTTGTAAAAAACAAATGTTATGTCTTAGGCTTATATAGATATTTTATTTAAATAGACTTTCAATCACAATTCAATTCAAAACATAAGTCAATTTTACATTATAAATTAAACTAGCGGTTCACACTCACTCCGCTCGACTTCGTTTCGTTTTAAAGTTTAGTATAATTTCGCAGAGATGACATATTTTGGTGCAGTAAAAAGTATCCTATATGTTGACCCGAAGTCACATCATACCAGATTTCACCAAAATCTGTACAGTAGTTTTCTCGTAATGCTTTCACAGACAGGCATACAAAAATTCTAAAAACTATACATTCGGCCTCTGTTTCTATAGTAATGATTATTTCAATAAGATTATTCAAAAAATATTTAATGTACGGATTCCACTCTCTTAGAATTTTATATTTTGTTAAAATACATGTTTAATTGATTTAATTTTTTTTGTACTTCTTATGTTGTAGAAGATTATGGATGCAATTATGATTTTTCTACTTAGGTAGGTACTTTTGCTTATAGGTGGCATGAGGCATGAGACTGACTTAGCAAAAACTAGAAAAATTATCTTATGCCCGCTGCATAAAATACCTGCGTGTAAACTCGGTCTTATGATTTACCGTAGTTTCTGTACTCAACCTTCAGTTGGCCTCTAAGAGTCTTTTGATCACATTAAAAAACAATACCGTTTGGCAACAAAGAATATTTCGAGTTGATAAAACGTTTTTCTGTACAAAATGTATGAGAAAAGATTTTGGCGATTTCTGTCATTTCTAGTACTCATACCTTAAATGGTCCCATAGAGTCTTTTGATCCCTACATGAAATAGGATCGACTGACATAAAAATTTTTTTTTGGTATTTTAGCATTTTTCTCGCTGACTGTACATTTTTTCCTAAATCTGTGAATACAGTTCAGAATATCTCAAAAAGTTATGGATGGTCTCCTAGGAACATTTTTCTGTACTATAGCAGTTAAGGTGCCTGCCCTTACTGTCCCGTCTCAAAAATCCACCCTGTATACATACATAGTACTCGTACAATTATAGATTTTCTTTCTGCATACTGTTAAAAAATAGAATGATCAATATAGACGCAGGCATTAGACTCATGACAATTTTATTTCTTTTATGTGTAATTTCTGGAAGTCACATAAAACCCACACTCACCTCGTCTGGGCTCGGTCGAAAGGGCAGCGAACTAAGTACATACCCCTAAGACTTACAAATTTAGGAATTCAGAGTTACATATAACTACTGTATTTTTTTATAGTTGATCTGAAAAAATTGTGGTTTTGAAAAAAAAAATTACACTACCTGTTTACTAAACGATTTATTGAACTTACTAAATGATTTTCTTATAAATTTATAATTTGACAAAATTTTACTCCTTTTGCAATATATTAGATTTAACTTAAAAAAGAAGACACATTTATTTTTTCATTTAACCTATACTTAATATTATAGAGAGGCAGAGTTTGTTTGTTTGAGCGCGCTAATCTCAGGAACTACTAGTCCGATTTGAAAAATTCTTTTTGCATTAAAGAGCTTGATTATTGAGGAATGTTATAGGCTATACATCATATAAAATAGTCTATCTATTCCATACTAACCGTTAAAACGTACCTAGGGACGAACCTGAGCGAAACGAAGGTGACCCTCTAGTAAAAATATTAGACTAAATATCTAAAAACTGTTTAACTTAAAAATAGCCAAAAAACCAATTATTTAATATTATGAAATCAAGCACATTATATATAAAATGTAAGTATAAATTGTTTGTGTTTCCTTCTAAATGAGCTTAATCTGGCTGGCTAGCTTATCTGGGGGTAGTGGAAGTCACTAAAAAGTTCACCTCGTCTGGCGTCCGGGCGAGGGGGCAGCAACCCGAATGCATAGCGTTCTAACGGGAATTACAAAACTGTTTTTGCTACACTACAGCATTGTTCGCGTACGGAATTTCTGATGAATATTTTTGTGAACAAATTTCAACTAGATTGAGTTTTA
Organism: Argynnis bischoffii washingtonia; assembly: GCA_033884665.1. Classification (NCBI taxonomy): domain Eukaryota; kingdom Metazoa; phylum Arthropoda; class Insecta; order Lepidoptera; family Nymphalidae; genus Argynnis; species Argynnis bischoffii. The sequence goes on from CM066610.1 coordinate 17,586,785, forward strand.
ATAAAAATAATGCTTAAATACTTTTAATAAAGTTATGAGTATATCTTGTGTATGTATATATAAAATCAAAAAGATACTTGCAGTTTATTTATGCCATGATTTAATTAGGTGTTGGTTTTCAAAAATAATCCTTCTTCTTCATTTAAAAGTAAAAATCTAACATTTAATGAATTTTATTTCAGACGACTCACCCTCGCTCCTATGTCCTTCCCAGGGTCTTAAACTGTCGTCTTACCAAATTTCATCTAAATCGGTTTAGTAGTTTCGGAGCCTATTCGGTACAAATAAACAAACAAATCTTTCCTTTTTATAATACATATACATATAATTCATATTAGTATAGTACTATGTATATCGATTTCTCCAAAAAAATAAATAAACGTTATATATTATAACATTAATAACAACGACTATTGTAACCTTTGTTTTATTCGAATCTTATATAATAACTAATAGAACTTGTTTCGAATGATACAATTCAGAACTCAGTGATAAGTTATAACATCTGACTCAAGGAGTTCGTCTGTTATGGAAGTCAGTTGAAAGCCTCTTTGCCCGGACGAAGGGTTACTGAACTTATGCAACAAGGGAGGGGGTTAAAACACCCCACAAGACCCATCTCAATTACTTTTTTCCAAATTTAAATTTCATAAGTATTTATTTATAAATTCTTTAAAATTTTTGACTGTTTAAATTAAATTAATCTTGATAATTTTATAAAAGCTCAAATTGATGAAAATAATGGAAACATATATTAGCAAATGCCCTCAGCTCTGCTCGTATAATTAGAAATAACAGATTTTCATACAAATAACCCCTTTTCCACCCCTTCACAGACGAATTTCCAAAAAATTCTTTTTTCGTCCTACCTGCACCTATGAAGAATCTACCTGTCATATTTCAAATTTAAAGAATACTAGTGACTTTCCCTCGGTTCGTTTGGGTGCGTCCCTAGGTACGTTTTAAATAGATATAAATAGGTTTTGCAAGTGTACCTTAGGAGATAGACCTATGGTATTGTAGGTTTTTCTGTAGGCCTTGTTAAGACCTACAGTTTTCTTATCTCATAAAGCTTAGCCAGCCATTTAACATGTAGATTTCTAAGAACGACTCGATAGAACCAGTTATTGTGTTTTCCCGTGGGAATGAAAAATTTGCCTATAGTAAAAAATATCCTAAACATTGACTCGAGTAATAATTTATCACTAAACAAAATTTGGTTAAAATCAGTCCAGTACTTTTTTCGTGAAACGCGAACACACAAACATACATACTGACGAACAGACAAAAAAATTAATAACTATTATTTTGGGGTCTATATTCTATGCACTACACGTTAGTCATTGTTTTATAAAGTATTTCATGTACAGATTTCGCTAGGTTACTGTTATATTATATGTATAGATATACTTTGTGAGATTTTGTGAGTAATCAGTAATAGGTATTTCGATTTTACATAGATGTTATCCCTTTAAATCCCACATAGAGTAGCGGTCATGCAAACATTTGCCCTTATCAAACTTATTGTTGTTGTGTGTTGTACATGAATCGAACATCACCGTTGGTGGGTAGAAGGTGTAGAATGTATTATATACAAGAAAGTATCGAATATTTCATAGGATTTATTGTGTGGGTGTATAAGAAAAAAATAAAGATACGTATTTACTAATATAGATACTGTATTTTGATATTTTGACGATACGTTTGGCTCAGCTTGTAGTGACCCTACTTGCTGTGCCAGCGATCGCAGATTCGGATCCCGGCATTCATTTGTGTGATGAGCACGAATGCTTGCACTCGAGTCATGGGTGTTTATATTTATAATACGTATATATTTAAAGTTATATATGTGTAATGTATCAATTATCTAGTACCTATAACACAAGCCTCATAGCTTACTATGGAACTAGATGATGTTGTCTGTTAATGTCTCAACAACATATTTTTGCCATACATATCCTAATAAACCCAAACTAGTAACAAAGAAAAACTATTCTCATACCAGCGACTTACCCTCGCTTCACTCGGATGCGTCCTTAGGTGCCTTTGCTATTTGTAACATTGTATGCTGGCTTGGCTTTTGTTTTACTCCAGATCAAAAGCTATCTGTATATAAAATTTCATCGAAATCTGTCAAGCCATTTCCGTGTGTATAAATAACAAACACATATACATACACATATATTTAAAACGGATTTATAAAAGTAGTGCGATAACTTTGCATTTTTTATGAGTTTTATTAAAATTTGAATATTATGGTACCGTCTAATTACCTAAGAAACCACTTAAAATAAAGATAATAATATGATTCTTCAACTTGTAAAATTTCTATATATAATAAAATCACGCCATTCGATCATTATTGTACGAAAGAAATTAACGCACTGCCATTTTACACATTTACTCGCACTAGTATTCGCCAGTGGTCGAAATCTATACATCTATATAATCTATAATGATAAATAAAATTGAAGTGTCTTTTTGTAATGTCAAAATAACAGCTTTTTACTAAATTCATATGAAATTGCATACGGTGCTTATAAGAAAAACGCAATTTTTGATTTTTATCTGTCTGTCTGTTTATTCCGGCAAATCTCCGAAATGGCTAGACTGATTTTGACGGGATTTTCACCTTCAAGTAGCTTCTGTTATAAGGAGTAACTTAGGCTACTTTTATTTTGGAAAAAGAACTAGGGTTGCGCTCAAAAGAATAAAATCGTACTTAGGGAAGCACCCGAGCGAAGCGAGAGTAAGTCGCTGGTAATTAATAAAACTGAGTGATTTTGCCTATACCTATCTGTATAAAAAAACTGTTTCCATATTTTTTCATTGATGCTAAAGCTCATCAAGCTACGATATAAAAAAATTACACGGTTGACAATAAAATTACAGGACAGAGGTTTGTCTTTACCTGTTATAAGTAGGTATTATCAACGAAAATTGCAAAAATCATTTCCTTTGTATCGATATTTTTCCGCTACGCTATCGTTTTTACATAAGACGTATAAGTAAGGCATAAGCTCCAAACACGTCTACATTTCCAAGCTCACGCTTACTTTGAATATTTCATCGAGTATTGTTTGTTTAGGCTCGTATATATGGCGCGTGATGTTACTGCGAATTTTGAACTAAGCCTTTCCACCGCAGACGATATAAAAACGCTGGGAATATATAAATAATTTTATTTATAGCGAAATTATAATTGTTGTACTGTTTTTTTAATACTTTCACAGTGTAATGAGCTTATTACGATTTATTAATTGACAAACAAAACCAAATCTATCCCACGGGAACCGTACTTTTTTCTAAGATAAAAAGTAGCCTATTTGTTATTCTTATGTATGAACTATATTATTGTACAGTTTTATTAAAATCCAATCAGTAGTTTTTTTGTACTAAGCTAAATATAAAAATTATATAAAGATAAAAAGTAACCTATGTACAATTCCAGACTATAATATCTCTATGCCAAATTTCATCCAGATCCGTTTTACCGTTATGGCGTGATTGTGTAACAAACATCCATCCAAACATCTAAACTATATACTAAATACTAAATATTCATACAAGGGAGCAACTGATACTATAAAGGCTTAACGAGATTGTCAGTACAAAAATGCATAATTAAAAAGTTTAATATATTCGTAACAACATATGTATATACGTAAAGACAAAACGTTCAGTATATTTTCTCTGATTGTCAACCGATTTTTTTTCTATTTGTTTTGTTTCGTAGCTATTGCTAGAGCTTTAATGTTATAAATAAAAAAAGATTTGGAAACGGCTTTTTTAGTTTGTATAAAATGGAAATGAAAAAATATATAAGCAATTTTATATTGATATAATATTTTTTTTTCAACTTACGTAATTTGTGCTGACGGCCTCATCACCTCATACTAAATATTAGATAATATTCTCCTTTGTTTTAATTTATGAAATTTTCAAGAAAATCGCCTGCAGCATAGCTCCTTACTAATTAATCCGTTATTAACTTACAAAGATAGAACTTGTCTAGACTAAAACCTATCAAACTTTTCAATTTCATGAATTACGTCTTGAAAATTATTAAAAATGAATCATTATGTAGATTAATAAATATAACATTAATAATTTCTGTATTACTAAAATCACTTACAATTGTTTTTTTTTTCTTTTTCATATATTGTGTTTGTGGCACGATTATTTAGTTTCTAAATGTAATTAAAAAAAAAAATTCTAATATTCTAAGTACGAGGTTTCGTATGGAAATAGATATATAAACATACTGCGATAAGTTAATATATGTTTAATATAAAGTGCCCCGAGTGTCTATTACAAAGAGGCATAGTCAAACAAATTTTAAATAGTTTTTAAATTTAAATAGTCCATGTATATATATATATATATATATATATATATATATATATATATATATATATATATATATATATATATATATATATATATAGTCCAAAAATAGAGTAAAGAACATTTTCTCCGCCTTCTCCGTTAAATGAAGCGTGAAAAATCAAAAAAAGAGTATAAATGTAATATGTTTAGTTTTATACCTATACATATGCTTATTAGTAGCCTCCGCGTCCAACAGTTCATATGCAGTAAGACCAAGAACGACTTTTTATTATAATAGCAAACAGGTACAAATTATCCCATGTATATATATATAACTATAACTAAGTGCATACACCTTGATATGTCGGGTTGTACGTGAAAATTCCTAACCACGAGAATAATTAATAATCCAAACGCACACATACTTAATGTACAAATAAGATAAGAGCACACATAAACACGCCGCACACATTCACAGAACGCACACAGACGTGAATGTCTAGACAACTTGTTAAAATGCGGTGTTCCGGGACTCGACATTCGTGAGTAGGATAGGTCACGGACCAAGTTATTTCTTTCTATCCTATAGCAGCATCCCGCTCTATCCTCAAACGCAACTCTTCATCCCAATATCAACCTTATAACTTACATATAAAACTTAAAATCCCACAATAATTACATCAGGTACAAATTTCGCTTTCAAAGCTCGAAGGTACCGTCTCAAAGAGACTAAGTTAGCTTTATGTCACGGGATATTGCGCCTTACTGTAATACGATAGAAATGATAGTCGCGTTTGTAGACGGTTAAGTCTTTCAGGTCTCCCAGTTCTAGGTTTGTCCTTGAGTCGGGACGAATTAGTCGGGAATAATAATTTATGTAAATGTGCGTGTGTGTTCATAATACAAACGGGTGCGTGTGTGCCGTAAGGCTGTGTCGCGTCGTCACTTATTCAAAACCTCTGGGGTTTGCAGAAAGGATATTTAGGTTCGAAGTCGAGACTTAGTATGTTATGTTTTATTAATCTAGCCTACATTTAGTGACTTGCAAGTGTTAGATCGAGCTCAGAATTCACTATCTCTCTACGGGGAAATAAATAATATGTTATACTATAGAATTAACATAAAATAACGAGTTATTATATGCTTTTTTAGGTATGAATTTATCAGTCAATTGGAAATATAAATGTAATCTGTATTCTAAGGGTACCTACATCGAACTTACGATCTACAAGTAGCCAATACTCGATCATCACACTACAACGGTAATTAAAAATACATATATCGGTTAAAGTATTATTATATTATTTGATAACATCCATCCAGTTGTAGCTCAGATACAGGAAAGTTAAATCAAATAATAACTTGCGTTTTTTCCTTACGATTTACATAAATTTTATTCGATCTAAACTCTAATACACCGGGTTAGTTGTTATCTATACTAATATTATAGAGGCATAGTTTGTTTGTTTGTTTGATTGAACGCGTTGATCTCAGGAACTACTAATCTGATTAGAAAATTTCTTTTTGTATTAGATAGCCCATTTATTGAGGAAGGCTATTTTAGGCTATATATCATATATTACCTATATAGTCTGTTTATTCCATACGCACCGTTAAAACGTAACTAGGGACGAACCCGAGCGAAGCGAGAATGAATCGCTAGTAAGATAATACAGAAATACTGTTGCTAAGAACCCTATATTAGGCACATAAACAATAATAATTTTGACAATATATAATATTCTAGTAATAATGTCTCCAGTGTACGGTAACTCTTACAAGGCTTCATATATTTGCCATATATAATTAGTTTTCGCTTTGTAAAGAAATCTGTTACGGACGAACGGTCCCTTTATTTAGGTTTCGGTCAATTTCGGTATATAAATTGCGAAAGAATAACTAAAATTCTGTTAAAATCATTTAATAGAATGTTTTAGACGTTTTTGTAAAGTTTTTATTTTTCACTGAAAGGGAAAATTGAATTATACAATTTAGTTTCAGTTGTTAACGGGGTTGAAAAAAAAGTTACAAAACACAATTTTATTTAGATTGTAATATATAACATTTTTACTATTTCATGTTATCGAGTAATTCTTAAAAATACCTCTGGCAGTAAAACTTACACATTAAATCATATCTATATATCTATACTTAATATAATATTATAAAGAGGCAGAGTTTGTTTGTTTGAACACGCTCATTTCAGGAACTACTTATTTGATTTGAAATATTCTTTTTACTTTAAATAGCCCGTTTATTAAGGAAGGCTATCTATTCAATAGTAACAGTTAAAACGTACCTAAGGACGAACCCGAGTGAAGCAAGGGTGAATCGCTAGTATACATATAAATAGACAAAGACAAATCAGTTCACTTTTTCCCCCTCTGTATCCTCAACCGATTTTCTTCTTTTTAATTTAGTAGCTATTGACGTTTTAGTATAATATTTATACATATAATAAAATTGTAACTAAGCCGAATCTGTACATTAAATATTTTTTGGAAAATTTTATTGAAATAGACCTTATTATCGATACAGAGGCTAAATCGATACTTTTTAGAACTTTTGTCTGTCTGCCTGTCTGTATGTCTGTCTGGCATTACCGCATCACGGGAAAACCACTGGATAGATTTTGATGAAATTTGGTATGATGATAGCTGGTTATCCGATTCAACATATAGGATACTTTTTACTGCGGGAAATTATCTCATCTCTGAGAAATCAATAGTAAACGTTAAAACGTATCTTACCCCAAATATGCAATAATGAATACCTCCGAATCCCGACCACCGGCGAACACTAGTTTACATAACGTATCATTATCGTCATATAACCAAGTTTCGGTACCAGTAGTGGATTACAAATATAAAAAGGTTTTCTTTTCGTATGTTACATAACTATATATATATATATATATATATATATATATATATATATATATATATATATATATCCCATACAAACTTTCATTGCCCTTTTCACCCCCTTCAGGGATGATTTCCGAGATAAAAACTATCCTATGTCCTTCCCAGGGTCTCAAATTATCTCCATATCAAATATCAATTAAATCGGTTCAGCCGATTAAGCGTGAAAAAGAGACAGACAGACAGAAATACTTTCGCATTTATAAAATTAGTTTCACTTTCATTCACACATTCACTTAAAATTAATAATTAAATATATTTAATTACATTCTTCGATCGCAATGCCAATTAGTCGAGCTAATTCTATGACTTCTAAGAATTCGTTCTACGAATCAATATATATCTAAATTGCCAAATACAGTTGTCGTCCATACACATCTCTATCATGTATACCGCGATACACATATCCAAAGCAAAAGTTGTACTAAACAATGTCAATTTTTTTCTATTTACATATTTATCATGTAACTGTATCAAAATTTCACCAATACATCATAGCGAATTCGTACCCAGACCCCACGTAACAAATATTCCTCGCGGCACGAAAGGCTTCCGAGACGCCGCCCACCGCCCTGTCTGAAGGTCGTTTGGGAGGACGTTACCCTCCGTCTACACCCACAAAACCAACCGAAAACCCTCTGTGTTCAAGTTTCTTATACAACCACCCTATACTGTAGAGGCACTGTAGAAGGTTGTGTGCGTAGGCCCCTCTGTGTGAGTATATATGCCTGTAAATATATGTATGTCTGGCTGAAATTTACGTAATTAGATGCTTTATGTCATGAAATGCGGTGGAAATTTTTATTGTAACAATTGTTGCGTCATGGCCTTTCCCCATATGAAATAGAATTTATTTAACTAGTGCCTGGAAAAGTACGAGTATATACTGATATTTTCCTGTAAACAGCACATTGAGAAGTGGAATATTTTTAAATTGATCTTATTTTTTGAATGTGATAAACAGGTGTGGCATAAGTAAATATAGTCATCGCTTGGAAATTGCAAAACAACTTCGCGTCACAGTCATAAATATTGATTATTTAATTCTACAAAAAAAACCGAACTAGCGACTCACCCTCGCTCCGCTCGGGGTCGTCCCTAGTTAAGTTTCAACGTTTAGTATAGATTTCTCAGAGATGATATATTTTTCCGCAATAAAAAGTATCCTATATGTTGACCCGGATAACAAGCTAGCATCATACCAAATTTCATCAAAATCTGTACAGTGGTTTTCTCGTGATACGGTCACAGACAGACAAATATTCTAAAAACTATACATTCGGCCTCTGTATCGATAATAATGGCTATTTCAATAAGATTTTGCAAAAAATATTTAATGTTTGACTTAGAATTTAACTATATGTATAGATTATATAATATTTACGCTAATTGGTAACCTGCGTTAGCGATAACAAGCAAACCCCAGGAATGAGGTAACCTAAAATTAATTATTACCAGCATCCTAATGTTAACCTTCACAATGAAACTTTTTGTATAGCCTTGTATACCTTCATGTAGAACCCGTTTCTAGAACCTACATAATATGTATTATATAGCCTAGAATAACGTACATAATGTGATCCTGTTATAACATGTTCAGCTTTTTTAGTATAAATAGATTCTCGGGTCGTTGGGGTGGAACATTTGTATATTAGTGGCGCTGTCTACTGTATTAGAGAGCATGGGGTTTGATTCCGGTTTAAGGATTTTAAAATATGACCATTGTCAATGGCGATACTAAGTTACTTAAAGATATCTTAATCTACACATTATATGGAAAATCTTATTGAAATCATGGTGTCATTATTATCTATACAGACTACAGAGACTGAATTTATAGTTTTTAGAATTTTTGTCTGCCAGTCTGTCTGTCTATCTGGGAACTCATCACGAGAAAACTATTGGACAGATTTTGGTGAAATTTGGTATGATGATAGCTGGTTATACGGGTGTTGACATACCTATAGGATACTTTTTACTGCGGGAAAATATCTCATCTCTGAGAAGTCTATACTAAACGTTAAAACGTAACTAGGGATGAACCCAAGCGGTGCGAGGGTGAGTCGCTAGTATTAACTATAATCTAACAATTTTTCCTTCTTTCATAGCACACCTGGAAACGGACGCTTATAATTTTTATATAGCATAGAGCGCTTATTCCAGAGAGTGAATATACGTTTTTTTTTTCAAGAAAAGATGATATTAACAAACATCTATAGATCCTATTAGTTTATATAAAGAGGTTTAAATTGTACAGATATGTATAGTTAGACATAATTTTAAAATAAATGTAAATCTAAATTAAACCAAATAAATTAATTATATGTTTTCTCATAAATTGCTACTGAAATTATATGAGTCTATGTAACTAATATTAAATCTAGGCCGCCAGCTGAAATATCGATTGACGTTTTTAATACGATATAATATTTAGTATCTAGATTCTAGACAAATAAAAATCTTATTTTTTACTAGAAATTTTTTAGTATCTACATTTTTAATCAACATTCAATCCTGTGGAGAGCTTTCTAAATGAAGCTTCTTTAGTATTAAATATGTATATAATATAAAAAAATGTAATTAATTCATTATGTAAAAAAAGCTTTGAGAACTAATTTTACCTTGAAAATAGACATCAATAAATCAACACGGAGCTGGCAACACAAACATTCAATCAATATTGAATATCATAACGAGTTTTGATGGCACGTTTGTCTCATTTTGTAGTGACCCAGTGTACTGGCTGTGCCAGCGGTCGTGGGTTCGAATCCGCTCGGGGCATTGATTTGAGTGATAAGCATAAATGTTTGTACTCGAACATTCATGCTCATCACACTTGTAGTTAAAGTTATATATGTGTAGTGTATCAACTATCTGGTACCCATAACACAAGCCTCGCAGCTTACCATGGTACTAGATGGTGTTGTTTCTTAATGTCCCAACATATTTATTTATTTTTATTATTTATCTAGATTTTTCTGTTTCACAAATTTTACTTTTATTTTTGGTGTGATTTTCTAATATTTAAAAACTTCTTGTCCTCTGGCGGCATTTGATGACGGTCTGACAGTTGACAGTAACTGTCAAATACTCTAACAATGTTGGAAGTCCCATGACAGTTTTCACAGGAACCACCATGTTTCTAGTTCCTACTAATCACATGTAGATTTTATAGCAAAAAAATACATGAGTTAGGGATAAAAAAAAGTACTTACATACTTTTCTATACCTATTTATGGTATATCCATACTAACCGTTGAAACATAATAATTAAAGATGAACCTAAGCGAAGCGAGGGTGAGTCGCTAGTATTAAATAAATAATACATACTAATAAATAAACTTATTTTATTATTTCAATGTTGTATCTTATTTTATTACTTATACTATTTTATTGTTTTTCAAACAAAATATATTGATATTTATTCTTCATAAATTGTGTTTGAAAATAATTGTACTTAATAATCTTTTCTTGTCTGTTTCAGGTAAGACTGACAACGTTATTAAACGAAGAACGATATGCTCCCATCATGTAAGACGTTAATATTAAAAACATAACATATTTAACACAAAAAATATTAAATTACACATAAAACAGTAGCTACTCTCTAAATTCTATATAAAATATTCAATTTAACATAAATATTTGATTAAGAAAAATTATAATACGCAATAATAAAATATCAGTATTCCTACATATTATAAAAAGTATTAAAAAACAAATAATAGTACAACGTACGTCCATTCACAAACTTTCGTTTGCAAGCGCGTCGTCGTTGTGTGCAATGTGCATAGATCGCGGCTGTGTGCAGGAAGAAAGTGCATTCTAACCGCTAGGGAAACCTGACATTGAAGAAACGATATGTCTCGAGATAGACCGACCTACTTCGCGTTACGTCAAATGCTTACAATTATCCTATCTATACCTATACATATAAATAAAATTGGAGTGTCTGTTTGTAATATTAAAATAACCGCTTTTTGCTAAATGCATATGGATACACGGTACATATACCAAATCAACATTTTTTACAATTTTTGTCTGTCTGTCTGTCTGTCTGTTTGTTCTGGCTATTCTCCGAAACGGCTGGATCGATTTTAACGGGACTGTCACTGGCAGATAGCTGCTGTTATAAGGAGTAACTTAGGCTACTTTTATTTAAGAAAAAGAATCAGGGTTCCGCGAAAAAAATTAAAACCCATGAAATTGAGCACAAAATCCGCGTACGTACGTAACGTAAATCGCTATATAATTTAAATCAATATCTTAAAAGTAGCAAGCTACTATTTATGTATAAATATAGCTAACCGTGAAAACGTACCTAGGGACAACGCGAGCGAAGCGAGCGTGAGTCGCTAGTATCTAATCTAATATATTTAAACGAGCAATTCTTGTATATTTATATCTATATATTTTTATTTATTTATACCAGCGATCTCGGAAACGGCTCTAACGATTTCGCTGAAATTTGGTATGTGGGGGCTTTCGGGGGCGAAAAATCGATCTACATTAGTCTCATGTCTGAGAAAACGCGTGTTTTCGAATTTTTATGCGATTTTCTTTTGCATTATTCTACGCAGAATATGGTCGATAATTTCTTACACTCGAGTTTAAGCATCATGGTCAAGCGGTCAAAGCGCAAGTTAGATAACACATATGCCCGGGATTGAGTCCCGGTCGAAATACAAAGTTTTTACGTTTGTTTTTTTTTGTATTTATTCGAGTTTTTAGTTTCTTTTTATCTTAAAAATACGATATAACAAAAAAGAACTCCGAGCGAAACTCGGTCGCCCGGGTACTTTCAATAATGTTAGGTTATTACTATCAAATTGTACCCATAATGATATGATAGTTGTATAGGCAGTACAATATGTATGTATGAATATATCGATATTTTTTTTCAAAACTTTTAATATTAATAGAATAAAAATTAATTAACAAATTTTAATTAAGAATTTTGTTTCAAAATCGTATCGAATCTATGTTAGCAAAAAAAAACAACTATCCGTAATTAATTATGAATAAATAATTCTTGATCAATGATATTATTGGGGGCCATGTCATGCGTTGAAGCATTTGTAGCATGTTTGAAGATGCGCGCGCGCATCAATCCGTTTCCCTTTCTGTTTTGCTTTAATTGAGATGTACGAGATTTTCCTTCGCGTGTATAATTACTACATTGGTTGTGAATTCTTAACTGTTCGTCATAATTTCAGTGTTTGATACAAGTAAATTATTATTAGAAAACTGGTGGCTTATCCTCGCTTCGCTCGCATTCGTCCCTAGGTACGTTTTAACGGTTAGTATGAAATAGATAGACTGTACATATATTAATACATATACATATGTATATACATACATAGGTATGACGAGTTTTATATCCTTTACTTGAGAAATGATTGATTCCCTATGCAAATTTTCATCCCCCTTTTCACCCTCTGAAAGTATGATTTTCGGGATAAAAACTGTCCTATGTCCTTTTTAGGGTCTCAAGCTATCTTCGTAGTAAATTTCATCTAAATTGAATCAGCGGATTTATAGTTGATCCATTACAAACAAACATACAAACTTTATGTCTTAATAATATTAATATTAGTGTAGATAGGAACATATTTTGAAATTACACTGTAAATTAGTGAGTACTTACTTATTTTTTTCACGAAAAAACTATGATTAAATTTTTTTAAAACCTTAAATTCTTAGAACTTTAATGAATTTAATTAAAATATGAATTTTAGGGTTAAATCTGCCGTCTTCAACATTCCACATTAATAGTTAATTATAATAGCAATAAATAACGTAACATCGTTACTAAATCTAAATAAGACAAAGCAACAATGGTTTTAATATTAATTAGGTATCCTGAAATTTGTCTAGACTCCGGCCTTGGATAGGCCTTGTAGGCCGCGGGCTACGGGAGAAAATATTATTTATTCATGAAACAGTACTTGAAATCCTATTTCAGAGGTATAAGTACGCCCATACTCTAGCTATATAGGTATTTTAGTATAGTTTGATATATAATTTGTTGATACATGAATTACCTTATTGAATATTCCTCATATTTATATTATACTGAATAAATGAATAATTTGCTTGTGAGTGAATGTTCTAGATAATTTTGCTTGATATCAATGTAATATTTCGGAGCTTAAGTATATTTTTCTCGTATGAAGCCAGTAGTTTTCTCATTATATACTATTATAATATATTATGTGATTAGGTAACGAGTGTTTCTAACTAACATATAAATTTTCTTGTCTTTTGGTCTTTTGGTTTTATTCATGAAATCTAACATCTGTTTTGCACAGTCATGATAAAGTGTAGGAATTTATATTAGAGTTAACGTAAAAATAGCTATTATATATTATGAACTCATTTTCTTGAAAATAGTTTTGATGACAGAATAATTTACATAATAAACCTAAATAAACAGTTTCAAACATATTCAGTACATTTCGCACCGGGAGTAGGTCACGCACGGCTGAGGTGACTTTTCTAAACTTCAGCTCCTGTGTTGGAAAATAATTCATATTTACTGGTGCCTTTTCTGCTTGAATTCATGAAAATGCACATATTTCTTTATATCAACGGTTGATATGGGTCACTAAAGATACGGTGTTTGTATTGAAAATGTTCCAAATAGGAATAAGTTCTGGGCATTGAAAAGTCAATACTACAATCTACATACATACATATGTACCTTTAATTTTATCATAAGTTAAATGTTATAAACTACTTACTCTTATGCAATCTGGATGAAATTTGGCACAAAGATAGATTCTAGTCTGGAATAGCAAATAGGTTTCTTTTTATCCCGGAAAATGTACGGTTCCCATGGTATAGATTTGTTTTTGTCTAGGGATGAACCTGAAGCGAAGCGAGGGTGAGTCGCTAGTAGAATCATAAAGCGAAGTAAAAGCGAATAAAAAAGTTATCTAATTCTCTTACATAATATAACATTACTCTTTAGCAAGAAACGATATATAAACTAAATCATTTCTACCTTCTTACTTTCCGCCTGTTTATGTCTTATTCACTACCAAACAAATCCCAACACTAATACGTTGAGATGTATTCCTTCATTTTGATTAGATCCTGAAGCGCTAATGTAATTCTTGTTTACTTCTCGTAATCACATTACTGGCCATTTATGCCTCAGATATCCTAGGTTTTTATTACTTCAGGAACAAAGATTTGGAAATTCCGAACATGTATTACGCGCCTGATAATATAATTAAACGTAATACTACATTTAATTCATTGATCTTTCGTACATTTTATCGAAATTATTTACTAGGAACTCACACTCGCTTCGCTCGGGTTCATACTAGATATGCGCGTTTTAAGGATTAAATAGATTTCTCAGAGATGAGATATTTTCCCGGATAAAAAGTATCTTATATGTTGACTCGGATAACTAGCTATCATAGTACAGAATTTTATCAAAATCTGTCCAGTGGTTTTCTCAGGCAAACAGACAGACAGACAAAAATTCTAAAAACCATACATTCGTTCTCTGTATCGATAATAATAACTATTTTAATAAGATTTTAAAAATATTTTATGTACAAATTGGACTCAGGTAGGAAAAAAAAAAAAAAAAAAAAAAGAATATAAATTCACTTAATCATAATGAGAAAGACATAAAAAAGCCAAATGCCATGATAAAAAAAATAGTAAGTGGAGTAAATACTTTCAGTTATAACTTCTGTTATGATAATTCGTTATAATTGCCTTAATTGATTACAGGTTGATTTAATCTATACATGCGAGTATAATAAAATTGTAACTAAGCCGTGTCAGTACATTAAATATTTTTTGGAAAATCTTATTGAAATAGTCATTATTATCGATACAGAGCCTTATTTTTAGAATTTTTGTCTGTCTGTCTGTTACCGCATCACGGAAAAACCACTGGAGGTATTTTGATGAAATTTGGTATGATGATAGCTGGTTATCCAGGTTAAAATATAGGATACTTTTTGCTGCGGGAAAATATCTCATCTCTGAGAAATATATACTAAACGTTAAAATGTAAGTAGGGAATCTGAACGGAGCGAGGGTGAGTCGCTAGTAAAGAATAAGTTAGACGGAGACTGCTGAAGATATTGAATGAAACCTGAAATTGTAGTAAATAAATAAATAATAAATAAATATGTTAAGACATTAACACACAGCGCAATCTAGTTCCATGGTAAGCTACGAGGCCTGTGTTATGGGTAACAGATAGTATATAACTTTAAGTACATACATATTATAAATGTAAACACCTTTGACTCGAGTCATGACATTCGTGCTCATCACACAAATGAATGCCCCTAGCGGGACTCGAACCCGCGACCGCTGGCACAGCAAGTCACTACAAACTGAGCCAAACGTGTCGTCAATGTAGTATAATGATGTGTTGTATATTTATAATACCATTCCTGTCGCTACCTGACCGCCATATGCGCGGAAGAAAAATAACTGAAGTTATTATGCCGACACATACGAAAAGGCACGCAAAAGAATATTAAAACAATAATTAATTGGAAGAATTATTAAAAGTATGTACATGATTCTAAGATTGAGATATTTCATTTCTGACATTGACAGTTCCGTTTGGCTTCATTTCATGTTCTATACGCTCCGTCTACTTTGTTCTCGTCATAAACATAGAAAATGTATTGAGCAGTACTCTCATGAAATTGATCACTCTCTAGAAAGAGAGAGAGAGAACGTGCGGCCAATACCCGTATCTTATTCCAATTTTAATTTTCAAATGGAATGCAAAAAGAAATATAATATTATTGAAAATTATAATATTATAATGGAATGTAAAATGATTATACATATCTTTATTAATCATATTTCAATTAATACAGAAGTTCTTCTGGCCGCACATTCGTTTTGTCTCTGTCGCGCTTTTCCGCCATTTTAGCTGACAGCTAGCAAAGTAACACTCAGCCCGCTCTATATCTATGATACAGACAAGCCATAGACACGTAACTATCATTGATCGAGATGTACAGAAGCAGTGTAATATTGAATATGGAAAATTTCCCCGGTCGCACGGCAGTCGCGCGCTTTTTCACGCAGAACAATGTCATAATTGCGACAGTTTCCACTTTCAATTTCGCTGCCGCTGCAAAAACTGCATACACTACCCGCCCATCCTACGTAGAGACACCAAACAAAACTCTTACTTCTTAACTTTCGTCTATAATTTATATTAATCTTATTAATTTCATATGTAAAAGCTTGCAATTTAGATTTTTAGTTTAATATAATACTTTCTTAGATTTACGCGAATATTTCACAGTTAAAATAAGAAAAGATAGTTTATCTTTTCGGATTTTTTCGCCTTCGCAATTCGTCTAATATTCGTTTTTAAATATTAAAGATGGGCGATTAGACAACGTTACATGTATTCAGCCCTTTTTAACGTCCCACTGCTGGGCACGGGCCTCCCTTCAATACGAGGGGAATCAGGCCATAGTCCACCACGCTGGCCAAGTGCGGATTGGCGGACTTCACATGTCTTTCGAAAACTTGCTAAGTTTTCTTAGACATGCAGGTTTCCTCACGATGTTTTCCTTCACCGTAAGGCAAGTGGTAATCATGTTAGAAATGATTCGCACATGAAAATATCAGAGGTGCGAGACCCGGGATTTGAACCCGCTTCACTCGGTTTCCCAAGCGAGCGCGTTACCACTGGGCTACCACTGCCTCGTTACATTACATTACAACGTTACATACCACCTTCCAATTAAACTATACTAAATAGATTTTTTTAAACTATTTTAAATTTTATAAAAAAATCATTATAAGTATTTTATTTTTGCGTTATATTATTTTCAAATAATTAAATCAAGTTATTTTTTTTTAAGTAATCGTTTTCTATTTGGAGATTTCTCTTCTTGAAATTGAAATTGATGATTAAAAAATTATAATTAAATAAGTTCCAAATTAACGAAAATATCGCGAAAGAGTTAGTTAATCTGTTTCGCGATATTTTCGTGAATTTGGAAAACAGATTAACTACCTCTTTCTTTATAATACTTATCCAGGCCGCTTAGATCCAAAAATTATATATTATATAATTATATAGTAAAATTATTTAAACATTATTATAGATTTTGCTAATATAGTTTTTAACTAAACACATATAAGGTTTGTTCAAACTAATAAATGCCAGTAGTAGCCATTGAATCGTATCGATTCTTCGTATCGAGGTATCGATATTTTCGTTCTGTTTTCCTTTAGACAACCTAGTTCCATTATCAGATCAATTCGATGTTATCGAATAATTGTATAGCTACCAAGATTTTATAAAATTACAAAAGTTTCAAATTAATAGAACAATAATAGGTACCGAAGTTAAGAGTTTGGATTACCAAAATTTGATCACATAATACCAAGTGCGGCAATCAAAACATTTTCAAACAGACAAAACTTTTTAATTTTTATATTCGCTTTCACCTACCGATGCGGACGGTACAAATGCATAACGTGTTTGTTTACAGTTTTCACTATCTATATATCTCGCGAGAGAAAATTCCACGCGATTACCGCTTTTTTCTTGCTCCTCTAGTCCCAGTGCATGCCGATATAGTTAATGAGATCAGTGGATCGTAATGGCGGTTATTATATGTTTAGTAACGCGATGCTACTGTTTAATAAAATGTAGCTAAACCAAATAGCTTCACGCCATCTGACCATGTAGACAAAAGAAAAATAAATAACAAATATATAAAATTCGATACATCTGTATAATAAAGTTATAACTGATTCGAATCTATACATAATTTTTTTTTTTGGAAAATCTTATTGAAATTGTCATTATTGTCGATGCAGAGACCGAATCTAAAGTTTTTAGAATTTTTGTCTGTCTGTCTGGGAACGCATCACGAGAAAACCACTGGACAGATTTTGATGAAATTTGGTATGGTGATAACTGGTTATCCGGATCGACATATAGGATACTTTTTACTGCGGAAAAATATCTCTGAGAAATCTATACTAAACGTTAAAGTGTGGGGACAAACCCGAGCGGATCGAGGATGAGTCGCTAGACTTATCTTATATAGTTATTTTTTTTAGTACGCACTATCTCTTTTGTTCGTCAAAATCCCTAAAAATTCCATGGTCCCAGTGCCTCTGTTAATTAGAAAGATCTAATAACTAGTCATGATGAATATTATAATTAAACATATATTGAGTAAAATAAATACATACAATCTAATATAATTACTATGTTAAGTAAACAACATGTCAGTGTAATATTTATTACGTGAAGACTAAATAAGAAAGTATATTCGTGTAAATGCGTGCGAGAATAAATCTATTTTATATAATATAATGAATATATATATCATACTAATAAATGAATATGTGTGTTACTCTTTCACGAAAAACTACTGAATGGATTTTAATGAGACTTTACAATAATATAGCTCATACATTAGAATAACACGTAGGCTCCTTTTTATCTAGAAAAAATATACGATTCCCGTGGGATAGATTCTTTTGTTTTTTTGTTTTTTAGAAGCAAACCCGAACGAAGCAAGAGTGAGCCGCTAGTATAATAATAAATACCTTTAGAAAATGTTGTGTGCAATGGGATATTTTATAGTTGTTTACTTATTATCTATGGTATAGTGATGTAGTCATAATGGCTGTCTGTCTATTTGATAAGGCATGACTTAAAATTGCTAGATGGATAACAATTAGTCTTTTGTTGTTGTTAAAGTAATCATATCACCTAGATTCTCTTTTATATTATAACTAGCGACTCATTCGTCCCGGTTCGGACGGTTAGTATAGGCAAAATTTTTTTCAAATGAGTAGTTCCTGAGATTAGCTCGGTCAAACAAACAAACAAGCTCTGCCTCTTCATAATATTAGTGTAAATTATGCTGCATCTCTTGAGAGATAAATAGAGATCCAATAACATTTCACTACATTTCCACATATTTTGACACATCTCATAATATTACATTATGATTAATAACATTGGCTTCAAGGATTGAACACGTAACCTCTGACGCACGTTACCAATTAACCGTATTTTACTACGCTATAATGGTTGCCGAATCCTGTTACTATAGCTTTCGCTTTCTTTCTTATCTTCCTTGTCATTACATATTCGTATCAACTAAATCTATCAACATGACATTTTTTTAACTTACTTTCTTAGGAGGAAAATATAATACATGATTCCAGGTATTAATTTTACCTATTTATATTAAAAAAAACTAACTGTTTCCAAAATTATTTATCGATAACACTCGTCATCGATTCGTATATATATAATATATATATATATATATATATATATATATATATATATATATATATATAGATTCGACAAGGATATTAGTTGAATCGTTCTTATTTACATTGGGCAAGGTGAGTTATTAGTACATAAACACTTGCCACTATTTACTTTAGAAATTCAACGATATTTATTTGACACTTTAAGTTATTGTTTTTTAACGGTATCTCGAGTGGTTGATGTGAGCCTTCTAGCATTGGTTGAGTAAATTTTCCGGAGAAAAAGCAAAACAGGATTGATAAATGCTACAACTTTACTTTTGTTACTTAATGTATTTATTTTTCTACCTAATGGTATGGAATAATTATGAGAGTAAAATTTTTACGATGCGCGCGCACACCGTCAGCCAAAAAGCGACATGATGAAATTATATGCATTTCTTTTACAAACAGAGAGTAGTGACATACGGGATGAAATCTTTAGCTATTTTTGTTCTGTTAGGTACGCTAAAGAAGTATAACTTCTTTCCTTCTATACACATTTTTTGTTTAAATTGAAAAAACGTTTCTTATTACGAATAAATTTGGTCATAGATACAGTAGGTAATATTAAATAATATATTTTTATTAATCTCAATCCTTTTATTCTTTAACACAAAAAAAGCTCAGTTTTAAAGTTTAGTTTTTTTAGAGTTTTTAAAAATAGTTACCAGTAAAATAAGAAAAGTGGCATTTACTAATCTAGCCGGCGCCAATATTCTATTTATATGACAAAAAAAAAATGAAAACCAGCTTCCTGTGCTAATCGTTGCCAATTACGAGCATATCTGAGTGTGTGAGTGCGTGCGTGTGCGCAGGGTAGCCTTGAATCCGGCCGTCGACTGCACTTGCCCGCGCTATCAGTTCGGAAACGCGAGTGGTCTATTGTAATTTCTTTTGTAAGTTGTAACATATTTTTTTAATTTAATATTGTTATGTAGTTAGTGAAGTTTAATTGAGAGTTTGAATATTGGTTTAATTTCGGTAATTTACAAAGATTAATTAGTATTGTGTAGTTTTTAAATACAGCAAATATTCCGAAAAAAAATAAATTAAATTAAAAAAAAAATTACAGTTTGTTTTTTTATTTGACATCGCTAATCTCTAACCATTACTTCATTTTATTTTTTCTTTCTTTATAGCATTTTATAAATAAACTAAGCGAACGAAGACGCGGACAAAAACTAGTGATAAAATATTGTTGCATTAAAACTTTTGAATAAGAAACATTTCCATGTAAATTAAATCTATTTAAAGATAGTGCTGAACTTTTAATATAATTTTTATAGCTCATAACGGTTTATATTAGTCATTGTGTACTCGAGTGTAACTGCAATCTTGATATAACCTTTAAGTGAGTGCAACATATTTTTACCATTGCTTATTAATTGAAATGGCGCGCTTATCACTTATTAGTGAAGCTCAATCGTTAAGGTAACCTTTTAGAGTAAATAAATCAGATTATTAAACATTACTTTTTTTTGAATTTGTCAAAAGACAAAGTAGAGATTTTAATAAACGTTTATTGGGATTTATTTTTTATATAAAAGCAAATAAAAAAAATTAAATAATTATAATATTTAAATTAGAACTCTAATCTACGCTGCGAATATCCGAACGGATCCTGAGCACCATCCTTTATGTCTTATAGCGATCTCTTTCTTCCTTTCACATTTGTACACCTGTCTCTGTCTATCGCGGATAAATTGGCGCGAAGGAAGCGAAAGATTGATGATCTAAGCACAGGATCGATTCTTGATGTTTCCTTTTAGTTTGTTTCGCATTTTTTATTTTATTCCTACCTCGTATTAGTTCAGTTGGTCATCGTCAGTTTTTCTGCGAGAGATTTTTTCCAAGACTTCTATATTTATAAGGAGCCAAGGTACTCGTACCATAGGACAGTACCGTTAGTAAAAGAAGAAGTTGTGTTACAAACAAGTTTATCATAGAATGGTACAGCTTGTTATGTTGATAAAATTATTTACACTTTTAAGATAAACTACATACATATATACATACTTATTTTAATTTTCCGAAGCTTTAAGCTGATATTTCATTATGTCAAACTTTTATTTTAGACTAGCGACTCACCCTCGCTCCGCTCGGGTTCGTCCCTAATTACGTTTTAACGGTTAGTATGGATTTTTCAGAGATGAAATATTTTTCCGCAGTAAAAGTATCCTAAATGGTGACCTGGATAACCAGCTATCATCATATCAAATTCCATAAAAATCTGTCCAGTAATTTTCTCGTGATGCGGTAAAAGATAGACAGACAGACAAAAATTGTAAAAACTATAAACTTGGCCTCTGTACCTATAATAATTATTATTTCAATCACATTTTCCAAAAAATATTTAATGTACAGATTCGGCTCGGTTAGAAATTTATTATATGTACATATTGATTTTAATTTTCCTAAACTTTAAGCTTATATCTCATTCTGTCAAAGTTTTACTTTAGATTTGTTATCAGAGCATCTTTAACTTTAGTTTCCTACTATTGAAAGATTAAATTGAAAGGGTACTGTTGTTATAAGCTTTTATTAAAATTGCACTGTTTGTGTCTACGAATATGTTTGTTCGGGTCAAATCTTGCAACTGAATTTTATGAGTTTGAAGCAATTAGTCGCAACCGATTGAGCTGAAATTTTGCATACACGTTTAGTTTGGATGACAATTCTAAATCCAATATAGCGATTTCCCAAAAATAGCGGAATATGTTTTTTATGCACTCCCACAATATGGATATCAAATAAAAGAGTTTACTGAAAAAAATTGGAATAAATAACTAAAAAATGAAAAAAAAATAACTTTAAAATAAAAACCAAACCCATTATTACACTACACAATTTATGATATAGATATATTTAATTTTTATAATTATATCAACAAATTACATAATATATGTATCTATAATTTCTTTTAACAATTATAACTTATTGTCTTTGAGTTCCACTTTATTTTGCGGTGTGATATCGCACGTGGGTCAAGTGACGTGGCCTAGTTGGTTAAGCAACCTTGATACAAGTTTGTTACTTAATGGGTAACGATTGTTCATTTATACAATAGTATAAAATGTATTGAACAATTAGTTATACTCATTTTTATATTATTTTTTGATAATGTTTCTATTAATGTTTTTACCGGTGGTAGGACTCTGTCAAGCCTGAGGAGTCCGACTGGATGGGTACCACCCTCTTATCTATTTCTGCCGCCAAGCAACAATGATTGCATTGTTGTGTTCCGGTTTGAAGGATAAGGTAGCCAGCGCAATTACAGGCAAGAGGCATATCATCTTAGTCCTCACAGTGATAACGTACCGGCGGTTCTGCAATTTTGTTACGTAAAAGTGCATAAACCGTAGGTGTTATGGGCGACTGGTATCGCTTTTCATCAGGTGGGCCTGTCTGCTCGTTTATCACTGACACCACCATAAAAAAAAATCTATAATTATATATTTCTATTTATAAAAACATATTTTACTTTTCATGCGTACGATAAGTAAATCCTGCATACTAGGAACTGTAGGATGTGCATACGTATTCGTTAACTACTTACGTCATAACCATAGACGTTGGCAAAACGGCAAGAAATCTAGAAGGATATGTTATATTTTGAATAATTTTAAGCATTCTAAAGTAAACATAACACAACATCTGTTCATTTTTAACAAATTTTAATACATCCTATTCCATTAATATTATAAATAAGAAAGTTTGGATGGATGTTTGTTAATCACGCCAGAACGGCTGAACGGATCTGGATAAAATTTAGCACATAGATAGAGTATAGTCTGGAATACATACGTCACTTTTTATCTTGGAAAAATTAACGTTTCCCGTGGGATAGATTTGTTTTTTTTTTGGGCAAGTATATATCTATAGTAGAAATTCGTTTTGGTAGTTTAATGAACAAACATTAAACTATTTATTTACATTTTTATATAGAATGAACCCAATACTTCTTTATACGTCGAAGATGATGAGAGCCACACAAGGTGCCCTACTGAGTTATATAGTACTCAAGCAAGTACTAACTCATAATGAGTACCTACATATTCTCAAAACAAAGTTAATTGAAATCGGTCGACTGTAAAATTATATGCCCTAAATGAATGCCTATTTTACTTAGTAATAATTTAGTAGTTCTGAACTATTCAGACTTAGAATTCTATCCCTTTAAACATTCACAAAGAGAACACATATTATAATTTTATATAAATTACTTTTCGTAGGAGAAACTAAAAATCTTAGCATTTCATTACTTTTTGAGCAAAGTTCTTTTGTTTATCTATAATTTATTATATAAACGCGTTAGTGGGTTCGATGCCCGGTGATATGATAGCATTTGACCCGCGATACCCTATCATATAAGAGACCATCTTAGATTCCTGTCAGAATTACCATTATTATAACGAGAACATTATTCCTATTAGATTTTTATATAAAGCTCTACATTCACTAACAATTAAGTATATGATTAGATAGCTGTTATTACGTTTGTTGAAAAAGAAATTATGAAAATGATGTATTTGCTTAGTAAGGGGTCATGGTTTCGATAATCTGTTACGAGATTTTAAATATTCATTTAAATTTAGTGTTTTGTGACATTTTCGCGATCATTTGACATCCATACTTTAATATTGTAAATGTAAATATGTGTTTGTTTGTCCTTTTTTCACGACGAAACAAGTAACTAATTGGCATGATTTTTTGTGTGAAGATAGTTTTAGGGCTGGAGAGTGATAAAAGCTACTTTTAACCATGAGAGATTATCTCAAATCTTCAAATCCCGGGTCTCGCACCTCTGATATTTTCATATGCGATTCATTTCTAACATGATTACCACTTGCCTTACGGTGAAGAAAAACATCGTGAGGAAACCTGCATGTCTGAGAAAACCTAGCAAGTTTTCAAAAAGACATGTGAAGTCCACCAATCCGCACTTGGCCAGCGTAATGGACTATGGCCTGATTCCTCTCGTATTGATGGGAGGCCCGTGCCCAGCAGTGGGACATTAAAGGGCTGAATACATTATCTGATTCCCACGAGATACATGGTAACACATTATAATATAACCCATAATATTTGTTATATAACAAATAATCTATCTATTTTATACTTGCTGTAAAACGTACCTAGGGGTGAACCCGAGCGATGCAAGGTTAAGACGCTAGTTATGAATAAAACTTGTTTTTTTATTATTTCACGAATTTATTTTGATTTTTAGTTTTCGACGTTCCAAATGCGTTACAGCAATCATAGCCACGAAGGAGTATAGGGGTTTAGACGTCTCAAAAATTAGTATATAATCGTTACAGACAGTATCCACACACTTTACAATGGTTTTAAAGAAGTAGAAGGAATCAAAAATCATAATAAGTCCGCAAAAAATATATCGAGAAGATAGTTATTTCAATATTTAGTGTAAACATTTATTACATATTATACATATTTCACTTAAAAATAAATTAATTAAACCCAATCAAGCATTTTACAATACGATTTGTATCTTTTTGTTTTTTTTCTCATAGTTCGGCTCTACAATCGCTCACCTACAATCTCTACTTGTTACGCTGACACAAATAACAAATTACTATGTACCAAATGAAGTTATGAAGTTATCACTTTTGTGTAACCTAAAAACAAGTGTGTTGACAATATTTTAAATAGTAAATATTTGTTTAACAATGAGCCTATGATAGCTAAAGGTCGACCTATTACCGCGTCAATTTTTATTGAACTTATCATGCTTACAATTGCACCAATAAACAAAAGGTTTCATAGATAAAAATCCAAAACGTAAAAAAAAAGTGACTGGCATAATCTAAGAAGATAGTTACCGCAAGTTTGATTTCTAATGTTTTGCCAAACAGCAATGAATATAACAAAAACATTCAATTTTTTCCACTTAAAAACGTCGTTATGCATGACTATTTCCTTAAACAACAAGAAAATTATCTTCATGGGCCAAATGTGCTGGTGACATTGGCTCTATATTCTCGGTAAATCAAATCTACCAACCCAACAACCATTCAAACCTGACCTGTTCAAAATATATCGTCTCAAACGTACATTACGATAGAAGAGATCGCGTTAGGTCTCTTTATAGTGGTTTACTCAGTGTGTCACGTGGTCGGCGCACGCGCAACTTTATTTGTAAACTCGGTCAATGCCCCGGGCGTTAGATAAAAAACACACAAATTGTTTACGTGGTTTGTTACGCAAATTGTGATAAAGATAGGCCTAGCGTTCCGGCTTATAATAATATTAAATTTGTATTTATGGAATTGAGTAATTGACGCTCTTCGTTATCTACATATAAGTTAATGCAACGTATGCAAAAATCACTTATTTCCACGCGACACGTGTTATCTCATAACCTGTCACTGTAGGAAACGATTACTTTATCTTTCACACTAATCATCTCATTGCATAATAAGAATGTATACGGTATAGGTATAGTACTTAAACCTAGTCATTTTTTACATATATTTTTACGTATATAATTAGGTCAGTATAAAATATCTTGTCAAATTTATATAACATAATGAAAAACGATATAGGACATCAGTTCCCATAATACAAAGTTTTCTTATCATAAAGTGTCTCGCAATCGCACATCAAAGTAACGGATTCGCATTATATATAATAGACGGGTTTCAGTGAAAACCTGTCTGGCAACTCGGGAAATTAAGGAAAGCTCGCCGACGAAAGTGGAAAAAGCTCACACAGACTCAAGAACCTACACATGCGCGCGTCTGTGAGCGTGTACGCACACACGCAGGCGTACGAAAACGAAAGTGTCCGAACGGCGCCGAACATAGCCGAAGCGAGCTCACCGAGTCAGTGGAACTCGAAACTGGGACATCAGTCCGCAATTCGACGCGATCGCCGGCGGACGCGGCGCACGGCTACATTACGCTATATGACATAACTGGAACTTGTGATTATGGTGTCTGTGTGAATAAATAATCATGATGGCAGTGGAGGCCCGTCCGGCGAGTGCCGGGCCGGAAACCCGCCGGTCGCCGGTACCGGACCGTAGAGCGATGAGCGCGGACTCGGAACCACGAACCCTGGCCGCTCGCAAGGCCTATCCTGAACCCTCGGAGGAAGATGCTCCACTCGATTTAACAGTTCATACTCGAAAAGAGATCACGGTGAGAGATTTTGCCCGCCACCCCTTCGCGGACCCCACGGACTATGTGAGAGCACAGGCTATACTGAGGCAGTCGAGGGGTTTCCTGGCCGCCGGTAGAGATTCTGGCACCGAATCAGATGACTCCGCCGGCCGGATGAGCCCCGGCGAGGACCCTACCTCTGGCAAAGCCTACAAAAAATCCCTGATGAAGAGATACAGTAAGTTTACATTAATTTCTTTCGTCGCCTCTACCGGTGTATAAAACCGGCCACTACAAATAATTATTATTTAACGCCTGGCTTATGTACAACTGCAAGAGGTGTGTCAGGTTGACGTGAGCGATCCATTCTCCCGAGAAATCTGGACTGTGACGGAATGTTTTGGTAACTTATTTATTTCGTGTAAGCTTCAATTTAAATAGCGTACGACCTAATTGTCTGGCGATTTTCCGCGTTCTTGGAAAAAAATATGTATCATAGAATTACGTTAATGTGTACTGCATATAATAAAATGGATAAGACACATGATATTTCTGCGAATGTTACAATGTTATAATTGATAAACAACAAGACATTTAGTATTGCCAATTATAAAAGTAATATTCACCGGGCGAAATAACTATATAAACATTACATCGGCATTATAATTAATAAAACATGGTATTCAAACAACTGTTTACGCATAAATTAGATATATTATCAAAAAAAAAGGTAAAAAAGGTAGCGTCTACGCGCGTAGCAACTCTACGCCGGTTACGACGAGTCGCTACATCACTGAAAGTATTATATACTTGCATACAGTAGTATATAATTAACATAATTCATATGACTTGATTTTTTCACACTCTATTAACATACATAGACTGCTCTTCTGAATGAATTTCAATACAAAACTACAATAATATTTTGTGATTCATACGATGCTTCTCTACTTTACACAAAGTTTGTAGTGTGCAAAGAAAAATATATTTAGTAAACAATCAAGTGTATAATTAATTTATATATTAAGTTGCATTTAAGCGGTCAATAATGAAAATCAATAAAAAATTATTAAATTTTATTTTAATTTAGTTTTTGTATTTTTGTATTTATATACAAAAAATGTTGTATGTAATGTTGGTTAGTGATCTTAATCATTTAGTAATTATATTTTTTTACTGTAATAAAAACGAGGAAATTAGTAATTATCCTCATAATGTACATTGTACGTATATAATGACTTAAATTCATATGGGAAATTAAAAAGCTGGTTCTTATTCTTTCCTTTTATATTTTAGTATAATATAATATCTATACATATAATAAAATTGTAACTAAACTGAATCTATACATTAAATATTTTTTGAAAAATCTTATTGAAATAAACATTATTATCGATACAGAGGCCGAATCTATAGTTTTTAGAATTTTTGTCTGACTGTCTGTCTGAGACCGCATCACAGAAAAACCACTGGAGGGATTTTGATGAAACTTGATAGTCATACCAAAAATACCTCATCTCTGAAAAATATGTATTTAACGAAAGTAGGGACGAATCTGAGCGGAGCGAGGGAGAGTCGTTAGTTATAATATAAAAATTATAAATGTTAAATATAACAAAACTATCGATTTTTTCTACGCTTTTATAGTTGAATTTTATATAAATGGATAATAAGTATGATCTAACAATCTAACAGTTCTGGTGAGTGCGATGGATATTTCAGTAGCTCTACATTGACTGCACAATGCGTATTGTTGGAAGAATACTAAGTGCAGCATCCAGATACGATAACAATGTGTGAAATTGTTAAAATTGTTGTGCCATTCTATGCACTTACGTAGTTAGAATATTTTAGATTTTTTCAAGTAACTAAAGGCATTAATATTTTTAAATTAATATTTTTTTTAAGCAAATGTTTACATTTTAACGGTTAGTATTGAATAGATAGACGATATATATATATATACGTATATACATACCATACTTGCGAAATGATTGTTAACAAGCTTCTCCTGGGCAAACTCGCTAGATCGTAGACCTTATCTATGCCTTCGAGCTAAGATGAAGGTCAAGAGTAAGCTTATTTATAGTAAAAAAAGAAAAATTTATTCTCCATACATACTTTCATCCCCCTTTCCACCCTCTTAAGGGATGGTTTTCGGGATTAAAACTATCCTATCTCCATATACCATTCTTAATGTCTAATTCATACCCTATAATGGGTTCAGCGGATTTTTAGTTTATCCATTTTTGAACAAACAAACAAAAATATAAATAAATAAAGAATATTTTTTTCTCTTTATAATATTAGCATAGTGTACAATATTCAAATAGAAATGCTAAACCCAAAAATCATCATCATCATCATATAGCATTCATTTAGGACAGTAATCTAAACATATCTTTGAGAATTAATGTATACATAATTTAGAACCTTATAAGGAACACGTTTTAAAGTTACAATATAAAATTTTATATTTTATTCACCTATTATGTTATTACCATTTATGAATATAATGCAATATACTTTAAATTCGACACATACAGCATATTAAATGCATCGAGTGTCATTTCGAAAGTTTCCGCCTACGAAGCGATATGTTATGTACTAAACGTTGCCCTAACATACATACAGGTCGTCGACATAACGCGGAAAAAGGTATTATGCTTAACTAATAATATTATTTATTTTATATTCAATATGTACATATGTACCTATATTTATGAAATTACATTTACTGAAGACTAACGATATTTTACAAACAAAATTAATTGACAACTTTGTATTTATTATGTTATATTTTAATAGATACTTATATATTTTTTTTAATAATTACATACAAAACATTCAAATACTCAGTTCGGAACCAAAACCCATTTGTAACGTTCGCCTCGTGTAGCAATCAAACTCACGACTTGTTAGCAGCGACTACTACAAATGGCCATATAATTATTTATTATATTTCCCTAATATACGTATCTTTTATTCAAAATAATATCTCTATAGTATGACAGATAAGTTCTGAATTTAACCATAAATATAAATTACCAAACCATGCCTTTAAAAACAAGGTTAATATATTACATTAGGGACTTACCCTTGCTTTGCTCGGGTTCGTCTCTAGGTACATGCACATAGCGTTTCTACAGTTTAATAAGAAGATCTTTTTAAGAGGAATAATTCTGTAATACATTGTTTTCATATAACTTTATTAGTATACGCGGCGCCAATAAAGCTCCCAATCTACATGATTTCCGACATCTTCAACAATCATCGTCATATTTCAGTCAATTTAAACAAAACCTAAATGAATTATACACATAAATATTCCTCATGAATCATTCTATCTACTAGTGAAAACCGTATGAAAATCTGATCGTTAGTTTTTGTGTTTATCGCGTTCAGGCAGACGCGACGTGGTACTTTATTTTATAATAAATGGTGATTACTGGATTTAAAAAAAAACATTAATTATATAAAACCGATGTGTCTCGCATTATAGATCCTAACACTTACAAAAAAATTCTATATACTGTTATATAAGATACATAAGAATACTCCACGTATGACTCACATGGTTATATGTATAATTAAACAAGGAAGGAAAACTGTCGACGCTGATATCGAAGCGACGCGGGAAATTCAATTAATATACACTGCATTCTAATCAATGCACCATATTTTATTTACAAACAATGTATAACAAGAGAATTAAAGTAGTTTTTTAGTATTTTTTTTATTATGCGGTCAGCAATTTCCTTTTTGAGTTACACCATAACTAATATTTGATCTCTAGGTCAGTTTTTGAAATACTAATTTCAAACGAAAATCATTTAATATAGCGGGATAAAAAACTTATGTCACTTTCCCAGTCTATACCCATATTCATATAAAAAATCTCACCGATCTGTTGCTGCGTTAAAGACAAACAATCAAACAAACAAACAAAAACACGATACTATTTAAAATAATATGCAAATGATTAAAATCTTTAAAATAACCGCAGAAAGCGAAACAAAACTAGTATGTATTTATATGTACAAATCTCTTTAAACAATAATAATGTAGTGTCAGCGCCAGCGTACGACGCTGCATCATCATTTCGTGGTACTACGGGTTCGATGCCCCGGTCACTTCCAAGTATGGACTGAATTGATACACGATTTGTGTTATATATCGAATTACATTAGCTATCGCTAAGTTGCAATAATATTAAAATTTAAACCGACTAGCTATTCGTCTTCATTGTATTAATAAGTGGCGTCCGATATGTGCGCTTACGTACCAAAATATAATATATATATATATATATATGTATATATATATATATATATATATATATATATATATATATATATATATATATATATATATATATATATATTATATATTTTGGTTCTCCACACATTTATAGTATACCATTAAATTAATGTTTACCTGAAAATTAGTCAAGTGCGTTCCTATTATATCAAAAAGTCATCGAAGTCTTAACATTAATATTAGTCAAACGAAAGTTTGTGACTGTATGTTTGTTTGTAATTTCTCCAAGCTATAACAAAAACATTAGAGACAGCTATCTTATTGTCTTGGTTTAGTACATAATCTTTTTCTTATCGATCACTCGAGTAGAGTCACCGGTAGAAGCTATAATAATAATAATGATCTATATATTAATACGTGAAAAGAAAACTTCGAACCCCTTTTTAAGCATATTGCGCGTACGCGGAGGATAAGCTTTGGCATAGTTAAAGTTTACTGCAGAAAGCCAAAATTTATTGGCTTACCCGCTGATCGTATGATGCTGCATACCCTTCATCACTATTATACGAGTACTTAGATAATATGTAGATAAAAAGTTTTTTTGTCTGTACGTGCAAATCTCTTAATATATAGGCCCGTTTGAAAATTCTTTTGGATTTATAGGTTATCTATATAATGTTGAAAAAAGAACCTCAACATCAATCAAACTTAATGAATTATGGTTGATTTCAACCAAGCGGCGATCACTAGTCGTATTAAATTTATAACACTTCCGTACAATAAATGGGTCATCGTTACGTTACCTGTTTAAGATACACACAAAAAATGAATCTTTCCCAAGCATATCGAAGAGTGCAGGAAAACAGCTGCATATATCAAATTCGGTACCTGTGATCGGAAGTGAAAGGTGGAAAGGATATCAAAGGTTTAACTTGAATTTCTATTAACTTTATAGGTTCCAACTCTGGCAACTAGCCGTTTTATTAAAAACTAAGTTAAAATAAAACCATTAGTTTACCGAATAATTTCTTAGATTCACGCAAATATTTCACATCTATACACATAACAAAATTCTGAGTCAAATCTGTACATAAAATATTTTTTGGAAAATCTTATCGAAATAGACATTATTATCGATACAGAGGCCGAATCTATAGTTTTTAGAATGTTTGTCTGTCTGGAAACGCATCACGGGAAAACCACTGGACAGCATTTGATGAAATTTGGTATGATGATAGCTGGTTATCCGGGTCAACATATAGGATACTTTTTACTGCGGGAAAACATTTCATCTCTGAGAAATCTATACTAACCCTTAAAACTAGTGTATATGATAAGGAACGAATTACATTTTTAATATATCTGTATTGAGATGGTAAACACAGATTGTGTTTAAGGAAGCAAAATTAGCTAGCTAGTAAGGAGAACATGTATAAAAAATACTTAATTTGAATTTTATTATATGTATAGATTATGTTCCTATTTAATTTACTAAATAACCATCGATCTTTAGAATTAACTTTAAAATTAAAGCTAAATTGTTAATATTAAGTGAATAAACATTCAATTATTGTATAATAAATTCAAATAACCCTTTCGCGTAAAAGAAAGGACGGAAACAACGAAACAATGCAATTTAATGAATCAGTTAGATGTAACTCATGGTATACAAATAGGTATATAATATATATATGTACGTGTAGAGTTCACGTGTTGAACTCATGTCCCGATCACAAACTGGTTTTAGGATCGCTGCCATAATTTTTATATATTAATGTCATTTAAATTTTATAAACTATGTGAATTTATTATTATTAAAATGATAAACATAATTTTTTACTTATGTTATTAAAGAATACTTTGGGATAATAATTTTATGTACGAAGCGTAATCTTCCTGGTTCACTTGATAATATCATCCAATTTTGCTATCAAAAATTCATAAGGTATTAAGTCTCTTTGATATGCTAAAATATATAAATGTAGAGTAAGGAAAAAATGTAGCGATTCCTTTGTTTTCTTTACTTGGATTTCATCTTCATTGGACAGGACTAGATCTCTATAGCGCAAAAGACGTTAGAACAGTATATGTATATTACATATAACAGCTATATATGGAATTATTTACATATAGTACAGAATAGCGACTCGTCCTCGCTCCGCTCGGGTTCGTCCCTAGACGTCCCATACGATTTAACGCTTAGTATAGATTTCCTAGAGATGAAATATTTTCCCGCGGTAAAAAGTATCCTATATGTTGACCCGGATAACCAGCTATCATCATACCAAATTTCATCAAAATCCCTCCTGTGTTTTTACCGTGATGCGGTAACAGACAGACAAAATTTCTAAAAACTATAGGTTCGGCCTCTGCATCGATAATAATGTCTATCTCAATAAGATTTTCCAAAAAATATTTAATGTACAGATTCGACTCCGTAAGAATTTTATTATATGTATAGATTTAGCAAAGAAATCTTAAAAAACCGGAGACTGCCGACAAAGGTCGATGTTCTCGGAAATATTTGCATAAATTATTTCTGAACGCGTCAATTATTAGTCAATAAGTCCTCTAATACAGCGAAAGATCAAAACAGACTACCTGTTCGTAGAAAATTATAAAAAAGACTGATTTATATTAATATCTTCTGCCGTATCCTATCTAATGTGACAAAATTATCGCAAACCAAACTAAACCGTAACTTAATGAGCGTAATCTCAAAATTGATCGTATTTTACGTTGTCATAGGTCATTTTGAACCGATTATTCATGGAATGGCCAGAAGGGGTAAGGAAGGGTTGACCTTTTTTTGAGTGACATCCTGATATCGTTGTCTCGTTCCGTCACAAGAAAAACTACACTTCGAGTGTGAGACAGACGTTTTTTTAGTATGCAGTCTGTATTCAAATGACGCAGACGCATCCGTTTATAGAATTTTTATAATAAATAAATAGATACCAATTGGTAATCCGAGTGTAGAGTTTACAACTTCCTCGCCGAACAATGCTCGTGAAAACTAACAAATATGTTAAAAAATTGATAATTATTCATAGTTTTTGCTACAAGTCGAAACTTTTTCGTACATCCGTCCTTTATACTTTAGTGCAGATAAGGCTCTACCGAAGACATTCTGGATAGGGCAAAATATAAATATTAATTCACTTTGCGCATCTGTCTGAGCACCATGAATTATTTCTAAATTTACGAATAACTTTAATAAAAAAAACCTTGTCTAAATATTTCAACAATAAAATTATCTGTGCTAATAATATAATATCCAAGAATCAAGATGCTTATAATTTTTATAACAGTTGTGTTTGAGCGCGAATCTATCGCGTTCGACCTTCAACTCGCAAGGCTCATTTCACAACGACCGACCTGTGGAGGCCCGCACTGCTGGCGGTGTGACCCGAAATCAAATTAAAAAATTGAGCTAGCTTCGAAATGAAAATTTATAGTATATGAAATTTTAAAGTATATAGAAATTAATAAAAAAAATATAACTTCTTGTATTTTATGTAAATTCATAATATAAAGCAAATTTCAATAAATATTCTTTCTTGGATTCGCGCGAACATTTTAAATAAAACTATCTTTGCGGATTTATTTAGATTTTTGGTTCTCGACGTTTCAGTCTCTCCTGTGACCATGATTGCTATAAAGAATTCGAAACGTTGGGAACCACAAATCAAATTAAATCCGTTAAAAAATCCGAAAAATTAGTTTTATTTTGAATATATATACATAATATGTATCTAAAATTAGTAGCACGTTCTACACAAGACATGCATCATATTTTTAAACCACTTCAAAGTTTTTACCACTAAACATCTGAAACGATTATCCCACATAATAGGGTCATACCGTTGTAGTAAAAAAGTTTCCGTAACCATACACCTCAGTTCATCTGGCATAGAAAAAATAGTAAATCTTAACCCAATTTCGAAGTTATAAAAACTACCTGCCTCCGGTAGCGGGTGTACACCCTTCACAAAAAACTAACTGTAAAAAGCAAAAAAAAAAGCAAAGAAATTTCATTTTTTTATATTTTTTGCCATTTCTTTAATGGCTGAGTTCAATTTTGCAACGGTACCCTTTGTCTATACATTGCAGATGCTTTTTGCGACTCCTTTTTTTGGCGTTGCAAATTGTTTTTTTTTTTTTAAGTTTTATATGCGTTGACCCACTGTTGAACAAACAAATAGTTTTTATGAATATGTCCAAGTAAAGAAATAATATTTTTTAACTTGTTATATCTGACGTGTTAATATTTATTCTACGAATAAATAAAATTAAAGATAAATTCACACCTAATATCCTACATGGATGGTACCTAATTGAAGTAGATAGCAAAACGTAGAGACGTACCCATGACCCATATAAGAATGTCCAACTGTGTTGCTATCTATTAAAATTAATTAAATTAATATACTTTTGAACGCAAACTAAAAAATCTAAAATGTCAAAAATTTATTGTATTTTCAATAACAATTGGTAAGATAGCCGCGTCTAGCTCCATGCGTCATCAGACGGCGATAATACTGTGATGTCAGCTTGACTTCCGGTCACTTGCATATAATATTTTCCTCTTCATACACATTCATAATGAATAGACGCACTTAACTATATCCTACATCTTCTTTTTCCTTATCCATAACGTTTTATTTGTGAATCTGTTTACTTTCAATAATCTTACTAATATTATAAATGTGAAAGTTTAGATGGATGTTTGGATGTTTGTTACTCAATCACGCCAGCACGGCTGAGCGGATCTGGATGAAATTTGGCACAGAGATAGATTATATTCTGGAATAGCACATAGATCATTTTGCAATAAATTCTCACCTTACCTACTTGACTTAAACTCAACTTAGTACAATATTCTTATACTATCTTACTATTGTTATAAATATGATCTATATTTATATGTTTGTTACTCATCCACACTGAAATGGCTAAATTTGAGTGAAATTTAGTTCAGAAACAGACCTGGAACTTAAGACCTGAAGAAATACATAGATTACTGTTGGGCACACAGGGACATACCCGACCGAAACAAGAATACGTCGTTAGAAAAAAATATTATATAATTTTTAGTAAATGTTAAAATTAAATATAATAATAAAAATCGTAGAAATGGATAAAAATTAATTAAAGCTGCTATGTAAACGTGAACCAAATTCACTGCTAACTGTTTTAGGCCAGACGATCCGCAAACAACGTAAATTGATGAGAACACTGTTTGAATATGAATCTTTTTGAATGGTAACGCTAGGCGTAAGCTAACGTGTTGTGAATAACTTAAAACTCTAGCACATATTTGGTTTATATTATAATTTATATAAAACACATATATAAATATGCGAAAAAGCAAATTGTAATGATAAAATAATATGTAAAAATATTTGCCGACTGTTCAGAAACTTCATCTTAAGTACATGCTTTTTTATAAATAAGTCGAACTGTAGTAAATATTGTATGCAGCCCCCCAACGTCCAACTGCTGGGTGCGTGCCTCCCTTTAATAAGAGGTGGATCAAATCATAGTCCACCACGCTGGCCGAATGCGGATTGTCGTATTTCGCATGTCTTTCGAAAACTTGCTAAGTTCTCGCAGACATGCAGGTTTCCTCACGATTTTTTCCTTCACCGTAAGTTGAAAATGTTTCGCTCAGGAAAAACAGAGGTGCGAGACCCGGGATTTGAACCTGCTTCACTCGGTTTCCCGAGCGAGCGCGTTACCACTGAACTATCACTACCTAGTAATTATATTAACATATAATATTAACATGTATAATATATAGTATTATAATATTCAGCAACATAAAGCGCTGTACACGTGTCTAGTACATTAGGTTTACACTTGTACCCACTATTTTCTTAGCAAACTCAGACAGGAGCTCTAGACAGGATAATTTGAATATTCTCTTTGAGGCTGACTGCTCAAAGATACAATTATAAATCATAAAATAAGGGATTAAGTTAAATATACATATAAGCCCTAAGTGCTTTACAAAACATTATTTTAATGAAATATTGCATCATACATAAAGAAGTTCATTCACTCTTGGTCTTTTTTTTAAATTTTTGTGCGATAGAAAAATGAGAAAACTCAAATAATCATTTTTGATTAGGAAGTCATTATATATACATATACCTAATATATAATACTGAAATAGTCATTATTATCGATATAGAGGCCGAATCTATAGTTTTAAGGATTTTTGTCTGTCTGTCTATCTGGAAACGGAAAATGAGAAAAACACTGGGCAGATTTTGTTTACTTTTTATTGCAGAAAAATATCTCATCTCTGAAAAATCTATACTAAACATAAAAATGTAGGGACGAACCCGAGCAAAGCGAAGTTGAGTCGCTAGTTACATAGTATTTTAGTGTAAATAGTAATTTAACGTTAAAATAAATATAATATAACTTTAACGTCCACTTATTTTTGCTAGTTTCTTATTACAGTTTGAATTTCTGAATATACACATATATACACATATGTATAGAAAACTTAATTCTCCTCTCATTTCTAGGTCTTAATAGAAGATGAACTTGTACATACGCTGTTAATGCTAACAAATAATGTAGGCCCACGAGCGGCTGGAATCCAAATGAAACATTAACGTTAGGGTTGTGTGATGAAATAATAAAAAATGGCATCGATTTTACTATTATGACACTAACTAATCCTTATTCATATAGAATTTTCTTTTTGTATACAAGTAAAAATAGGTATTTAATAATAATAGTCTGGAATAGCACATAGGTCACTTTTTATCCCGTAAAATGTACGGTTCCCGTGGGATAGATTTGTTTTTGTTTTTCACAGAGCAAAGGATCGATAATCTATTACACACTAACTGTTAAAACCTATAGGGACGAACCCGAGCGAAGCGAGGTTGAGTCGCTGGTAATGAATAAAACACTTATCCCAAATAAAAAGCAGACTTATAATCATTAAAATTCATAGAGCTACACTAGCCGACCTAAAAAAGCGTAACTGTCTAAATTAGAAGACCTAAGACTTGAACTTTTTGTGCCCAAACTCCGGTAATGTCATTTGTAGACTTATTTCTTATTCCGAACAAACCATCGACCTAGAGGTCAGACATTTTCAGATATTTCAAAGAGCCAAAAGCAATCGCTTTTATTCTCTATGAAGTATAATAGAAAAATAATATTTCATAAACGGTAAAAATAAGTCTCAAACTATACCGGTCCTAAAACTAACAAAGGAATATCAAGAATCTAATATCCACTTTTCACTTATTTGTTACTAAGCTGTATATTAGTGATGTCACTCAACGCCTCGTTTAAAAATAATTACAGTTAAAAGATAGAAACTAAAAAAATACGTTTCAGCCAACTGTGTGTGACTCAAAAATTCAAGTCGAATGACCAAAGCCGAGGGTTTTACTAGTAGCCATTGAAGAGTACAACGATAATCAGATCAACTTGAAAATATCAATATTATATATTGTCATCCAGATTTCACTTGTAAAGTTTCAAATCGATACGACAATCAAGAACAGGTTATATTGACTTCTAAGATTTTATTTCAAGTAAAAATAACAAAAATATATTAATATAAATATGTTGGGGCATTAAAACGCAGCACCATCTAGTTCCATGGTAAACTACGAGGCTTGCATTATGGATACCAGATAGTTGATACCTATACTACACATATATAACTTTAAATACATACATATTATAAATATAAACATCCATGACTGGAGTAAAAACATTCGTGCTCATCACACAAATGAATCAGCGGGATTCAAACCAACGACCGCTGGTACTCCAAGTAGGGTCACTACAAACTGAGCCAAACGTATCGCGGTAATATTAAAACCTTATTTAAAAACAACCAAGCCAAATATGCCCAAAAAGCTTTAGGCAACAGCTAAATAATATAGTGTTCCCAGACTAAATTAATGAATGTAGGTGTTAAAGAACCGCGGAACAAAAGTTGGAAAGGATTACCAACGTGGGCGCCCAAGGTCTGACGGTGTAGGCCTTACCACAGTGTAATACGGACGATGCGAGCAACTTGTTAAATGCATTACGACACGCGGATATTGACTTGGCGATGTCGAAAATTTTAAATTTTGCATAGTTTTATATCTGCTGTCGTGCCTTTTCATATGGAGATTTGGCGCATAAATAAAATAGGTAATAGCAGTTTTTTTTTAATATATATTCATTATTCATGTATGAGATCAAAATGACTAATAAAAAATATTTAAATTTTTTCAGGCATTGCCAATTTAAACTATTTGTAATGGCGCTTATTTTAAACTAGCGACTCACCCTCGCTTCGCCCGGGTTCGTCCCTAAGTAATATATAATAAAATAAAAAAAAAAAATAATTAATTAATTAATTTGGTTTTAATTTTTTTTCGTGGGACCCCATTTTTTTTCTAAAATAAAAGTAGCCTAAGTTACTTCTTATTATATCAGCTATCTGCCAGTAAAAATCCCGTAAAAATCGGTCCAGCCGTTTCGGAGATTGGCCGGAACAAACAGACAGACAGACAAAAAATTAAAAAAAAACATCCATATGTAATTTGTATACAGATAAATAAAATTGGAGTGCCTGTTTATAATATCAAAATAACAGCTTTTTACTAAATGCATATGGATGTATACACGGTACACATACCAAAACAACATTTTTTACAATTTTTGTCTGTCTGTCTGTCGGTCTGTCTATCTGTCTGTCTGTCTGTTTGTTCCGACTAATCTCCGAAACGGCTGGACCGATTTTGACGGGACTTTCACTGGCAGATAGCTGCTGTTGTAAGGAGTAACTTAGGCTACTTTTATTTTAGAAAAAGAATCAAGGTTCCGCGAAAAAAAATTAAAACCCATGAAATTGTGAACAAAATCCGCGTACGGCGTACGCAATAACGTACGTACGTAACGTAAATCGTTATATAATTTAAATGAATATCTTAGAAGTAGCAAGCTACTATTTATGTATAAACACAGCTAACCATGAAAACGTACCTACCATCGCTAGTATAAAATATAAATATAAGCACATGATAAATAAAAAATAAGTACTTTATCCTATTAAGGGACTAAAACACTTTTTGTTTTCTATAAATTTCAATAGTAAGTGAGTGTATAATAAATTATCTAAATTGCTGTTAAGTCTTGACTTTGCCAAACGATTAAAAACTCGATTAGCGACTTCGTTTCCTGTATCAATATATGCATGTAATTAGATGTGAGGCAATATCCGGTTTAATGGTACACTTAAATAAATCGATTTTATCACATGTAATGTTTTTTTTTATAATATAGTTCAAAATAATATTTAACTATTATTTATTAATGTTTTAATTGCTTGTACTAAGTGTACGGTAAAAACTTACAACTTAACTAAAAATTTTCATTTTCGTCGAACGATTTGCTCGCCATATAATGATTTACTTCATTACTAATCATAATTACTGAAAGTCCATAATCTGCAAATTGTACTTAAATAACAAACTTTAAAATAAAAACTTGCTAATATCACAACAATAGCGTACATTTCCAAATATACACCGGAAACTATTGCATGCCACAGCATTGCGCACGCGCAGCACAAACAAACAAACAGACACTACACTATATTGTTTCTTCCTTTGTTTCAAAAACAAT
Organism: Argynnis bischoffii washingtonia; assembly: GCA_033884665.1. Taxonomy (NCBI): domain Eukaryota; kingdom Metazoa; phylum Arthropoda; class Insecta; order Lepidoptera; family Nymphalidae; genus Argynnis; species Argynnis bischoffii. Next base: position 17,627,379 of record CM066610.1, read on the forward strand.
TATTGTTACGCCGACTTCCTTCATCTCGTATGAATATCCGGTATCTTCGCTTAAATGAATAATTTTAATAGCATTATAAGTGCACCATCTTTTTGGTAAATTTTTCTAAGATATTCAAAACCTAAGTACTCTTTCTTTTACTAGAGTATCATGACAAAGCCGGTTTGATTTCATGAAAGAGCAATAAAATTAATATCTAGTGTTATTTAATACTCAGAAATTAAAGAACTGAATCAAATCACATCGTTAATCAATTCTAAAGAAGTTGTAAATTGGATGATTCGAAGTATTACATGGTAACACTGCCATATGTTCTAAGTATCAATCGTGATCTCCTAAAAGTCTGATGATTCAAAAAGAAATAATAATACTTTGAAAAGATAAAAATAATAATTTCAAGCTCTTAAGGACACCGTCTCGTTGGGCAACAAACCGGTAATATGGTAACCGAATTAAAACATGGAGACAATTCGGATTACGCAAGACTCTCGTATGAGCAAACAGGAATACACATGCCAAATAACGCACACCCATTCATACAACCGCAGAACTGCTAGTCATCGTATACCTATAAACTTTTAATTACATACATATCTATACTAATAACTTATTTGACATACTATAATATTTATATGAATATTTGTATATTAAATCGTTGTTTCTCAAACTTATACAAATTATATTAAACTCAGTAAATAAATCGTTTTATTGTCACAAATCATGTTTTCTATACTTAATATTATAAAGAGAAAATATTTTTTGTTTGTTTGTACTGAATAAGCTCCGAAACTACTGAAGCGATTTAGATGAAATTTAGTAAGAAAATAGTTTAAGAATCTGGGAAAGACATAGGATAGTTTTTTTCTCAGAAATCATCCGTTAAGGGGGTGAAAATGGGGATGAAATTTTGTATGAGGAAGCAGCCTAGAGACGAACCCGAGCAAAGCGAAGGTGGATCGCTAGTATAATATAAATAAATATGTAGGATCACGACCGAATCGCCTCCTGTTGAGATTGGCTAACGTTTCCGCCGCGCCGGCAACCAGCAGTACATACTAGAACAATTTCAACGCATCACGCCTTATTACCGATTAAGTGTTTTGAAGAATATGATGCAATCGTAACATAGACTTTGACAAAACCCATATGTGAAGGGGAAAGCTAAAATTTCTAAATACTATGTGAGAAGATAAGCAATTGTTTATTGTTAATTGTAATAAGAATTGAATTACTTATAATTTCCTTTAAGTAGCAATAATTGCACGTATAAAGCAATATGAAATACTTTTCTTTAGTATGTACTAATATTATGAAGAAGGAGAGTTTGTTTGAACGCGCTAATCTCAGGAACTACTTATCTGATTGGAAAAATTCTTTTTGCATTAGATAGCCCGTTTATTGAGGAAGGCTATAGGTTATATATCATACATATACATCATACATATTGTAGTATATATATATCATACATATAGTCTATCTTATTTCATACGCACCGTTAAAACGTACCTAGGGACGAACCCGAGAGAAGCGAGGGTAAGCCGCTAGTATTCAATAAATACGCTCTATTAGTTAATCATTTAAACAGTATATTACACATAATAAATTATCAAAATGAAAACATACTACGCTTAGTATTAACGTTCCAATTTCATCAAAGAGATACAATAATTCATGTTTCGTAAGACAGTCCCTGAAATATTCCACAAGCTATCAAATAAAATATTTGATAACGAGTTCATTTTTACTCAAAATGATTTCATCAGAGTTTTTCACATCCAAAGAATTATATATAATACTACTTTGATAATAATTATGACAGATGTTTTCAATTAAGAAGAATATTTTACAATCATAAATGTGTTGTAGTTGTTGGTATATTTAAATAGGTACATATTACGCAGGTCGTGGGTTATATTCTCTTGGCGACGTCTCTTGTTCCGTTGTCCGTCCGTAAACTGTAAAAAACAAAATGTTAATTCATTACAATAGTGATCATAATAATTCTTGTTAGTTTTTAGATGTAATATGTAATGTAAATAACTCTACGTCTTTTATCCCACAGAGTACCGCATAAAGTTACCGCGCTCGTAGTAAAGTAGTACAGTAATAGTGTATTATAGTATATGTAGGTGTAGTATAGTTACGCACAGCTAGCTCTGATCTAGTGTCTATTCGCGGGGGGGGCGGTAAGCAGGTCAAGGGAGCCGATGCACCGCGCGAAATCTCACTTTCGCGCTGCACCAAACATGGCCGACGTTCGTTCTCGTTGACACGTTTTACGATTTTCCGGTTTTCTCCTGTTTTATTGTAATTTATTTCCGATTTTTTTTTATATTTAAAATATAGTATACATGTTTTTTAGAGTTTGCCGACCTTAATTATATAATAATAATCTAATAAATACTTTGTTTTTGTTCCTTAATTACATTTTTTTCAATATCGCATAATATCGTTTTCACCTCGAACTACGTAAGTATGTAGATTTTCCAGGAAAATAAGGTCATAATTGAAATCCGTATGTTGCAACAACTACACGTGTACGGAATTGGATAACACAACAAACAAACATATCTGAGGAATATCCTTGTCCCTATTCTTGTTTCCTACGAGTATCGTATCGCGATAACATATCTAGTAGCTTATCGAGCAATGTAATAAATGATAAATAAGATTCGGCTATGAATAATATTTTGAATCACCTTTCGCATCATCCTGCTTACAATTTAATCAAAGGGCATATTTTTATTATTACTAATAAATCTAAAAAATGTTAACGTTCTATTACGTAACATAATAACATACATATGTAATGACTTATACAAACGCACAGCTATTATGACCTATTTTATTTGATAAATATGATGTTTTTTCGTCGTAACAAACTACCTAGTTATAACAGTGACAAAAAATGACTGAAGGCATGTTTATGATACGGTCAAAAACATATTAAAGTTGATAAGGAAAATTACTCTTTATCACAATAGAATAAATCAGAAAATTGTTTGGATTTACGTGCATCTAAGCGGCCGTGAGCGAGCGCGTTAGCGGCCTGCACGTAGGCTTGCTGTTCAAATCCAAGGTGAAAAAAATAATGCAACCGAAAGAAACCGAGCTTTTAGGACATGACTAATAGACAATGGGTTGCGAAATGTTTGCCGGATTGTTTTGCTTCGTTGTGTTTCAACTTTTGTTTGTATTTCAACGCTTTCTAAGAAATCTGTCTGGATATGCTCAATCGTCTGGTAGGTATCGGAAGCTCACATATTTTGACAACCGTTTTATTTAAATGGAATATATGTAACAAAAAAATTCAAAATTATATGATCTACCGAAAATATGTTATTTCATAAAATTATGAATATTTTCATGTAAATAACAAACACGTAACATACACCCGGACATAGCAACACTGGGTATACATCGCCCTTCGCCGCTGACCCAGTTACTGCGCGCGCGCATGATAGCCCGCCAGATCTATTTCAATGCATATCTATACCACTTTCCATCTTATTGGAACCGGAAAATAGGGAAATTTGCAAAATGTCACACATTTCTTCAAAACTATAATTTCTCTAGAAATTAATATTCTAATAAGTGAAATTTTTATAACATAGAGCCTTTACGACTTATTTAAATAGTCTCTGAGTTTGTTCCTTTACTCATATTAGCTTATAATTTAAAAATTTCAAGTTCAATTTCAAATTTCAAAAACCTGAACATACAAATAGCTAATACCTAAGAACTAATAGCTAAGAACCTAATTCTAAAGTGGGTCATATAGATTCCCCGAGCGCGTATTAATTATATTGGCAAATAATTTTGTAACGTATCCAATAGTTATTCGGTACACGCAAAGTGGCCGGATAAACAATGTTTTGACGGCCTTTCCACTTGTGACTCATTATTAGTGTGGTTGCGTAACCACATTTACATAAACATATTTTCATTAACGTTACCACAGGTTAAAAACCTAAAGGACGATAATTGAATTAAACCCTATAAAATAATATTTATGAATTACTAATAAACTTGTATTCTGCAATATATATTTTTATCATTCATTTCTTACAATAACATATAAACAACATATGTACACAATGAAACAAAAATGTTTTTTATAATCTGTATTTATATATATTATTTAATGAGTAATCTGTATTCGGCCAGTTGCAAATTTTTTTTTTATCTCAGCACTAAGCATAAAACTTTCATTAATTGATTGCTCTCAATTAAGCTAAAGAAACTTTTATTTTAAAGGAAAACATTTGAAATACCTCTATTATTAATAGGATAAGTGCTATCAACGTAATCGTGACGGTTTCCATTTCGCGAGACTTTCTTTCGTTTCCCGCGCGGGGAAAGTGCCGGCGTTTTTCCGACGCCATCTTTGAATGTCGAACTATTTTTAATACATAAAAATAAAAACAACTTATTTATATCATTTTTCCAATTTAATACTTCCATTGTTATTTAAACAATCAACCAGTTCAAAATTTAGAAAAAATTTACATGATTTTATATTAACAACTGGCAACATTATGTGATTTGATGTAATTTTAAAAGTATGTACTTGTGAATGTCATAAGGCACGCAGGTGCGTTTATTTTTGGCGCGGAAACATTTGGATCGTAATATTTTTACATTCAAAATGACCGTCTTAATTTACTGTAAACAATACCAAAGGGGAGGAGTAAGGTGACCGGGGATTTAGCAATCGTGACTCGAACACGCCTGCCAAATGTTTTTATTAAATTCGATATTATTAAATGTCTGTGGTAAATAACATTTTTTATTGCTATACTTGAGCATATTTAATCTTTATATAATGCGACATAAGTTATTATAAAATTGTACTTACTCATTGATCCATTTTGATATTTATATAATAAACTGAAACAAGTTGATATCATCTAAGTTAAGCACTTTATCGTTGTTTATGGAGGACGCCATATTTAACTAGTAACTGTTCAATAATTGTTCGTTCTTAATATGAATATCTATGTAATTATGATATTATAACCATTATAAAAAGATCTCTTGGCCAATACAAATCATAGGAAGCCGTAGTTCAATGTTCTCGACCGTTGTTTGAAATAGCAGAAGCTTCCCGGATGTAAGACTTTGACGTCAGCCATCTCGTAAGATTTCCCGAATCAGATTACATTTAAATTGAATCTTATCGTAGAGAAATAGGGTGGCAATTCCTTTAAAATACAGATGCAAGTACTTCCTTTACACGTTTGTTATTACAAGTGCGAATTACTCTATTGACAATGTTGATTTTTTTCTAAGCGCTACAACAGGAGACTTCTGTAAGAAAAAAACAGTCGTTTCCATAGTTTTTCTAAGTATAATGTTGCTACTAAAATTTTTATTAACAGCCTAAAAATAGCTTGATGTGTTGCCAAACATAAAGTTCGATTATAATATGGTAATAACAGATTAAAAATATCATAGGTTTCTTACATTGTTATTGAATATCTTTCCATTTAATTTAAATAATTACATATTAATAAAGGGTGACACAACAGAATCAGGTTAATAAAGATTTTTTTCTTCTAATAGACATCCAATAATAATGATATTTCTATAATAATGATACTTACCTAAAATATATCGTCAAAATGATTTCAATTAATTAAATGTAATTAATATATATTTAATAAGTCCGCCCCTCGCTTATAGTTTGTGCGCTAACTGACGTCACCCGACGCTACGTGCGAACACCATCGTTCCGACTTCCTCGTGCCATGCTTGCGGGTCACATTGAAAACTAGTTTGGCGTATACCACACTGTTTTTATATAAATCGACTTCTCGCTATATTTTTATCCAATTTTAGTACATCTGTACTCATGGATTTGGCTATTAAAGAAAAATATTCCTTATGAGTTTAATCCATCTATACTAATATTGTAAATGCGAAAGAACCTCTGTCTGTCTGTACGTCTGTTACCTTTTCACGCTTAAACCGCTGAGCCGATTTAATTTAAATTAGGTATGAAGATAGTTTGAGACCCTGGAAATGACACAGGATAGTTTTTATCCTGAAAATCATCCATTAAGGGGTTGAAACGTGGGGTGGAAGTTTGTATGGGGAAATGAATCATTTCTTAAGTAAGGAATATAGAATTCATCACACCTAAGTAAATATATATGTATTGAATATTATATCTATTCGTAACGTACCAGTCTCAAAAGCTACTAATGCAATTTGAAATATTCTTTTTGTATATAGCGTATAGTATATAGTCTATCTATTGCATACTAACCGTTAAAACGTACCTAGGGATGAACCCGAGCGAAGCGAGACTGAGTCGCTAGTTGTATATAATACGAATATTTAACATTAAATTAAGTATCTTAGATGGTGCTAACTCACATGTCGAGTTCACAGTTCTAAATACATATTTAATAACTTTAATCAAGTACAATTCACATTCAAAATCCAACACATCGCGTAGGAGTTAGGTAATAAGTTAAATAAACAGCAGGTACTTTTTGTTTTCATACCAATTTATTGCAACACCGATATCGTAAAAATCTCAAATCCTCACCTCAATCCAAGAGGATATTTACAAAGCATTAATCCTGGTCTTAATTATTTCCTTTTGTCAGTGAAAATATAAATGGCAAGTCTTTTGTGTCCAATTTCAAAATAACTGGCTCAAAATTATTTTTACACAGAAAAAGATGTACTTACTCAGTTACATGAAAATATAATTTTTAGTGCTGGTAACATAGTCGCAATTTAAACACTATCTACTACTAAAATTAAAATCTACATTGCATTTGTTTTATATAGATTAATAAGATATTACCGTCTGTAAAGGATATTACAATATATATTAGCTTCCTTCCTTTACTTAATACTTATTTTGATTATTCAATGAAATACCACGTAACATTTTAAATAGCTGATAAAGTAAACATGTTTTTACTTTACATTTTCTTTTGAATAATAAAATTTTAAATCTAAATGTAAGCGAAACGGACGTTGAACTGCATAAAACACGCCAGTGTTTTAGCAGCTGAAATAATATACTATATGTCCCCCTCCTCCCTAGTGCATTCACCTGACCCCTGTTGGGGATGGGGGGTCTTGGGAGGACCAGAGGGAACACCTTTTGCGAGTTAGTTAATATTTCAACAGGAAAGTAAAAGTAGGGAGGTCTGATTACAAGTCTAGGTAGCAAGCGCCTTTGCTGCTCGCGGTTAGGTATAATTTAGTGGTATATCTGGGAACTCTGTTAGATAAGACGTAAATATATGATGTACATACTAACTTTAACTACGAGTATGTTAGAAATATGGATTTTGAAATTTTACTACTGAATTAATTAATCTCGTGAATATAGCATAACATACATTCGTTTAATTTTTTGACAACTTTGTTATAATTTTACAATTAATATATAAAGAAAAATCACTTAATAAATACACTGAAAATGTTTAATTATGAGGAATATGTATTATAAATTCATACTATATAAACGATATTCAAATGTAAGCATACATTTCTATTTCACCTAACAACCTATGAACTTCCCACTCTGTATAAAATTATTGATTACACGTATTCTACCCAGTTTTGTCAAAGGCTGCCGTAGTAGGCGGAAGTCTAGCTCGTACCGGATGCCCTGAATTCAGTGAGTATCGATTGACACGAGCCTACTGTGCTACAGTATACGTAACTATGTACCTATATATTGACTCTATTTAACTTTATTATCTTTAAACTAACGACTTCAATTAAAATGTACATAAAATTATAGTTTGATGACACGTTTGACTTAGTTTGTAGTGGCTCTACTTGCTGTACTAACGGTCGCGGGTTCGAGTCCCGCTGACGCAGATAATGAGGACAAATGTTTGTACTCCAGTATAGGTGTTTATACTTATAATATGTATGGATTTAAAGTTATATGTGTGTAGTGTATCAACTATCTGGTATCTATAACGCAAGCCTTGTAGCTTACCATGGAAATAGATGGCGCTATTGTGTTAATATTCCAACATATTTATTTTATTTATTTACATATTTTGAAATACTATAACAGTATTTTTTGTAAAATTCCTCGAATATGCTAATACCGACATAGTTCCAACCACTTCGAGAAAATTGAAACAAAGAAACGTTCTATTTAAGCAGTCAATTTTCAGTAAGTGCAAGTTGTAGATGGAATAATTCCGTTGAACGAACGTCCGTCGACCCCCTTGAATAATGCAGCATCCGCAGCAGCTTTCTGCTCTCAGCTCTTAACACTAATCTCGAGTTCTTTGCCTGCATTCCGAATTAGATCGACGTATTTTTGCCAAGAAATAAAGAAAACTGTCTAACTTCAGTTATACCTAATTCACATGAGACCAAATCCACATTTATGATACAAAGTACGCAAAGTAAAATTTGGGATACCGCAAAAAGCCTTTAGTTTAACACCGTCTCTTAAATGCCTATCAAGTTGTTACAAAAAGCCTAAATATTCAGAGCACTTTCCGAGTTTCACCTTTCAACAATTTAGTTGTAAAGTTTTCAAACAAAAAGTGTCGAAATATAACGTTTGAGCCCCTGTAGTCACTTTATCGCCCGATAAAGGTTTTACTGCGGGAAATTATTCATAAAGCTCTCGAAAACACGCCTTAGTGGAAAAGCTTGGTACAATTGACATATCTTGTATAATGAATGAGATAATAATATAAGTGCCACTTCTAAATATATATTATTTTTATTCATTAGCAAATCCTTGATCCTTATAATTGTAGAGTATAATCACTATTACGTCACAAAATACTTGTGACATATTATTAAATATATATATTAAAAGATTTCGATTTCATTTAAGTCAAAATGCATTGCATGCCCAGATTTGCATCAGACGGCCATGTTACCGTAAAGAGTTCATCCGTCTAGACACTTCGACCTAGGAAAGGGAGAGTGTGCCTCTCTCTCTCTGCGCAAACATGCGCACTGGGGGAGGGGTGGGGGGACGGGGGGTCAACAGGTGGTCCAGGGGGTCCAAGGTCGCGGAAGCGTCTGCCCCCAGATATTATATATTGAACGAAATACTTGCTGAAAATTTCATATTATTAACGAATCAATTGGAGAAATTCGATGGTTGAATATTAATTTCAATAAATCTTATTTTAAGGTTTTGTTTTGTTTATACGTTTATTATAAAACAACAATATCTTTCAGAAGAGCACTTATCAAAAAAACATTGTTATTGTATAGCGAAAATTAAGTATGATTATAGCTAATTGTTGAAACAAATATATTCAGAACTGTAACACAACTTGAATAAATTAACCAAAATGTCATAACAATGATTGTACTAAAGAAAGTTTCTTAAGTAATTTCTCTTAAGCCTACAATTCAGTGGATTAGAAATAATACACAGCTATATTACTCGGTTTGGTGCCTAGGGATGCGTTTGCAACTTGTTACCTGGGTGAACCGCGCGAATTCTTAACAAGAACCTCAAGAATAATTAAAATTTTCTTGAAGTTATCATAAACTAGCGACTCATCCTCGCTTTGCTTTTGCACTTTAAGGAATAATTTCCGGGATAAACACTATCCTATATCCTTCCCAAGGTCTCAAACTATCTTCTTACCAAATTTAATCTAAATCTGTTCAGTAGTTTCGGAGCCTATTCGATATAAACAAACAAACACAAAAACAAACTTTTCCTCTTTATAATATTAGAATAGAAGAAGATTATCGTTAATGTGACGGCACGTCTGATTTGCTCTTTGATTACGTATTACAAGTTATTTATTAAATTTAACCTATACATGCATGCGCTCATATCCGCCTTTAACAGGTATTTACTAATATATGTATATGATAATATTGTTTGTCGTACGTATTTTTTTTTATTTGGAAAATTTATTAGAGTTTGGGATATAAGCCAAATTTAGATTTTAAAGTACGTCACAAAAGTAGCTAAATTTCAATAATATTTTTGATCGACTTTAAAATATAATTAGGTATTCAATTCGACTTTATGATTTTATGTATGTTACCATCATTGTATGTTACGTGATATCTGCGCTAATACCCATAATGCTCCTTTTAATGAGGCTATCAAATGTATTCAGCCCTTTTTAACATCCCACTGCTGGGTACGGGCCTTCCTTCAATACGAGGGGGATCAGGCCATAGTCCACCACGCTGGCCAAGTGTGGGTTAGCGGTCCAAATATATGTAAGACTATAATGAGATATGTCAATTATAGAAAAAAATCCACTCTTAAAGATGGAATAACATTATTTTAAAGCTATTTTGCAGCCAGAAAAAACCTTTGGAAACAGTTTGTTTCTTTAAATATACTAACTAATATGTAGATAGATAAATTGTATTCATATATGTTTTCCTCAATTTTTAATAATAATTATTAATAATGTTGGTCTCTTAATTAAATTATTATTTTAGTATACGTCATACTTACATTTCAATCTGACGACACGTTTGGCTCAGTTTGTGACACTATTTGTTGTGCCAGCGTTCGCGGGTTCGAGTCCCGCTGGGGGCATTCATTTCTGTGATGAGCACGAATGTTTGTACTTCAGAATTTATAATATGTATGTATTTAAAGTTATATATGTGTAATTTATCAACTATCTGGTATCCATAACACAAGCCTCATTCCTTACCATGGAACTAGATGGTGCTGTGTGTTGATGTTCCAACAAAAAAACTATCAAGAAAATCTTTACAGAGCGTTATTGACTAAAGATCACAGAAATAAAATCTAAAATAAACTACGATAGCGGAATCATCGGCTACAACTAGTATAATTATATAACGTAAAAAATATATTAAAAGTATAAACATATATTATCTTTATTTTGATTATTTTTTTACGCTCCATAACAATTGTTAACATCGCGACTCACACTATCGTCAAGAGTTTACGATAAGTCCAAACAAAAACAGCGACAAAGTCATCATTTGTTGATTAAAGATTTAAATTTCAAATTAGTTTTTTATATTAATATGCTAAATCCAATCCGTTACTAATATGTAAACAATATATAGTGTATTGTTGTATATATACATAATATTATAAAGAAAAAAAAAATATTTTGTATGTTTATTTGTAATGGATAAACTAAAAATCCGTTGAAAAGATTTAGATGAGTATGAAGATAATTTGAGACCCTGGGAAGGAAATAGGATAGTTTTTATCTCGGAAAACATCCCTTAAAGGGGTGAAAAGGGGGTTGGTTTTTATGGGGAATCAATCATTTCTCAAGTAAGGGGAAATAATCTTATCATACCTATGTGCATATATATATATATATATATATATATATATATATATATATATATACTTACCGTTAAACGTACTTAGGGTCGAACCCGATCGAACCGTCGTGAGTCGCTTGTAATTAATATGATATGTAATTTCCTTGGTATAATCAGTCTATGGTATGCTCTCTAACTGCATTCGTATTCTACCTAATTAGGCTAAAGGAAATAATAAAATCTCAATAAAGTCTTAATACAAACTTTTAATGTTAATAACAAATAATCTAATTTACTTTTATTGTTTCAGTGGACGGCGAGCCCACCACGCTGTCGCTGGGCGCGCGGGGTTCCCTGGGCAGGGCGCTCCTACACGGGCTCTTAGCCCCCACGCCGGCGCCCCGGCACCATCTCTATACAGCACCCAACACAGGTAAGATACAGTTGACTTAAAAAGTGTCACTTATGTTCATTTGTATCTATAGTTTCTTTGTTTACAGCGCTCAAAGAACAATTTAATATCTTATTCCTATACTAAAAAAAATTAAAATATATAATATTATTTCATAATTTAAATGATTAGGAGCTGAAAGAAAATTATTTATACCATTTTCGTCTTATAATAAGTCGCAAGAGGCTTCTAGCAATATAAAGCTCACATTTACCTTACCACCTTATTAAGAAAAAAAAACCATAAAAGCTCCACAACAAAGAACAAGTGTAGCTTCAAGGATCCCTAAGGATGTACATTGAATTATGTAATAAATAAGGCAAGCTAGCAGACTTTACCCAGAATATGGCTCCTTTAGAGCTTTCACTAAACTTTTGTAATACCAGCGGTTTTCACAACTCCACGGGCATTTTGTTGTTGTATTTCACACAAAATATGTATAAATAAAAATTTGAGTGCCGATAATAATCTCTTGGCAATTTAAAACGATCATTTAAACTAAATTAAACAGTTATAACAAGTAAAAAAATTTAAATTATATGTACGTATACCTGCGGTACAAATTCGCTACAGACTTTCTTGGAAATAAAAAATAAGTAGAATTTTATAAAAAAAAGTTTCTTTATAAAATATTCTCAGACGCTTCAATAAATAAATTATGAGATTAGCTTCCATCTAGGTGCCTTTGATTCGGGTCAGCCTTTCTGAAGTTTCTAGAAGCCAGGCACCCTTTGTCCCTAGATAGTGCCGCCGGCCATTCTCCCATCGTAACGATCTGACATTAACAGATATGAAGGACCCTTATTTTCTATTTATAATGTAGTATATAGTCTATGTAATGTACATATTTAAATCCAACGTACGTCCCACCCGGTCAATATTTTATACTCAATCTATACATTATAATAAAATTCTAACTGAGTCGAATCTGTACATTAAATATTTTTTGGAAAATCTTATTGAAATAGTCATTGTTATAGATACAGAGGCTGAATCTATAGTTTTTAGAATTTTTGTCTGTCTGTCTGGGAACGCATCACGAAAAAACCACTAGACAGATTTGGATTAAATTTGGTAGGATGATAGTTAGCTATCAGGGTCAACATATAGGATAATTTTTACTGCGGGAAAACATCTTTTTTCTGAGAAATCAAAACGTTATAACGTAACTAGAGACGAAACCTAGCAAAGCGAGGGTGAGTCGCTAATATAAAATACATAAAAACCCTGTAAGTTATCTTCGTAAACATCATTCATAAATTTATTTTTAATGTATAATTCCCACACAAAGATATTGCTACGGAATGAAAGTAAAGGAATTATAACGATAATTTCGAGTAAAAAAAATAATATTATTTCTATTATTACAAAGGACAAAAGTAGATTTAGAAGCAATTATATAAAAATAAATTTGGCGAAGTTACGAGAATGGCAACACGACGGAAATTGCTTTAGGTCGTCTGCGTACATAGCCACCTATAGTGACCGATGAAATAGTTCGCATGGATTCACAACTAAATGGAGTTATATTAATATTTTGATATTCAATAGTTTAGATAAAACTCTTCTATTTGATCTTATCGAAAGTGATTTATCTCAGATTTTTGATTTTTTCGCTATTTTATTTTAATTGTTTACTCCCGATGCTTCGCGTGCTTTACAGCAAACATTCTCATGGGAGAGAGGGCTCATCTCACAATTTATAGATGTTACAGACGATGTCTGTACATAAAAATTATATAATAATTTGGAAGATAAGTAAAATGGCACCTAAATACCTTACAGTTTTTATTTTTAATTATAAATCTAAAGGATTTGTCAAAAATTCAGTCGATTCGAGCGCGCAATGTCTTCTTAAAATCCTTTCACTAAACAAGTTATATATCAAAGTAGCTTGTACCGAAAGCAATTTCCTGTGGCAAGATCGCTTGAAGATTACTTACTAAATTCATGTACCATTTAAGAAATTTAGTACACCAACAAATTATATTATATTAGACTAAAGCAGAAAATAAATAATATTTTATCTATTTTTGAGGGTGTTTTCTATAGGTATGTAGTTTGAACCACTAGCTTATATTTTTAAGTTCTTTGTTCATATATTACGAGTATATATATTTTCTATATATAAATTGATGGATAGGATTCAAATTTAGTATGAAAATTGTAAAAGAATGATTAGCAAGAATTGCTTCTCATCCGGTCCCATTCGCAGAATGCAAAGTAGGTACTGATAATGGTTACAATTCCAAATCTAACTAATAAATCTTAATAATTATCATCCTAAAAAGCTTTATACTGTTTTGTCAAATCAAAAAAAAAATTGTTATATGAAAAACAAAAACAAATCTATCCCACGGGAACCGTATATTTTTCCGGGATAAAAAGTAGCCTATGTGCTATTCCAGACTATAATCTATCTCTTTGCCTCCAGATCCATCCTCACAAACTTTCACATTTATAATATTAGTATGGATAAAAAAATAATATTAATGGGATTATAAAAAATACAAACAAAAAATCCATATACACACGTATGCTATACATTTGTTTAACTATCCGTACTAAGTAACATCATCCTAAAAGAATCGAACTAGCGACCCATAACAGTATAAATAATATTTTTTAATTTACGTAGGTAAAATTTTCCATCTTTCTCGTACTAAGCGTACACTCTTTTTACCCTAAATCTGACGTTTCAGACCTGTGAAGAGGGATTACAAGGCCTGCCTACGAGAACGTACCATATGTGCTAAGCCTATGTATTAAATGTAGTATATTTCAAAGCCCTTTTTGACATGTTATTTCTTAAACCTTACAGGCTATTGTAGACAGTTTTGATAAAATTTTCGTATGGAAATTATTCTGTGACTTTATCTATTTCAATTTATTTTAAGACTTTTTATACATTATTAAAAAATATTTGTTAACATATAAATTAACGTCTACAAACAAAAAAACAGGACTCAGTTACGAGAAGCAAAAATTACTGCTTAATATTTAAAATATTAATAAGTATTACGACAGTTGATAATTTAATAAAAAAAACAATTTTCACATCTTTGCTTAACTAAATCAATTTAAAACTATAACATTTTCAATGTTAATAAAACCTACAAAGCGCGCCTGAAAGTGAAAGATCGCGTCAAAACAAGTTACAGAGGCGAGCCATGAAAAATTCATAAAGAACAAAGAGGAAGTGCTGGCAAATCGATAGCAGCTGATCCCAATGTCACGACCGCGCCGCCCTGCCTCCCCACGCGCCCCCAGCCACCGGCCACGGCGCGCCATTCACACACAGACAAACACATCACACTAGACGCTTTTATTACTTAAATATGCTTATTAACTCTTTGTTTGGAAATGGTTGGGCTATATTTCGGTTATCACTTTCTAAATCAATACAAAAACTAGATATTACTCGCCATTTTGTAACGAAAATTTTATTTCATTTTTATATGAGGGCTTCTAATTCAATCATTTTATTTTCATGTCTACATGTATTGGATTTTTGGTGTCTGATGTGAAATATTTTTTCCGATATAATATTATGTGGGTGGGACAGAAATATAACAATAACACTTTCACTCTTCATAACCCTTCAACGTCATCTGGTCCAGATGGGCCATTATGTAGGGAAAAATGTGCAATTCGGCACAATTCTCAATGTGGGTGGATTAATTTGCACAATGTATCAGTTATTATTATTTCAAATTATATTCAAAGGGGTATTTCCTTTGTCCGAGCCTGACAGCTTTTGATGTATTACTTCAAACGCCATTACGTCGTGTATTTATTTTGGGACGAAAGTAAATAGTGTTTAATAAGTGGACTTTTAAATAATATTCAGTATAACTGGATTGTCAACTGTAATAATGTATTGAAATTTACCTCATGCTTGAATGTAGTTAGCTTCAATAATCCTCATAGCTGAGAAACTAAAAATATATTAGAGAAACGCTGTGCTCAATATAGTGAAGAATATATATAACTAATGGTAATGTGATATCCACATATTCGAATACTTGACAGCGCAAAAACTTTACACATTAACCCACAAACGGTCGGCATTTCAAACGTAACCCTTACAATGGTGCACCAGGTTTTCGATCCTAACCAAACAATAACGCAGATGCTTGCACACATTGCGTCCAAATATCTATTTTGTGCAAAAATGGGTTAAACACCTTGCGCCGCATAGCATCACAATCTAATCTGCCATTCATCTCGTTTTGAGCTCTAGCTTTATCTCTTTTCCCTTTGAATTGGTTTCCGGCGCTGACACTTTGAAATTAGAATGTCACGCGTGGGTGCGCAAACGCAACTCATTGTTAGTTATGAATGAGTACGAGCAGTATTGATATTTCGAGACGAGAATTGAATGATTAGTCCTCCATGTTGCATATTGTAATAATATGTGAATAAATTGGAACGTTTATATAAAGAAAATATTGCCTATATACATAAATACAAAACGTCTTGGATGGACATCCTGCACATATTCAAATTTAAATAAAAAAATTGCCATATTATGTATTGGCATAATTTTAATGACATGTTCACACGTATGAAGAAAATATTGACCCTCATGATTATGTAACATGTATACAAATGTTCAACTGACCAACGGCACATCTAAATTATACAGGGTCTAAGCAAATTAGCATCTTAAAGGAGATAAATAACAAAAGGAGACGCGGAAAGGGTTAAAATACTCGCAAAGTAAAGATATAAGGGCTTTGTACTGAAAATCCGTAGTAGTCATGGACGCCGGGAGATGGGTGCTAGGGGGTGCACTTGCACCCCCCTGCCATGAAGGAAAATACAGAGAAAAAGTTAAAGATATAAAGATGTATTAGTAAAATCCCTGTTTTAATTTATAGATACATATATGCGAAAAAGATGATAAACAAGGTATGAATCTATATTATATAATATTATAAAGTTGAAGAGTTTCTTTGTTTGTTTGGTTGAACGCGCTAATTTCAGGAACTACTAATCCGATTTGAAAAATTCTTTTTGCATTAGGTAGCCCGTTAACTGAGGAAGGCCATAGGCAATATATCATCCCAGAAAACTATACGGTTCCCGTGGGATAATTTGTTTTTGTCTAGGGACGAACCCGAAGCGAAGCGAGGGTGAGTCGCTAGTGAAAATTATAAAGTTAATCACTTAAATATTTAGTTAATAGTTTAATGTGAAGAAGCAGATGAATCCTCCTGTACTAACTAACTAGTACTTTAGTTATGTACAATATTTTGGTTTGATTTTCTAATAAAAAGCAAATTTTTTAACAATATAATACTTTTCAGATCTTAATTTTTCTCGATATCTTCACACACCGAGCTTAATGAGGTTAAACAATTGACGACGAGTGAAAGAGAAAAAATATAATATAGAAAGATATCACTAATTATAATAAGATACACATAAAAAAAATGGGATTTCCCTTTTATATAACTTTCGTGCTACGTGTTGTCACTTGTCTATGTTGTGCTAATCATACGAGGAAAACAGTTGCAAACAATGAGGAATAATTTAATTTCATTATAAAGAAGACATAAATTATGTCAATTGAATGGTATAGGTATTATCGAATATTTATATTTATTCATATCCACATTTCTTTACGTCAAACAATTTCGTCTTGCAAATAAAACAGCGTAAGAACCACAGTTTTATTTTAAAGTGCGGTACATCGAGGTTAGAACTGTTTTCGAAACTTTTTCTTGTAATTGTTGTGTAATCTCACTATTTTTATCTCCTATTGTACCGACGACCTTTCTTTTAGTTATTGACGTAGGACTGTTTATGTATAATTAATAATATTTATATATTCTTATCTATACTATTATAAAGAGGCAGAGTTTGTTTGCTTGTTTGTTTGAATGCACTAATCTCAGGAACTACTAATTCGATTTGAACCCTGTTTCCATTAGGTAGCTCATTTATTGATGAAGGTAGTAGCATGATGATATGTACCATATAGGTACATATCACTAAGCTACTACCCAAGGGAACTGAGTAGTTATCATAAATGTTAACAAATCGGGCAGCCTTTCCTACATTATTGTAAAAGAAGAAAAAAAGAGTTTATTTTTTTATACATTGAACGCGAGCGAAGCCGTAGGTTCTGCTAGTTAACAATATTCATATATTTTTATGACTAGATAACCACGGTAGAAATTATCACCATATTTTTCACATATCACTTTGACATCTAAACAGTAATTATATTAGAAAATTAATTAAAAAGGATACAACTCAATAGAATAATACGTAATTAAAGTAAAATTATATTACAAGATTTAACGAGCTATTATATTACAAACATGTTGAGAAAAGATCAATAAGACACAGCGAGTTTGCTCCACGTGTACCTAAACAAGTCTACATAGAGTCTTATGTACTCGATTCACCGCACGATTATTCATATGCAAAAAAAAATCTAAGTCACAATTCGCTTGGATTATGGTCTAACGCCGCTTTTGGCACAAAAGGCGATGGACAGCGGTCACTCTATAAAGATGGGCCGATTAAAAAGGGTGGGGTACTTTTGTCCCGTATTGTGATATTTTACTAATGGGACCGCATTCCGCTCTGACCGGTAGACCTGATCCGAGTCGGAGGGTGCAGCGATCATTATTTATAGTTAATTTATTATTATTTTGATACGTGAGATGAAAGGGTTACACAATACCCCAATTCCGTGTTCCTGGCCGTTGGTCAAACGCTTGTGTGGCGTGACAACTAAACTTGAAGTCGATTAGAAGACTAGTTTCTTATAAATCTGACATTTTAATATAATTAGTTTTTTTTTTTTGAAAAGTACAGTTTAAAACTTTGTTAATTAAGCATTAAAGTACACAGTAAGTACCACATTTCGGTATGAAATGTGAAATATTTTAACGCCCTTCAAACGCCTTAGTATCTAGAGGTGAACACACAGACGTGCAGCTGCATCGCTTATTACTCATGAAAAATAAATAATATCCTTATAAATTCAACGTTATAATTTTAAACACATTTGCATTCACAAGATATCACTATACAAGGTACGCGAAATAGCGTAGGTATCTCACGTGCTTCGGACGGTATCATAAATCTTTTAATTTATTATAGATTAAAAAAGCTTGTGTTATTGTTGCCAAAGCTTGTTCTATCCGCTAGTGATTATACAGTAACACTATCCCATTCTCAGTTTAAATGGTCAATAGTGTCCCGCGAGGCGCACCGCGCTTCCCGGTTCCCATACGCATTGTCCGGCTGAAGGGTTGACAATGGCCACAAAGGGGTGTGGACAGCGCATTTACTCGCACCGGTCAAATGGTCACTGCTCTCAATACCAGTCATAGTTTCAATGGACAAGGAAACACATGAATAAAACCTTTCTTTCTTAACTCCTAGTCGTATGATTATATTATTTAAATACCGTACAACCGTTATACGTCAAACTTTTTTTATTACAACGGCTTTGACATGAGAAAGTTTCGGCTAACTTTTAATTTCCATAATTGTGTTTAAATGGCGCTAAGCTCGAAAACTACGTGGACAGCAGGGCTACTTCGTAATATATTACATTCTAAGAACAATTAATAACTGCATTTCGAGAAGTGAAATGAAGTCCAAATTATAAAGTATCACATGAATATTAATGGTAAGAAATTACTTGTCAGCTACTAATTATGCAAGCATAACATACCAAAGTGAAGCGTTCTGTTTATGATGCAAAAAAATGCAACCCTAATCGACCCCTCGGCCCTTACGACCCTAAGACACAGTTTTGCATAATTATAAATTAAAAACGTATGGTTCTACATTATAATAGTTTTCTGGACATTCCCACACATGACAAACAGGTTGAATGCAAAGTGCATTTCAGCATTTCTAACGGCTGCATTGTTTGAGTGGCCGTTGGTCACAGAGACCCGGGATTAGTGGCGGGTTGCATGCGAATTATGCAAGATGACCGTTAGATACGACAAAAGATGCTGTCTCACTGATTTATTCGCTTTTTATTCAAATCTCTCATTCAACGGTTCTGCGCATCGCAGATTCATTATGATTTTTCAAGAAATTAAGAAGGGTTTAACTTCAAAAATATCAAGTGTTTTGAATATAACTGAAATTTTTTTTTTGATAATTTATAATAAGCAGTTAATAGATATCATTATGGATATGTTAAGACGTAAAACATAGTAGTGATGTAATCCTAAGTTATAAAATTTTCCAGTAATAATAAAAAGTACAATTCATTGTTAGAGCGCAAGATTCTTGACTAATTCTTTGTCATTCCTATTTATAATTTCACTTACAAAGAAACTGTCCTGGTTCTATTTGTGTGAGGACATCTCTTATATTAGGCTGCGTTTGACACAATTGACTCGGATCGTACCTACGTCGCGGTCAACGTTACTGCGAAATCTATCCAATAATAACTTACTTATAAATAAATATCATAATAGCTATATTAAATAATAAAGGGCCGTTTATGTTTTTAACTACAAGTTATTTTCATTGAAATAGCACGAATATTTTCTACAAACAGGAAGAACTTGCAAAGATGCTATCACATAGTGTATGTATGTATGTATTCAGCCCTTTCTTAACGTCCCACAGCTGGGCACGGGCCTCCCTTCAATACGAGGGGGATCAGGCCATAGTCCACCACGCTGGCCAAGTGCGGATTGACGGACTTCACGTGTCTTTCGAAAACTTGCTAGTTTCTCTCAAACATGCAGGTTTCCTCACGATGTTTTCCTTCACCGTAAGGCAAGTGGTAATCATGTTAGAAATGATTCGCACATGAAAATATCAGAGGTGCGAGACCCGGGATTTGAACCCGTTTCACTCGGTTTCCCAAGCGAGCGCGTTACCACTGGGCTACCACTGCCGTCGCTTCGTATTCGTCATATTTCGTGTATCGTAATTTAATATTGCATTAAGATATATGCGAAAAGAAATATTTTATATTATCTTTTATTCACAGACATCGGAAGTATTTACAATATATTTGGTAGTTATTTTTAAAATTACTGATACTTACTTGCGCTTCTGCCAGTTTTAGGCTCGAAAATACATTTAATTAAACATTCGTGTCTCCAACAGGGTCCCTCCCACCGTCACCAGCGGACAGCGGAGTATCAGATGTAGAGTCTTCATCATCTGGCGCCGGATCCGCCGAGGAATTGAAGGCGAGGCTTCAGCCACCGCCTACGCCCTTCCACACGCCCTTCCTGCCCTTCTACCAGCAGCATCAGATCGCGTCGCTGCAGCATCACGCTCATCCTAGGCCACCTGGTAAGTTTAATGAGATTGCTCAAATTACTTTCCCATTATATAGGTAATTATTTTTACTTGTAATCAATTCTCCATTTTATAAAAGCTGAATATTTATAATATACTGTTTTTAAAAGAAAATGTACACATCAGATACAACTATCGACCACTTCTATCAGCTATCTTAAGACGGGATATAGGTAGATCGTGTGTAAGTAACGACGAGAATACAAAACATTGGACTTCCCAACGAAGGTCCGCAACGATGATATCTTAAAAGTGACGAATCGTTTTGTTATTTCATAAAGCAATATTTCCTCTATTTAGAGATATTTCAAATTTAAAAACAACCAATTAGTCAAATTGAAACTACGAATTTTGATTTAAATAAATAAATGTAATTATAAAAAAAACAAAACATTTTTTTATAAAACCAGTAATATTACTCATATCATTAATTAAAGATTTAATATAATTTTTTAACGCAAGCGAAAAATAGCAGAGCAAAATTAAAGATGGAGAAACAATAGCATTGTTTGGGTGGGAAGGTGACCGACGGTGAACGCCCCACCCGGAAGGTCACCTTACCGAGCGCAAGGAATTTGGGAATTGTTGACTGTTATAACCCCAAATTACACATTATAAATACTCTTCAATATCCAAAATTTACATTGCTTATATTTTTTAAAGTCATAAAACATTGTAATTATAATTATTTACTAAAAAAAATGTTGTTGTCGATCATTGCGAGAAAACAGGAAATCAAAATTGGGTTAAAAATATTTTTAAGTGTAATAGAAACAAGATAATTATTGCAGATCCTATTCATACTTCCGGGGGCGTGCATGCACCCTGGCCGCCGGCCAGTTGGCTGTACACATCCCATTAAATGCCCGAATTACTTAGCGGTCCGACGATAATTCACGTTGCATTTGTTACAATTCGTACGAGAAAAACACGTGTGATAAGTTTTTATAAACAAAACGATCAATTGCGACACGGAATTAGTCTGAAATGCATCAGGATTTAACATTCGATGCTCTCGGAGATACTGACGTTTTGACGACGAGAATATTCTATACCTACAAACATAACGCATACAGGATTTTTATATTCAAATTAAGTTTCAAACTAATGGACAACGCCATTTATTATGTATATATAATATGTATGTATTCAGCCCTTTTTAACGTCCCACTACTGGGCACGGGCCTTCCTTCAATACCAGGGGGATCAGGCCATAGTCCACCACGCTGGCCAAGTGCGGGTTGGCGGACTTCACATGTCTTTCGAAAGCTTGCTAGGTTCTCTCAGACATGCAGGTTTCCTCACGATGTTTTTCCTTCACCGTAAGGCAAGTGGTAATCGTGTTAGAAATGATTCGCACATGAAAATATCAGAGGTGCGAGACCCAGGATTTGAACCCGCTTCACTCGGTTTCCCAAGCGAGCACGTTACCACTGGGCTACCACTGCCTTATATATAATATATATGTAGGTAAATTTAGACGTTTCGAAACGCTTAAACGATCGACAAGATTTTCCTTATTTAAATGACGCATGACCTGTAAATATTGTTATATTCTCTCCAATTATAACTTAGCGTAACGCTCAACTTGACAAAAGTAATAAAACACGGGAAGTACTCGTACAATTCTGTTTGAAGCGTTTGTTTTTGTTTTACACCCACTTGCTATGTCTGTGTACGTTATATAATATGTATTTGTATTGGTGTATGCGAAAGGGCTATGACTCAGAATATAATCAAGGAGATATCAAAATTTATAGACATATTGACTATATAAATACCTAACATATCTTACCTGTTGTCTGCTGAAGCTTTTATTTTTATAACTAGCGCTTGCCCGTTACTTTGTCTGCGATTTTTTTTTTTGTATAATTGTTTTGCTTCTAAGGGTATCAATGTGAACTTCCTTGATTAATAAGCTATAAAAACTAATAAGGTTTCTTAAAATCGATCTGGTAATTCCAGAGATTGGCGCACTTAAACAAACAAAAAAACTAACAACCTCTTGAGCTTTGTACTAATGTATCGAGTAGGTATAGATATAGATAAAAAGTTACAAATGACTATTACTTTACTAATTTTATGTTAAAAATTAAATATGGACATCACGACTCAACATCAAATGATGTATTGACTATATAGATGTATTGACTTTTACGTGGCATGAATATATGTATATATATATATATAGACATTGCAGTTAAGATATTTTCCCACGGTAAAAAGTATCCAATATGTTGACCCGGAAAACCAGCTATCACCATACCAAATTTCATCAAAATCCCTCCAATAGTTTTTCTGTGATGCGATAACAGACAGACAGACAGACAGACAGACAAAAATTCTAAAAACTACAGATTCAGCCCCTGTATCGATAATAATGTTTATTCAATAAGATTTTCAAAAAAATATTATGTACAGATTCGGCTTATTTACAATTTTATTATACAGATAGATAATAATTAAACGGCCGTAATAAAAACAGCTCGATCGCTACACCCCTAGCGAACCAGTTGGCATAGCGATGCATCGCTTGTCAGCTATTTGACATTGTGCAAGGTCAGTGCTCCTAATATAAAGATGCAAAAACTCGCACCGCGTATGCGCAGCGCGTAGCGGCGAGGCGCATGCGCAGCCACCACTTTCGATTGCATTTTAATATTACATGTTATTGTTTCTATGGATATTTGTTTACTGTAATGTTTGAAACTTCTAAATTTTTTAAATTGATGTTAAAATTAGTTTTTGTATTCAATTTTTTATTTAAATCGCCTGGTCAAGTGAGAGTAGAAGAAATTAAATTTTTTTTTTGTAATTGTTTATTTGTCCTAGTTATTATATAATTTAAAAGTAAACAAATAAAATGGAACAAAACATAAGCATTATTAGCTCAGTAACGGAAAAGATAAGATTCGTCACAAAACCGATAAGCGGACAGGAAAAGTAACAATGATGTGTCACGTCCCTTGCAGCGTTATACATATGTACATATATACACATACATACACTCGAACATAACTCGCAAAATGTTTTATTACTCATTAAGTGTAGTTTCCGTGAGTGAAGTGTGAAATTTAACATCAACGTTCAAACTACATATACTCGTAAGTAGACTCGTAAGTAGTAGACTGTACTACGTTTTAATTTCTTTAAAGTAGTTGCAGCTCTCCCTCGCTTAGTTCGGGTTCGCCTTTAGAAAAACAAAAACAAATCTATCCCACGGGAACTGTACATTTTACCGGGATAAATAATATATAGCCTATGTGTTATTCCAGACTATAATCTATCTCTGTGCCAAATTTTATCCAGATCCGTTCAGCCGTTCTGGCGTGATCGAGTAACAAACATCCACCCAAACATCCAAACATCTAACCTTTCACATTCTTAATATTAGTTAGGAAGTAAGATTCACGATAGTTCATACATAAAACCATCATCTCCCACTTCACGTTTAAACCCCTTCATACTTTACTCTTGTTTACAACATTAAATTATAAAAAATCTATACAAAAACAGCCATAATGGAGTGACCAAGCATAGTTATAAGAAATATTCAAAAGAAAAAAGTGAACTAAAACAATAAAACAACGGAAATTACCTATGTTATTATTCCTAATCTTAGGCGAACGGAAATTTAAAAACATGCTCAAACTTTGATTATTTGCTCTTGTAATATATTATGTTAATATTATGCAAAATGTTAAGATACTCGTATCACTTTATTTGTATCCAAGTTACTTTCAATTATCATATTAGAACATCCAATGCATTAATATGTTTTAAGGGTTAGATAGATTTCTCGCAGATGAGATATTTTTTCGCAGTAAAAAGTATCCTATATGTTGACCCGGATAACCAGCTATCGTCATACCAAATTTCATCAAAATCTGTCCAGTGGTTTTCTCGTGATGCGTTCCCAGACAGACAGACAAAAATTCTAAAAACTATAGATTCAGCCTCTGTATCAATAATAATGACTATTTCAATAAGATTTTCCAAAAAAATATTAAATGTACAGGTACGACTCAGAATTTTATCATATGTATAGATATAGATTCTTATAAGATCTAAATTAAAAGTAATATTTCTGCGAGCGTGTTGCCATTCCACAGTGCAATAGCAATATAACTATACAGTATCGAAACATAAACAAGTCTCATCAAGTCAATTGTTCGGAGGCTGCATGCGCGGTATTGCGCTAAGCACACACGAAATTTCGATGTTGCAAACCTATTGCGAAAGCTACCGGCGCCATTGTCAGCTGGCGAAACAACGACCTTACATATTGGGCACTCGAAACCTGAATCCTATATGCTGTACTATAGTAACCAATTATCACAGCAATTTCCGGATTATTTCGGTTAAGCGATTCTGATGAAATAAATATTGTTTAAAATCAACGCTTAAATTTTTTACGCAAAGTAACATAAACAGAATTATCGCTTTTTTTTACGCTTTTGATGTACAACTTTAGATTGTCTGTCATTCGAATATTCAATAGCAATAGGATGTCTCGCGGTTATTTGGTCATCTGGCCACACTAGCCATAATGTTCAAAAATATTGTAACAGGTGTCGTTACGGAAATCAAGATAATACTAATAGAAGTGAAACTTTTCGAGGTCTTTTAAAGGAAGGAAAACGAGCATGCTTCTAATATAATTCCAAATGTTGTAGAGAATGTACTGTAAAAACTATAGTAGGTTTATGTATTTCATTAGACGGTGAAAAATACTAATTAACTTTGCATTCTCATTTGTGTGATATTAGTCTATACTAATATTATGAAGAGACAGAGTTTGTTTGTTTGAACGCGCTAATCTCAGGAACTACTAATCCGATTTGAATTCTTTTTTTGTATTAGATAGCCCGTTTATTGAGGAAGGAGGCGTTCGTATGGTATAGATAAAGTATATATCATCTATACATATAATAAAATTGTAACTAAGCCGAATCTGTACATATCTGTATAAATATTTTTTGGAAAATCTTATTAAAATAGACATTATTATCGATACAGAGGCCGAATTTATAGTTTTTAGAATTTTTGTCTGTTTGTCTGTCTGTCTGTTACCGCATCACGGAAAAACCACTGGAGGGATTTTGATGTGTGATGATAGCTGGTTATCCGGGTCAATAAATAGGATACTTTTTACTTTGGGAAATATCTCATCTCTAAGAAATCTATACTAAACTTTAAAACGTAAAAAGTAGCTAGTATATTATATAGTCTATCTATTCCATACTAACCGTTATATACATTTAACTAGATGGTAAAATGTGTTGAAACGAATAGGTGTAATTTAGATATCTCCTATCACTAACTTAATAAACACAGCCTTGACTGGCTAGATTGGCTAATTTCATGACGTAGAGATGTGAAACGTTCTGAGCGTGTTAGTAAACTGAGAGGTTCCAAAGAGTTGTGATGCGGGTTGCATCACCGCTACATTTTGAATACATGAGCTGTAACTATTTATCAAACTTTATAACTAGCTATTTACCACGACAACACTGGCACTTAAAATATATTTGTTGGTGTAACAGAAAAAATTTAGTTATTTATGACGTTCTGTAAATAACGCCAGAACCAAAGCAATTATATAAGACAATTATATTATTATTAATTTATACCATGAATGTTGATTATTTGCGCTTAATTCTATCGTTGATAAGGAGTAACGCCGTTGATTACGAAGCATTGATTTGAGCTAGGTTGCGTGATACCGTCTCGCGCTGAGCACGCCTGGTTATTTTTCTATTTATCATCGTGACCCAAATCCGTCTGTCTACACGACACTACTAAATCTATTAAATTCTTGACGAAACTTTTTCTGGAAAAGTTGAAATACATTGAATTTACTATATTTCAATCCTCAAAGACTTAGAAACTAAGTTCTAAGTCCATTATGATAGCAAAGAATTCGAAGAAAGTCTAAGGAAACTCAAATTAAAAATTCCAACAAGACATTTTCAATTGTGTTTACCACTTATTAGTAAGTTACGTGACCGACAATTAACATTTGAGAAATTTGCAAGTAAAATTGAAATTAAAATGATCGTAGCTATTTCGCAGTGCATCGATAAGCTTTGTATGTGTAGTGCGCGTGAGTGCGCGAGGTGATCGTCCCGTTTCAAGGGCAGTGCAGCTAGCGCTCATATTAATAGTTGGCGACTATTTTCGCCGCGCCGCCGCTGGGGGACCGGAACGTTATTATTGACATTCGCAACCAAATTGGACTTACATCACTTTTCCTGTTTCTTCTTTAAATCATTTGAACTTTTGTATTTAAGACCACACTCACAAGTTGTTTTAAAACCAGATTTCTGAATTCCAATTGGAATTTTAAGCTATCAAATGCCATACACATAGCGATACGTTATGGTAACTTTAGACAATTTATATTAAATAATACGCTGAAAACGAAACTTTTATAATTGATCTATTCAAGCGAAACGAAGGCGTTAGACCACAAGTGTCTTTTGTCCAATCGTGGCCGTACAAGGAAGACGCTCGCGCCATCTGTCGTTCGACTCGCTTGCGCAACTCGACCCACTTGCGCCGCGGCCGCTGCCAAACGCCTCGACTCTACAATTACATATTTCGGTGTCGCAACACTCGTCGCATCCGAGTTGAACGGCCCGCGACCTTGAGCGTTGCGCAGCGCACGCGCTGCTGAAAGCGAAAGGACTGTGGATCCCGGAATTTAGTGCAATGAGTAGTATGGAGGCCTGTTTTGTAGTTTGATTGAAACAGGCGGATGGAGGTTGCAAAACCAACACGAAAACATAAAACGTGATTAGGCCTTAACGGGACTTTAAAATAAAGCAGTGGACTGTATATAAAAATTACGTATATTCAATATAAACGTTTATGGGAGTGTCCGTAGTCCTAACTTTTGTATCTACCGTTTACATCCTAAATTTTGTATCTACCTAGGCACCAGATATTTACTACTTCTTTTTTACTACAAAGCACGTAGTGTATCTGCATATGCATTAGAGAAATGCTAATAATTGAATAATGTTATTTATGTTAGGTCATATGCGTACGTGACCTGCCAATAGCAACGTCACTTATCACAAAACCACATAGAAGTTCATACCAGTGAATCACGCCGACGCGAGCTGGTAATAGTGCGTCACCTTGGTCTGTTTCACACGCCCTGCGCCCGCGCAGTCTCCGCCATCTTCCTTCCGAAATACACCAATTACTTTTGTAACAAACAATTAATTAAAGTGGATAAAGTATAGTGTTTTTTTTAATTATGCACATAAGTATTGTTGTATGTAAAACGCTAGAACATTAGCATACTTAACATTAAATTTAAATATCTACTCTTAAAATATTAATACATAGTATCTACTGAAAATCGAAACAAAACATATTTATATAATTCACTTAATATTCAGCATTGACTGATTGCGAGAAACGACACGACCCAATTTCACTTCCAATCTCAACCCACTTCCCCGGAAACCTCATAAGCGAGCTTCTTTTACGATAGGTATAAAAACAGAGGGGCGGAGGAGTCCAGGCGGCCTACATACGCGCTCCACTGATTTCCTGCCCGTTTTAAAATTATCCGCTCGTTCACGGCGGAGCGGCAAGGGCGCCCTTTACAGACCACAGCCCCTTATACTCTAAATAGATACAGTCCTCTGTCCTTTGTCATTATTATAATTCCGATTAAATCATTTCACTAGGCGCTTTACTTTTATTAAATATACATAAAGTTATACTAATAAATATACTTTGATCATTTTTTTTTTAATCTGTGGCATAGATAATTTTAATAAAACATACAAAATATATGATTTCAGTTTTTATTTTCTGACGTTGAAACAAACTAGGTCAGCCTTATATCAATATTCCTGAAAGTAACTGAGTGTTTTTCTTTTGTAATCTAATTAATACCGACATTGTCACTTCCAGCGAATAACATATTTGTAATAGTAAAAAATATTCCAATTTTATCTGAAACTGTTGTTTCAAAGGACATGTTGAAATGAAATCGAGGAGATGGCGAGGCTGCTATCCTTGTGCCGCGCGTGGTCTAACGGGGTCAGTGTTAGACCGCATAGCGCTGCATAAATAGACGCACTCCCTCCCCACACTTCCCCTCTCATTGCATTGCATTTTAAGATCATCCAGATTAGGGACGTCCTATATAAAATTCGTAGAATCAATTCATTCCTCAGCAAGTAGGTTACAATATATTTTTGAATTTAAATCATCAGTATAAAATTACAATTCAGGAAAATAAGCTTCTCATGTTTTAGTGTAAAAGAATACACGTAATTCACGTTTTTAGTCCCCTCAATTATAATTAACTAACGACTCACCCTCGCCACGCTCGGGTTTGTCTCTAACTTGATTCCCCATACAAACTTCCATCCCCATTTTCACCCCCTTAAGGAATAAATTCTGGAATTAAAAAATATCCTATGTCCTTCTCAGGGTCTCAAACTATCTTCTTATCAAATTTCATTTAAATCGGTCCAGTCGTTTTTGAGTTTATTCGTAACAAACATACAAAAATACAAATCATTCCTCTTTATAATATTAGTGTAGATGTCCACAAAACAAAATTCGTTATTGCTCAAGCTCAAGCAGCCCTAGGAAGTAACCGATACAAAACGCGAGTGGTTTTCACATTTCGCAACATGTTTACGCATGGGTCGTGCCAAACTGAGGGATTCCAGCACAGTCGATGGTTGCAAAACTGTAGTTTTAATAAATACAACGCGATACGACGCGAGCCGTGGGAATATGGGACAGGCAAAATCGGTTGTGCTATTTTCGAAATTCTTAACCTCCATGTTAATTACGAACGTATTTATCATATTCAGAAAACTACAGGTTTTTTTTAACACTGCTAAGATTACGTATAATTTGAATCATATTTATGTGTTATCTATATATCTATACAGATAAATAAGATTGGAGTGTCTGTTTGTAATATTAAAATAACCGCTTTTTACTAAATGCATATGGATGTACACACGGTACATATACCAAAACAACATTTTTACAATTTTTGTCTGTCTGTCTGTCTGTTTATTCCGGCTAAACTCCGAAACGGCTGGACCGATTTTGACGGGACTTTCACTCGCAGATAGCTGCTGTTGTAAGGAGTAACTTAGGCTACTTTTATTTTAGAAAAAGAATCAGGGTTCCGCGAAAAAAAATTAAAACCCATGAAATTGTGAACAAAATCCGCGTACGGCGTACGCATTCGAGTGAAGCGAGGGTAAATCGCTATATAATTTAAAAACATGAATATCTTAGGAGTAGCAAGCTACTATTTATGTATAAACATAGCTAACCGTGAAAACGTACCAAGGGACGAACGCGAGCGAAGCGAGCGTGAGTCGCTAGTTTGTTATAAAGATTATTTTGTATAGGTAAATGAAATAACATAATAATAAATTAACTGTAATATGTAAACTAATAAATTAAAGGTCTAAAACTCATATAGTTCTTTGGAAAATATATTTAGAAAAAAATATTTTATATTCAGGAAACACACAAAAGTTAGGGAAGATATTATGTTTGCTCTATTGAGTCGGCGGTATACACTCCAGGAGGAAAGCCTTTGAACAAACAAGTCCGAAATGAATGATGAAGTATTTTATCGAGCTTCGTATTGTATATAAAAAATATATTAATAGCAATTCCTATCGGGAAATGTGAATATAAAAATTACGTTTATATTTTTAAACGATATCTAATACCAGACTTTATCTATATTACTTTTTTATTAATTCCAGTAATATTTCTCTAGACGTCCATTGACTATGACAAATTTGATATATTGGGACCTACAGTTAGGGAAAATTCTGTCACTTTCAATGTAGCCTCTCGAAAATTATTCAAAGTTACGCATTTAGCACCAAGTCCAATAGTTCAGCTAGCGATTATTTGTGACAAGTCGTTCCGGCCTGTTTGGCCAGGGTCGAGTGGAGCAACGATGAAAATATGAGCCTTGACCGCCAGTGGCCCTCAACCCGCTGTGCTCGCCTAGTACTGTGATTGAAGTTTAATAGCTTTAGTTGTTGACATCCCTTTGTTTTCAAATCTTACTCCTTTAATTTTTCACCCTAAAAATCAATTTTAAGTAAAGCTAAAATGCCGGTTAGTTCGCGTGATGAATACATCGATAAAAAGCAGTCCATACGTAAATTCAGGATACAATCTATCTTTATCCCAATTTTATTTAAATCCTGTTGTGTCGTCATAGGTTGAAAAAATAACAAACATATGTAGGTACTCTCTCACTCACAAACTTTCGCATTCATTATATTAGTGCGGTATAAAAGTTACCCAAAGTACAATAAACCCAACTCCAAACTCACATCATTTAATCTTCAAAACAAAATTCGGACTTTTGTTTGATATAGACCTGGAATATCTAATTTTAACTTGAGTATAATAATCTTTTGTTATTATGAGCTAAATTCCTGCATTAATGTATCTCAGGCCTGCCTTCTGAAGGTAGATCAAGTCACAGCGAGAAATAACATGCACACAAAGTACTGGTATATCATAATTATATATATTATAATTATATATATTACGATCATACTTATTTTAAAATTAACTCCACTAATTGTACGTCTATGAACAAACAATAACATAATATAATGCGGAGTTCATGTATGTAGGCCGCGGATAACAGTCAGCAGCCGGAAACCAATATTAGAGATGAGCGGAAGGCGAAACTCCTCGAACCACACGCAATCTGCGCCGACGCAGGTTCCCAATTAAAACATCCTAACCTCAATTTGGAACTGAGACTGGTAATTAAAATATCCAGTCAATTTAAGATTATAAACCATAAACTTATATAGAAGATAGGTATACTATTCTGTCTAAAAGTAGTATAAATAATATTTATGGTCATGTCAAATAATTTGCAGTTTGGGTTTTATTGCTTACAACATGTTTTAATATAAACAAAAAATTATGACAAGATATATTTTATCGTATAACTAACTAAAGGCATAAAATAACAATTTGTAGTAGTAGTGTGCGGACGAGAAAAATAAAAATATCCATATTTCAATCCGCTTTCAGCGTAAATCCTGAAAGCACTTTCAGTCTTATACAAAAGTTGTAAAACTCGCGAGCAAAATAGAGATCTCAAGCCAATAGCCAATCAAGTGATTGATCCAAGATGGCGTCCCGCAAGGAAGTGCAGGAATTCGCAAGGCGTTAGAGGACGCGAGGGGTGGCGGGGGCGCCGGGGGCCTGTGACCTTCGCGCGTTGATGCAATGTCGCCGTGTCATTGACCACGCCGCGCAAACAGTTGCAGCTCGCCCCCGCCTCCCCCCGCGCCCCCCGGCCCCGCCATCTATCACCCGCCCGCCACCCGCATTCGCCCGCTGCCCCTGCACTCACTTTTACCCGTAACGATATCTTATCAAAACATTAAATAAGTACAAAATATTATTACTACAATAAACACTTAACCAAGGTACATTACTTAAGTTCGTAGTTAACTGTAACTAATGTATAAAAACAACACTAGCCATACAAAGAAACCTCTACAATTATTTTAACGGGTGTCTGCTGTGACCTTGCATAGTAAAAACATTAAAACAATATTATAACAAGGCGACATTTTCTTTAGTTACATATATTTACGTAAGCGGGGTGCACGAACTCCGTGTCGAATCACCTTCGCCGCGTCCCAATATACAGGTTGAGGTCGAATCGACAATAAAAGTAGTTTTCGATAACACTGAAACGACAAACAAGATGACTTTCGACGCGACGTCATTAGCGCGGGAAAGTTGACAATGTCAAAAGTACAGATTACGAAAGTACAAAAAAAAAAGTACTCTGCAATCATCAAAAGATCTCACTCACAGATATTTATTAAAGGATTGGGACAAAAATAGTTAAAATAATAAATATTAAATACTTAATTTCATATTTTTAATCTTTTATCTTAATATTAAAAAAAACTATGTTTATGACACTACTACATACAGCTGAATTATACTAGTGTTCTAATAACCCATAGAAGGGATAATAGTTCTAGTATAAAGCATAACCGCTCCTGACCTTCCACAATACACGTATAACCTAAATAAATACCACACAAGCGTACATACATCGAACAGATAACTGCATCCGGCACTTTATTTGCATTAAAAAAAAACTTTTAGGCAGATACCCTATCCGCTATCGGGTTATCGACGTGAGTGCGCTTGTTCCCGTCTAAATGAAAGTTATCAATATTATTGGTTTATTCCCTCTTGTTTTTAAGTAAATTATATAATCTTTAACCTTTTAAAGCAATCTGATTTTTGTAAATAAATACATATATAGGAAATATTATGGGCTAATATTCTATTCTAACTTTGTTTGTTTGTTTTTTACGCTTTTACGGCTGAAACGATTAATACAAAAATTGGGAGATAGTTTGAGATCCTGGGAAGGACATAGGATAGTTTTTACCCCGTAAATCATGCCTTAAAGGTCAAAAGGGGATGAAAATTTGTATGGGGAATCAATCATTTCTCAAGTAATATATATAGCTCATATACCTATGTATATATGGTCTACCTATTCAATACTACACGTCAAAACATACCTAAGGACGAACCCGAGCGAAGCGAGAGTGAGCCGCTACTATGTAAATAATGTTTTAACTTTGACAGAGAAAGTAACACATTTATAATAGACTTCAAATTTATCTTATCATTCTTTTATAATTTACTTTATTGATTGCAATTTAAATATACAATAGTAATAACGTACAAATAATGGTATGACATAAAATGTGAATTAGATAAGTGGTTACTTCCTATTGAGATAATGAGCGACCAACGAACCGCGAAGTTAACGCAAAAAGTATCATTACTGCAGTAACTTAATTCATACATTGAAAATTCAGAAGAATTCTGCTATTTAAAGGATGTGATATAACTTGTAATAAGTTGAATAATAATAATATATTAATGGGTTAACGTATTTCCAAACAGAAGAAAACAAGTAGCGGCTTATCTTTGCCTTGCTTAATCGAATTAAAAAAAAATACACGTCATGTCGAAATGTTATTGCAAAAATCACCAATATCGTAATGACATTCACTTCATTTTTACTTAACACCATGTTAATGAAACGACATTTATTAATAACAGTAATGAATCAAAATTTCATTTAGTATTACGTTCTTATGGTCGCGCATTTGGGTAAATAATAATACAGTACCTGGGCGACCGAGCTTCGCTTGGAGTTCTTTTTTGCTATATCGTCTATTTTGATTAAAAAAAAATTAAAAACTTGAATAAATACAAAAAAAAAACTAAAGTAAAACTTTGTATGCGACCGGGATTCGAACTCGGAGTCCTGTAATTGTCAATCTTGCGTCTTGGTCGCTTGACCACGATGCGTATGCCTGAGCGTAAGAATTAGCGAACATATTTTGCGTGGAATAATGCAAAAGAAAACCGCATGAAAACTCGAAAACACGCGTTTTCCCAGACGTAAGACTAATCTCGATCGATTTTTCGCCCCCGAAAGTCCCCACATACCAAATTTCAGCGAAATCGTTAGAGCCATTTCCGAGATCGCCGGTATAAATAAATATTTAATGTCCAAACTTCCGTTTAATTAAGCATACGATAGTTTCATCATAGAACATTTAATTTAAATGTAAAAATTTAAAATTGATTATTGATATTTAGATTCAGAACTGGTATTTTGATTTGATTAATTAATATGTAGGAAAGGATTATCTAATTTAGAAACAACTTAAAAAATGTACTTAGCAAAATCATTTAAACATAGTCAATACCATAACGGGTGACGTCAAGTATTACAAAAAGTTACAGAGGTTACGCAAGGCATGGCCCGCAGCAAACCGGCCGGTGACATTCGAATGCAAATACTTGGGTCGCCACGCAATATTAAATTTGCATATTTCAATAAATGCATCGCAGCTTCCGTCTTAAAAGCTCAACTTCATGAGATCTCAGTAAACGCAGATTATGTAGAATATACTATTTTATACGTAACTAGCATTACGCGCGGCTCCGCCCGCGTTTAGATGACCAAAAACCAAATTCTTAGGTTTTACATATATGTATAAGTACTCTTACTTCTCAGAAATTAGATATTTTCCCGCGATAAAAAGTATCCTATATGTTGGTTGACCGGATAGCCAGCTATCACCATACCAAATTTAATCAAAATCTGTCCAGTAGTTTTCTCGTGATGCGGTAACAGATAGACAGACAGACAAACATTCCTAAAAACTATAGATTCGGCCTCTGTATCGAGAATAATGACTATATCAATAAGATTTTCCAAAAATTATTTAATGATCAGATTCGGTTCAGTTAGAATTTTATTATATGTATAGAATAGTAAATACATAATTTCTATGTAAATTCTTATAATCAAAAGTCTTAAGTCTCAATGTACAAAATAAATAATGATTAGCAAAATATATAGACATTTTTTTTTTCATTCAAAAACACATTCAAAAAATCTATACTATATATAATATTATAAAGAGGCAGAATTTGTTTGTTTGTTTGAACGTGTTAATCTCAGGAACTGTTAATCCGATTTGAAACATTATTTTTGCATTAGGTAGCCCGTTTATTGAGGAAGATTTTAGGCTATATATCTATTATTATGCTACTACGCAAAAGAGCAGAGCAGTAATCATAAATTATGTCAACAAAGTATTGTAAAACTATATGCATATAATAGAATTGTAACTAAGCTGATTCTGTACATTAAATATTTTTTGGAAAATCTTATTGAAATAGACATTATTATTATCGATACAGATACCGAATCTATAGTTTTTAGAATATTTGTCTGTCTGTCTGTCTATTGCCACATCACGAGAAAACCACTGGAGAGATTTTGATGACATTTGGTATGATGATAGCTAGTCATCCGGGTCAACATATAGGATACTTTTTACTGCAGGAAAATATCTCCTCTCTGAGAAATTTATACTAAACGGTAAAACGTAACTAGGGACGAAACCGAGCGGAGCAAGTATGAGTCGCTAGTACATTCTAAAACGAATAAACTAGACAGTACAAAAAATCTTTAATCTAAAATATTCTTTTTATTATTTCTTAAGAATTGTTAAAGTTCTGGAAAGATTTAATCAGAATTCCATCCAGAATACCGTGTAACGCCCACGTGACCCCAATACAAGTGTCGCCCTCTGTTATCGCTTACGGAAGATGCGCCCGCGCAGCGCTGACCTTACTTAACTGAGCACAAGTTCGCCACAACGGGGACATTAGCGTAATGGCCGAATAAACTTTGAATATTTACTTAATAATAATTAAACATGTATTAAATAACGAGCATACTTAATTGCTTTTGGAGGCACGATTAGAAAAAATATACAAAATGTAAAAAAAATGAAATATAAATATAAAAGGAATTAAATTTCGTATATTTTACTTAAGACTTACTTTTTAGATGCAAAAAGCCTCTTATAAATATGAGAAAATAAATAATACTTAACCTAAACCAACAAAATATTCTTTTTCAGTCAAGAAATAGTCCCCTTACTATTGATCAGAATCTAATTTCTAATTTTTAGTACTCTCGAAATAAAAATTCCAGTCATAACATACCTATGTATGTTATTAAATTGACTACAAGAAAGTATAGATAAAAGTTGTAAAATTGGAGCAACACATCGCACTAATTTATGATATTTACTAGTGATTATCCGATTAAAACGTTATCAACTGACAAATTTTACTTGTATTTCCTTATTTTTAATAAGAGAAAGTGCGAAAATATTAGATATACTGTATTCATATATAACAATAATTCGAATGAGGCGATTGGTACCTAGATCTCCATTATAACCTGGTTCGTTTTAGTATTGTCTCAGCCCAAACATAGCTGCTGGACATAGGCCTCCCCCAAAAATTTCCACCACAATCGGTCTTGTGCCATCCGCATCCAGTTGACTCCAGTGACTTTGACCAGGTATCCCACTTGTGGGGTACCTGCCCACGCTTCGCATTCCAGTGCTTTTAGTTTATTTACTAAATGCATGTTATGAAATATATTTTCTATATATGACGTGTTACTTTTATATTGATTAGGTAATCTAGATAGGTTATCTCCTAATGATCTATAAATTAAAAAAAAATTAAGCGTTTTTGAAATCGGTGTGTCTTTTACACTTTGATCTAAACTATATTTGATCAAACCATAATAATTGCGTAACGTATCCGCTATATTTATATTTCATTTAGTTTATCACATACGCGGATATGAATTTAGTGTTTGTTATTCGTCGCAAAGTCACCTTGATAAAATGTGCAAAAATCTTTATCTCTAACGTACATAAAGCAATATGCTTAAGTTACTAGTCTTCCTCTTTGTTGAAATAAAGGAAAATTTACTAATTTTAGCTACACTTGCTCTAAAAATAACAGTAAAAAACAGTCTTAGCTTACGATTTCGAGAGTATTCTAAAATAATTTGTAAGCATCTTATTTTATTCTCAACAGCAATTAAGTTAATAATAAATAATCGTATTAACTTTGCGTATTATACATAATAATACTCACGTCATCAACGGAATCTAGAAGATATATCTGAAGATTGTATTTTGGAATTATACCGATAAAAGTTAAATTAAGCATCAAATCACTTACACCTAAAACAGATAGAGTAACATATAATATTACTAATTTTAAGAGAATAATCCGATTACTGATTTAAATTATAAATGCGAAAGTTTGAATGGATGTTTCTTTTACTCAATCACGC
Organism: Argynnis bischoffii washingtonia; assembly: GCA_033884665.1. Classification (NCBI taxonomy): domain Eukaryota; kingdom Metazoa; phylum Arthropoda; class Insecta; order Lepidoptera; family Nymphalidae; genus Argynnis; species Argynnis bischoffii. The sequence goes on from CM066610.1 coordinate 17,665,169, forward strand.
CAGAATGGCTGAACGTATATGGATGAAATTTGACACAGAGATAGATTATAGTCTGGAATAGTACATAGACTTTTTGTCCCGGAAAATTTACAGTTCCCGTGGGATACGTTTGTTTTTCACTAGGGACTAACATGAGCCATGCGAGGGTACTAGAGTAAGTAATAAATTAAAAGCATTTCTTAAATCATGTTTCTAAATAAAATAAACGCGCCTATAACTAATAGTGGAATGAAAATAAGTAAAAATAAGCATATAAGGAAAAAGCGACGCAAAATCTTGCAAGCACTAAGATGGGAGCGTTAGGGATGCGCAGGCGCAGGTTATGCTTGTGTACGCGTGTGCTTGTGTGTATTTGAAGGTCAGCCGGCGGCGTCATTTCCTGGTCATTGCCTGCACGCACACTTGCAATATGCACTAAGACACCGCTTTCCGGTCCGGACGTAGATGTATTGTATCTCTATGGGAGGATATGAATTGCATTGTTTATGCATGACAATCAAACTAGGATACCTAGGTGTCCCACGTCATTTTATTATGGTCAGCTTCTATCGTTTCTTTGTCTTTGAAACTAATGTTGAATCAAAAAAAAAACTTTTTCTAAGAACATTTTTTGATTATTTCTAAGTTCATTATTGTAAAAATGAATATTTTTATTATTTACAAGTAAAATGACTAATTTGTTATTTTTAAATATCATTTCTTTTAGAGTATGATTGTTATGTATACTATAATCCCGCAATTCGTGTTATCTTTTCCGGCAAAAAATATTCGCGAGATAGCAATTGTTTGCCAAAATTTCGCAGTTGCTTGGAGGAAACGCTCAGTGCAATCTAATCTTATCTCGATAAAAGTTTGTTAACTCGTCGTCACAGATTAATAGTAAGTGACGATGTTACTGGAAAATACTAAAAGCTCAAACTGCATGTAGGTGTTTTAATATTCCCTATGAATTAATATCGTAAAGTTATTGCAATGTCGTTAAACTTTCTGAGTGTATCTATCACCAACAACGTTATTTATTATAAACAATATAGAGAATTTAAAACGTACAGTTAACATCAGTTAGCCATATTGTCCACATCTTAGTATAAAAGTAAAATATCTGACTTGTTCACATTAAATCGATCGATGCATCTTCCATTTACATCAAAATTATCTATAAATTGCTTATATTCTATAAAACAATGGTGTTTTTATCGCAAGAGGTTTGTAGGGTAACCCATTTATTGCGGGATGCGCGACCGGTTGCCCCTCTACATTCTCCAGGAATGAAATACCGTCATAACAAAACACAGTTAAGTTTAGACTCTACCCCCTCTATTATAGGGTCCTGTTTAATCTATATGCCATAGCGAGTAATTTTCTTTTCGCATCAAGGAATGGGATGACATTCTAGATGTACGGGTACGTAACCTTGATAATGCAGCACTAAAACCAGTAGGATGCGTCGCTATAAATAGATCCGCCAGCGCGTTATATTTTTTGTTGCGTTTTGTGTTAGTGTTTCCAGGCTTGAGCGATTTTATACACGGTTAAATGAAATAATATGCTATACACGGCCATCTAGTTCATTGGTAATGATAATAAGATATGTAGAGATTTCACATATTAAAATATGTGAAAAATCAAGTATAACACTTTATATTCCAAATAATTAATTAGATTGCCTAGACTAACTAAATTAAGGAAAAGTTAAAATATTTCTATCACTTAAGTATCTAGTATCAACACATACATATAAAGCACAGAAAGCAGACAAATACTATGCGAATATAGCCTAAAAGATACTAAAATTATTTAATAAACTATGTTTATTCTGAAAAGAAGAATATTTAATTTATATTTGCTATAGTATTAACAAGATAACTTCAAACTAGATTAATCTAGCTTTTCAGCTTTTACAGGTGTAAATAATTTTTAAGTCGAAATAGCAATATATAGTTAAAAAAATCGTTATGTATTATCTAATTAGTAGACATTACGTTATCTGTATTGAAAAAAATGAAATTTATTTATATATAGATCGAAAACGGTTTCATTCTAAGACAAATTAAGAGTCGTACGTTTCTTTTACATTGTATGTATACTTGTATGGATTTCACCGTTATGTATTTTGCATAACTATTAAAAATTTAATTGTTCAACAAAAATGGTAAAGCAAGTATAGAGTGGAACATGACAAACGGACACACGTGCAGAGTTGAACGACCCGCGATAAGCCGCGCGAAAATACGCGAGTTAGATAATATTAGAAAGAAAATGGCGGACGCGACCGCACTAAATAAAATAAACTTGACATTTACGCTACAATGTATTATTAACGGAAATATACCTACACTTTACTACATACCATTGGCTTTAGAATTTCTCTTAGGCGACTTACTCCTCTTCAAAAGATAAAATAACTGATTAAAGTCACACAATTTACAAAGTTACCAAGCATACATGAGATAAAGTAACTGTAGGTATTCTTATTTCCATACCTACTATATTTTTTAATAATATTTCGCTTTAATGTCAATAGTTCAATGTCGTACAGCCTTCTTTTTATTTGTGAAAGTACTAATTTGCACAATAATACAAAGTATTTCATATAATTTAATCAATAAATTTGATTGATTTGCAAAAAAATATATTAATTATAAATAAAAAATATATTAATTAAAAATATATTAAATTATGAAAAATACAAACGACTAACCTAAGCCCAAATATATAATTAAAATCAATCCTATTTTAGTTTTCTAGATTTAGTACCTAATTTTATCTAAATCACTATCACACCCTAACAGGTCTTGTCATTGCAAAACAACGCCTATCTGTGTTATATATTTGTATAACATTTTATATAATAATAATCGTCACTCTAATTTGTCTCATTAAGTTTGTCGAAAATAGTTTAATACTTACATACTTCCGTGTTTAAAATATATTTGCAATTATTTCAGTTACTTTTATGGTTTCCGTGTGATGTAATTGAATTATAATTAGCAAATTTCAAAGATCGAATCAAACTAGTCAGCGATTTTACGATTTTCCGTCGGACCAATATAGTTTTTTATTGAAATAGGTATGTGGTGGGATTTTATACTTCCAAGAAGTTACATACCTAGAATTAAGAAAAAAAATTTATAAACATGAAACATTTTTACAATTTTTTAAACAATAAAAAGAGTTAATTGTACATTTATAATTTTAGTCATTGAATAAATTATATTTGTGATTGGCAACAATTATCATTTTAGTTCCATTGACATTAATTCAGTTACATAAGTTATACTACAGATAAATAATAATCTATTGTTTAGTTATCTGACTGTTGCAGCGTTCATGTTGTTCATAATAATTATTTAAAGACACTTAATGTATTAATAAAATTGTCTCGTCATATTTTAACAACCACATTTAATTTTCAATATTGGGTAAGATATAGATAGTTTTGTCTACTTTAAACGAACGTATGTTTAAAATGAAACTTGTAGCATGTAGAGGAAAACACAAGCGAGTGGCCGCCGCCATTGGGGTCAAGGCGACTTGACGCAACCACGTATCTATTCAGCTCTTATCAAACGGATTTTTAACTGATAGATTGTTCTATATGTTGAGACATAGTCCACGCTACATGAAACAAAAACATATTTGCCAACCAAAAGTATTATTTTCCTTATTTTTTGACCGACTTTACCCTAAAATCAAATCATGTCACGTATGTTTTTTGTGTCTAATTTTAACGATATGTTTTGAATCGATTTTAATGTTTCCTTTATTATAAACATACATATAAATATCAAAAAATGAAATAATTTTTAATTAGTATTTTTTTTTTACCTTTAAAGCGATTTTGAAATCGGAATGGTGTAGATCTTTATTTAAAGGCCATTCACATAAAATTCTTTATCTCTTCAGAAATTAATTATACTGTTCGTCGTTTGCTAAAATTAGTTAAGACATTTTATCGCCTCATATTACATATAGTGTAAATATATTTTTTAATATCAAAACTTAAACTTAAATTAAAAATATTAAAATGGCTTATGAACTTTTTGCTAACGAAAAAATAAAAAATAAGTTCGACCTGGTCATGGACCAGCTTATTTTTTTATTAGATATGTATTGCCTTAAATTCCCCACAAATATATTTGTGCAAATCATAAACTACATATGTGGCGTTTAAGATTTTGTTATTATTAAATATTAACAGGAATTATTCCGTCTGTCTGTGTTGTAGTCGTAAATCAAACAATTGTTTATACGTTGTGTTTCGCAAAATTAATTTCGAACACCTAATGTATTCGGAATGTTGGCTGGTTTTGTGTGAAAGAGATTTTTTTGGCTAAAATATTATTATTAATTTAAGTAGAATTAATAAATAAATAAATATGTGGGGACATTAACACACAGCACCATCTAGTTCCATGGTGAGCTACGAAGCCTGTGTTATGGATACCAGATGATACACTACACATATATAACTTTAAATACACACATATTATAAATATAAACACCCATGACTGGAGTACAAACATTCGTGCTCATCACATAAATGAATGCCCCCAGCGGGACTCGAACCCGCGACCACTGACGCAGAAAGTAAGGTCACTACAAACTGAGCCAAACTATGAGAAAATATTTGAAAAAGTTTGGTCGAGGAAAGAAGCTAAAAAATAAAATGTATTTAAGCTTCAATTTCATATATATTTCTTGAAATAAAATCAATACAAAACGTTTCAGTAAATAAGTCTCAATGGGTTTTAGCTGACTTCTAGTAAACAAACAATGTACATGTAATAACAGTATGATACACATTATTATTTATATAATTCTCAGCCTATTTGTTATTATGTAAACTAATTCAAGAGAAACGAATATTGTAAATAGTCGTTATAGTAGGAATAATGAATCATTATTTTATAATCTCTCATTGTAATATTGAATGGTACCTATTTATAATTATATATACATTTAATAAAATTCTTACTGAGTCGAATCTGTACGTTAAATATTTTTTGGAAAATCTTATTGAGATAGACATTATTATCGATACAGAGGCCGAATCTATGGTGTTATGGGTTTTTTATAGCTGGTTATCCGGGTCAACATATAGGACACTTTTATCATTTCAGGATCTCTGCGAAATCTATACGAACCGTTAAAACATATCTTTATTTCTTGTTTAGTAAATGTCATTGTAGGAAAAAAATAAGATTTTATTTAAAATAATGATTTTCATATTTCCGTTTAGAAACCTGAACGTCCAAATGCATAGTAAGTTTGATAACAAAGACTATTAGAGTTTGTTCTCATAGTTTCATGAGATCTACATTGTTTAGGAGATTCAGATGATAGAGAGGACACACAGACTGACAATTGTATTATAAATAAAATGTGTAATGATAATTAATAATAGAACGAGGTCGTGTTATATTTTGCCTACTATATAAGAAAAATAGCAAAATAATGATTAGATAATGTTTTAGCGTTTGAATATAGTTTTGGTTGATAATATTAAAATAGAGCTACTTTTCTACTTATTAGCAGTTATCGATTGAGCGATCGTACATTCACCAAACATTAGGTAACAATTTCAGCTGAATTTCGTGTGAAAAAACATTTAACATACAGGAAGTTACACATGTCGATCGACTAACCCACTTCGGAATTGCGGCACTCGACTCCGGTAACCGGTTCTTAGATTGTTAACATTAGACTGTCTTGTTGCGAGAATTTAAGTAACTTCCTATAATCCTTGCGGCGGACATGTATGAAATTCATTTACATAAAACACCTGTAACTATGTGGTCCAGTTAGTACTTGCAATGTGACTTGCTCAACAAAACCGAATTGATTTAGTTGTAAAAGCCCTTTTTGTTTTAATAGTATAGATGTTGTATTAACATTTATTTTTCCTTATTTCCAGTTGGCACAGTGGAACGCGATTCATACTACGGTGGGTACGGCGGTAATCACCATTTTGCCGCGCCCGCACCCCCTCCACTCCCCCATGATGACCTCCCATATTCGGTCTTCGACTTCGGAGACTATCAGAGGCACAGCCACCACAACAAACTCAAGCCCAAAAAGAGACCCCGAACTGACGCGCCCCCAACTCCTGGAGTGAAACGCAAGAGCCGAGAAGGCTCTACAACCTACTTATGGGAGTTTCTTCTCAAACTCCTCCAAGACAGGGAGTACTGCCCACGCTATATCAAGTGGACAAATCGTGAGAAGGGAGTGTTTAAGCTCGTCGATTCCAAAGCCGTCTCCAGGCTCTGGGGGCTCCACAAAAACAAGCCGGACATGAACTACGAGACCATGGGTCGCGCCCTCCGCTACTACTACCAGAGGGGCATCCTCGCCAAAGTGGACGGCCAGAGGCTCGTGTACCAATTCGTAGACGTTCCGAAAGATATCGTCGAGATCGACTGTTCGCTCGCGTAGAGTGCAGTGTAGTCAGGCCCCCGGGAAAGGGGCCTCGAATCTCGTTGGACTTTCTGTAGAGTTATTTTCGCTCTTTCGTACGTTTTTCAGATTCTATTCATCATGCATTATTTCCCGCTTCTCTTATCAAATTAAATATTTATACAGAATAGAGACGAAATTGATTGCTCAAATGTTTATATATACCTATTTTTAGGGGAAATTTCAGAAAGGAACTATTTGCTAGATGTTATACGGTACGGAGTGAACTTTTGTATATTGTAAACGAATTTTTAAAGTTTGTAACGTTTCTACGTATGTTGACTTGACTGCACTAAATCAGAACTTCCTACCTCAAAACTACGCAAAACTATTACATATATTGAATATACAATTTATTGGAAAAAGCAGTTTTACATGCAATAAGATATAGTGTAATAAGAGTTTTTATTAAAAAAAAAGTATTTACGTATAAATGTTTATATTATAATGACAAAAATATAACTCCCTCAGATATATTAATTATGTATCGCCTGTTTGGTGCTTTATGGCCATTTGCATAGTAATATTTACCTTGTTGAAACAAATCTGAATAATATTCTATGTATAGATTCAGTTATCGGTCCTAGCTGTTGCTCCTTTGTTGCGGCCGACCTGGTCCTTGGGGCGGGCGGGTGAGAGAACTAGTGATGCGATCACGAATGATTCGCGTTGAGTGTACCATACAATGTGAAAGTAAATATACGTTGTTCCCAATTTACTTACACATATCGATTATTGTAATATAACCAATAGTCTCATTCGTAATCGACATAATAAACAGATTTAATTAGTCAAAATTATATTTACATACAATAAAACGTGGAACAAAAGTACAAGTTAGTTGAAATATATAACAAAGCCCTCTCCCCACGAGGGAACCAAGTCGGCCTTCTGAGTTCTATATTTTCGTCTTTGATTGAAACCGAATTTTCAATTGATATTATTAAGGTTCTTGTACTGAAACCAACTGCCAACTTTCTGTTAGAGAACTAAATAAATAGATAAGGTATGAATTTTTGTGCGTTAATTGTGTTTATTAATAGATGTTTACTATAAGTGAGCTGTTTTAAGTGGACATGTTCTAGTTTATTTCGTTTATTTAAATTTTACTATAAGCCTGTTGGGGGGTCTCGAGCTCGCATTCACATATCAACGTTTAACTTTTCTATATATGTACATATATATATATATATATATATATATATATATATATATATATATATATATATATATATATATATATATATATATATATATATAATTGTATCAACAACAATCAATCATCCTCAATTCGTTTACAGCATATCAGAATTACATGTATGTATAAAACAAATAAGCGCGAGACCCCCATTTTTTGTTACCTGAGTAAATATTATTAATAATTAATTACGATTTGTGGTCCAATGTTAATGAATCATACTTTTAACTAGATAGTCGTTAAAAGGTCAGGTTAAGCTAGCCTAGTTCCCGTTGAGTTTACTACAGCTACAGATTATATATACACGGTTGGAGGAGTTGACAGGGGCGTCCATAGCGAAGCGCGCAGGCCCTCATTCATACTTATAATTCCGATTTGCAATATTTTTATATAAAAAAATAATTAAATATCGATCTATTAGCGAGTAAGACACTATATGTATCGGTCTGCGCGTTTCGTCACGTAACTGAAAAGGGTTAGTGAAGCCTTAAGAGAATCGAATGTAAAGAAAATGGGTGCTACGTGTGGGACCGACTTAACGCAGAAGTGAACCGAAACACAGCTTACATGCAAACATACACATATACCGACTCTTATATCTCGTCAGTAGTCACTACTTGTCCCAGTGTTGTGTTTCGACTCGGTAAGAACGATCTCAGTGTCCAAACTCTGAACAAATCCAGTGCCCGTTTCATGTGATTTAAAGTTTATATTAAAAAATAAAGTTTTAATCGTATTTTTATATAGGTAGGTGAAATTCTCAAAGCGATTTTCTTTTCTATTTCTTGCTTTTGTAAATATTACTATAGGTTTTAACTTATTTATTTTGTCTTGGAACGTTTGCCGAGTCCGCGAATCGTATGATAAAATTTTAATATAAATGAATTAGCTAAATTATTATTACTTACTACAATTTCCAGAGACGTTATAATAATTGAATCTTTTATTAAATATTTAGTCGATTGCGCGGATTTCGCGACCGTTAACTTTTCCTTTTTAGGAAATTTCGTTCTTTAGGTTACAAATTTTATTGTAATATACATAATTATATATAATAAAAAGTAATAGGTAGTAGTAATGAAAGGACCACGTGATGGCAGGGGAGCGCTCTCAGAATTTATAATTCGGCTAGTGTGAAATGATAGAGTTACCGGTTAGTAGGCAAAATGTTTGAGCAAACATTTAAAAACGATGCTCTAAATTAAAAAATAATTTTAGTCGAATTGATGTTGTTATGAAATCAAAGTTTCTAATTAATAATGTACTTAAAAAATTCAATGTAAATTTTTAACAGCACCTTGTGGAAATTATTGTTAAAATTATTTTAATTGAGCCTAGTCTTAGTATCATAAAATTCGTTTTTAAATTATTTCGAACGCCATTTCGGTGTACGGCGTGTAACCGCAAGATGGCCGCTGATTCTTCCATCTGTTTCTGGTATCGTTACAAAATAAATTACGAAAATATTTACCGAAGAAATTATTAAAATATACATTTTAATTTATTTAAAAAAAAATATTAAAATATACATTTTAACACATGTCTTGTTGATTTAAATTTAAAATATATATCTTGATGCTAGACTCAGTGAAGAGTCAGCTGACACCGTTTTGAGAAAAAAAAATATGTAAATAATGTTTTAAAGACAAACGCACACCCTCATGACCCATGCGAGAATATGGCGTCGCTAGATAGGTGAAATATGAAAATATTTTGCGCGAAAACAATGAAAGGTTAGTGAATTCGGTGATAGGGGGATGGCGGTGTTCGGAGGCAACACGTTTTGTCTACTATTGCAATGTATTCTACTACTAGATAATGTCCAATCATTGAATACGTAATTATTGAAAACCTGTGGATTGTTTTCTTTGGTTTTTATTCGCTTAATCGAAATTTAACTTCAGCATTCAATGTTTTGAAAATATTTTAGTTCTGAGAGTCATGTGCGGTAGTGATTTTTTGCGTTACACATTGCTTTTAGATTTATTCAAAGTCCGATTATTTTTAATTATAATTTTAGTTGTTTAATTTAACAAAATACTGTATTTTCTGCCCCCTAGTTAAGTTATTTTTCTATGTATAGCTAGTTATAAGTGTAAATGATTTAGCATATAAATTTGATGCATGATGATAATGTTAATAAAATATCCACAATAAAATACAAATGTCTCTTTTCTTGAACCCGAAAACCAGAAACCTCCAATTGAATTATATCTTAAAACTATAAGACTATTTACTTATCTCAATACTCGTAGTGAAATGCAGAGTTTTAACTTTTAACTAAAAATTTAAAAAACCCCCGACACCCGACTTTTGTGGTAGCGGCCATCTTGGATTTGAAATTTGTCATAGTGTATAGTATTCTACTAGTCAAGCCCTTTCATTTGATACCCATATTGAGGGAGTTGTGAAAAAAAATGTAATCCGCCATTTTGTGGCGGCGGCCGTCTTGGACTGATTTTCATCAAACATAGCTAAGAACACTCCCGACTAATTTACCTTTCGAACAAAAGAAAACATAATCAAAATCAGTTAATCTGTAACACACACAGGCATGTCAAACAGCAAAAACGACGGGATGTTATACACCCCAACGTTTTTGCGTCATGGGTTAAAAATAAATAGCGTATAAAATATATTATGAAATAAAAAAAAATTACTAAATATAAAAAATACTACAAAATTAAAATAATTGGAGTAACATTTAAAATTATATACCTTTAATGAATGTCAGTGCGTGTTGAGACATTATAGCATTTAGTCCGTTCTGTGACCATTAGTAAATATATAAATCAATTATATACAACCAATATTATAATCAGCTATGGTCACAGTTGTTAAAGCAAACATAATGCCCTCCCGACTAATTTCGGCTACGGCGACCAATCTCACTGACACTAGAAAGATACGTAGGAGAGATTATAGAGCACAAGTGTACGTGCAGACACAAGAGAACTCTCTATTCCTGTAACTCTCAAAGTCCGATAGGACAATACTTCGACACGACCGGTGAGAGTGCCGGCGCAAGACCGACGAGACACGTGCTCTCCGAGGCACAGGAGCGCAACACCGCCAACTTCCCAACTCCGGGTGAATTCTGAGAAAATCTTAACAGAAAAACTGAGTAGGTAATTAAACTTGATCCGACCCGGGACTCAAACCCAGGACCTTCCAATCAGTAGCCATACATGGTAGCCCCTAGACGACTGAGACATTATTTTAAGCAAATAGCTAGGATATACTACAAACTCACATACTTTACCTCCTTTAGTATCCGAAACTAGCCTTTAAAACCATAAAAAAACCATCGATTTTACCTATTAGTAAATATTTATATGTTTCTACACATAGACCATGGTAGCAATCATTTAATAACTAAACTATGACTTAGTTAGTCAAAATCGATCTATTCCACATGGGAGGATATTTGGTAGCTGATATGTTAAAAATATCAGAAATAAAAGCTCAACTGTGCCGATCACTCTTGATGTGCAAGAGAGCACAGGAACATTATTACATTGTTAAAGCATACAAAATAAATCTATACCAATATTATAAAGCTGAAGAGTTTGTTTGTCTGTTTGTTTGGTTAAACGCTCTAATTTCAGGCACTACTGATCCGATTTGAAAAATTCTTTTTGGATTTGATAGCCCGTTAACTGAGGAAGGCTATATATCATCCCGGAAAAGTGAATGGGTCCCGTGGGATATAGTTGTTTTTGTCTAGGGACGAACCCGAAGCGAAGCGTGGGCGCTATATTATTATTATTAACTAATAAATAGATAAAATTTAAATACCTACCTATCTACAAAGAAAGTACTAATTTTGTTTAGTACACAATAATATAACTTCAAGAATCGCTACGGCGACCAAAAAATATCCGTCATGTCATAATGGAGTATGTCTTTTATCGACGCCTACTTCGTCATAACCTATAACTTTATTCCCATAATGAGGTAAATACTTAGTGGCTGACACATTTTTCAGTACCAGCTTGAGCAGGGAAAGTGGCGGTAATACACCCTGTGCCTCAGAGAGCACGTAAATCTATGCCCTGCGTCTGATCTCTTACCGGTCATATCAAAATACTGCTCCTTGGACGTTAGAGAGTGAAAAGAATAAAAAGAATATACATATACCTTTTACAACGCCTCAACATGGTGTGATTAAACTATGAAACACATAATTACCATGAATCCGTGGAATAATAATTAGCATTTTTCACCCCAATTTCAATATTTAAAAAAAATAAGTTAGTAAATTTACTAACTTATTTTTTTTAAATATTGAAATTGGGGTGAAAAATGCTAATTATTATTCCACGGATAGCAGAAATTTCTGCTAGCATACCAATTAACGGATTAGGATGAAACTTTGGCGATGTGTTAGTTTACCTTTATGGGAAAGTTTCTGACATAGTTCCATCACCGTACTTACGAGTTACGACGGAGCTTGGACAAGTTGTATAAAATAATAAAAAATGGTCTTAATAACCCATTCAGCTCCAGCATTAGTTTTTGCTTTTTCTGTAAGTTTCAAAAAAAAATGGAAATTAGATTACTTAAAGAAATAGTAAATAGAAAGTATATAAAAGTTTTGAAAAATATAAATACATATAACATATACAACATTTCATTAATTTTGCTAAGTTAACACCAACGAAAAGCTAATAGAAACTTAAAATTACCCATAAATCGGGGGAAAATATAGTCAAATGGTAACACCAGATGTGAAACCGAAAAGGATGAACGTTGTTAAACAAATCCCCTGTCTAACTATGGTTATAAACTTTTTACCTGTTTATTGGTGCGTAAATGTTAGTAAAAATATTATATGACAATTTTTGAGTATTTATATTAATTCAACATTTAAAATAATTCTTATTTAAAATGAACACGTAACTTAACCATAGACAAGCTGACGTGTTGTTATCACGTCAAAATGAACTGTCATTTTCCTTGACGTGTAAGTGCTAGTGTCAAGATCTGAGATCTGAGATTAATTTTCACTTTGTTTTCCCATTTGTGAATAATGAGAAGAAAAAAATAAGTGTATTATAAGATTTATTGAAAGTGTATTTTTAGTTAAGGGACAAATAAAAAATAGCAAAATGGTTTTAATGACAATGATTGCCCGTGTTGTAGACGGGCTACCTTTGGCCGCTACAATGCAAGAAGATGAACAGGTACCTTGTTCAAACATATGTTGCTTTATTATTTGGCAATTACCTATTCTATTTGATGTTTTTCTCCAACTGCACCTTTCTCCCTATAAATCTTTTGTTACCATTTTGTTCCATTTCCACACATTAATTTTAATTTTATAATTTTATTTGCCGGTGGTTTGCAGAGCGGCTGCAATATATTGGAGTATCAAAACCAAGCAAAAATGCTGTTTAGAAAATTAGGTCCTCAATCGCCCATCCGCTGTTCCATCGAAACTGGATCCCATCTCTTCCAGTGAGTTATAACTGCTTCTTATTTATTTTTTTATCTTTATTTATTTTTCTTTTGTAGTTTGTGTACCTAGCCGCTTCGAAGTACATTTAAGCATAAAATTAAATATTTGATTATTAAAATTTTAGTTACTTTAAATTCATTTCAGCTATTTGATAGAGAATGAAATCTGCTACCTAGTTCTGTGTGAGCGCAACTACAGTAAAAGACTTGCCTTCAGTTATTTAGAGGAAATTGCACAAGAATTTTATCAACAATACGGAAAGAGGGTAAGTACACCTTTAAATCACATGAATCAAATGATTACACAATTATTGCTCATTTATCTTCATATTTAAAGTATTTGTTGATGATAACACTAACAAAATTACTCATAAACGTTCTGAAAGTTATAATTTCTGACCATGCACAGTAATACAATTTATATAGTAATAATTTGCTTGCTATTAAAAATTAATTTTTTTTTCTACCAGAAAATAAAAACAAATCTTGACTATTCAGACATCCCCAGTATATGAAATACTCTTTTAAGTTAATAAAACATCTTTATACTATTTTTGAACCTTATATTTGTAATGGAAACTGTTATTAAACTACATATTTACAAGCCTTTTTATTACTTAACAAAAATTGAAAAAACTTGCTTATAAAGTATAGAAATCATCAATATGGATAAATAAGCTCTACTGAAAGGTGTACTTGTAGTTATTAAACATTTCCACGAAAACCTATAGGTTTCACCATCAGATCAGCTCAATGGTATTAAATTACTTTATTGTGATCTAAATTTCACATTTATTGGAATTAATTGTTTGAAGTAATTTAAACTTCTTAAAAGTAAATTAAATCAACTCATGAAACTTTACAAAGTTAATGAAAGCAAGTTAGAAATAAATCCATACAATTTTCAGGTGAATACAGTGACCCGTCCCTACACATTCATAGAGTTCGACACGTGGATGCAGCGGGCACGCAAGCAGTACGCGGAGGGGGGCGCGCGGGCAAGGCGCGCCGGCGCCGCCGCCTCACTCGGGGGCCAGCTTGGGGATGTGCAGAGGATCATGATGCAGAATATTGATGATGTGTTGCAGAGGGGAGCTGTTTTATCAGGTATTATATTACCTTTGATTGATTTCATAGAGAGAGCCCAAACTCTGTTGGACATATCGCACTACCACAGATCCTATAATACTATACCACAGATCCTATAGTACAAATACCTCATCCAAGTCATACAAAGACATTGGACATTACTAATTCGGCCTATTCTTTGACCCTTTTTTCGCTTGCTTGAACAGATAATAGATGTTCTTGATCAGCAAATAGTTGAACTGTTTTATTTTATAAATATGTGCAAACTAACTTATGATAAATATTGTAAAATTCGACCTGCATTGAATTAAACAAATTTCAGTGATTTTCACAATTTTTAACTATTATATTATATATATAAACAATTCATAAAAAGTAAAAGCATGTTATAATAATTTTTATTTTTAATTGAAAAAAAATATGTATATCTAAATTTAATTTTATATGTATATATAAAAATTGGATGAAAACAAATGGTTGCCTACATTATTTATGCTATACTAAGTAGATAACAACTGTATATACAACTAAGCAATAGGTCAACTTTATCTACATTTTTTAAACCTCATTTCCTATTATCCTCCGTATTATTTTTGACAAATTTATGCCTATAGCTTTGTTTGCATAAAATGTTCTCTTACAAATTTATTAAACAACGCCATCTATTAATAAACTTAAAAACAAAGCATCGCAAAAGTAACTTTAAAAGTCCTATATAAGTCACTTCATCCAAATTTATTATTAATGCACAAGCTACCATGTATATTATAGTACAAATTCAACAAAGTCACAGAAAAATTGGCTGCCATAACATTGGTTGTTGCATAAATATTTATTATGGAGGGTAGAGTTAAGGAGGAGTCTCTTATATGGAAGAAAAGTTGAAAACGTATCCAACTGTAAGCTAAAAGTAGATGGCGCTGGCGTACGAAAAACTACGATATAAATTTAGCTGTTGCAGACAGAGTGAAGGCTCACCAAACTTGGTCCCCCAGGATTTTTATTTCTAATTTTTGGATTTTTATTTCCACATATCGTTTTTTCGTCGTTTGTTCTTGATTGTTCCCCATAAATAATTGCTTGTTTGTAAATTGTTTATTTATAAATAAATAAACAAAAATGAAAATACCCTCAAAATAGCCCCCTCAATCGAAATTTATAATTTTTCTTGTTGCTAGTGTCTTTAAATATTCATTAATATTGGTTCTTTTATAAAATACGTTTGTTCTGTCGTTAAAGTGCCTATTTTTTGTTATTTTTTTTATGTAACCCTAAGGGCCAAATGATTTTTTTTAATTAAACAAAAAATACTATTTACGTAGTCTAAAATAATTAAGTAAATACAACCATCCTTGTTTATTTCTCTATCTTATTCTAATAACTTTTGGCACTTCCATTAAAATGTATCCTACACTATCGCAACGCCATCCTTATTGGACGCGTATTGACGGACACTTTTTCATACATAGAGACTCCTTCTTATCTCTATGCTCCATAATAATTATATTATAATACTAGTAGAACCCGCGGCTTTGCTCGCACTAAAACTAAAAAAATCTAAAAAGTTATGTTTCATACAATTATATATAATATACATATTTTGATTATAGATATATTTTTGGATTATATTATAACGTGTTTTCCCATAGGAATTAGATAATTTCCTGCGGTAAAACCTAGCCTTTCCAGCCCTCCAAGTTCCAACTATCTCCACACAAAAAATTACGCCAATCCGTCACTCTGTTTCGACGTGAAAGAAGGACAAACAAACAAACACACTTTCACATTTACAATATTAGTATGGATATATTCAACTTTTATGTAACTAAATATAACAAATACTATTTCTTTTATAGAATTAGACACAAAAACGCAGAAGCTGTCAATGATGTCGCAAAAATACAAAAAAGATGCTACATACTTAAACACTAAATCCATGTTAGTGAAAGTCACCGCGGGAGCCGTCATCATACTAGTGGTTGTGTTGTACTTCTGGGTGCTGTAGATGCCGTATGTGCTGTAGACTGTATTTGCCTTTGAGAATTTATTGAACCAAATTTGTTATGGACGTTTTAATATGTTTGTCATATTGTTTAATTTTTGGTTTGATTATAGCCTATTTTTATTATTTACTTGTTTGTTTATTCGTCCTTTATATGAATTGAATTGTCTCAAACAGACGGGTCGTAGCCCTCACAAGGTCAAAGGAATTGACAGATTTGTTTAAATACCCATCTCAACTTTGGTGAAATAAAAAAAAGCTAAGACTAAAGCAAACTAGATGACTGACATTTTATATAATAAGTGCATTCCATCGCAATAGCTGTCATTTATTGATTGTAAATGATAATTCTGTATAAATCATACATTAGATGTTCCTCAAATATTGACCTGTAGTATCACCTCGGACCATAAGTCCAAAAATCTAAATATGTATAGCATCTCTCATCCACACTACTTTTTATATATACAATGAATAAACTAACAATATTAAGCGAAATGTACACTGTAAATAAGGAAAATGGATGACACATAATGTTAAACTTTAAATGTTTTTATACCTTCTGCCGTCTTCTTCGTATTACATGTTTCTCGCTGTTGAATCTCCTTCGGATTGAACAAGATCAAATTTATATACATTATACATCTATTAAATTCATCTATCGACTCACTGGACTGTTCTTTCATTCATCTTTTTAATGAATAGTGACAACTTTCGCTTAAAAATAACCAAATATGTCATATCCAGTTAACTGTACATTATAATAAAATTCAATGTCTGTTCACATATAATTTTACTGCACAGGTTTTAATGTGGTTTTATAAATAAGGAAGTGAAATAACAGAATGTATCTTAAATACTATATGGTTTTAGAGCAATAAGGACTTATGCTTGGTGTAAATTTTTTGTATTTGCCAATATTTTTTACTGTGAGGATGGTGGCGGAGAATTGTAAATGTCTTGTTGATAATTATTGTATTTATTTAAGAATAAATATGTATTCTTTCCATTATAATGGTTGCTTTATTTTTTACCTGAACTTACTGGCACCTATTAGAAACCGTGTTCTATTGTGACAGCTATAATCAGATTCGTCTTTACCATAAAGGTACACGGGACACTTGCCCAAGGCTTCCAGCCTCACAGGGACCCCAAAAAGACTACATTTTTGTTTACATAGAAAAGATGAAGCTCAATTTTTAGTTTAATCACAGGTTTATACACTGCACTGTATATTATAGACTGAACAATATTATATCCCTTCGTCGACTTTTGCCGTTATTTTAGCTGACTTCTTTACGCCGTCGAGTATTTTTTTTTTGTAGTTTATTTAAATGTTTTTTTATCATTCACATTTTCACCTTTCGAAATTGCCCTAAATTATTTTGTGCCAAGGAGCCCCCGCATGGCTCAAGACAGCCCTGACTATGATTTAGTGTAGTGAATGGTAACTCATATCTGGTACCTAATACTTATTGCCAACACGTTTGGCTCAGTTTGTAGTGGCCCTACTTCTTGTGCCAGCGGTCACGGGTTCGAGTCCCGCTGGGGGAATTCATTTATGTGATGAGCACGAATGTTTGTACTCCAGTCATGGGTATTTATTTTTATAATATGTATGTATTTAAAGTGATATAATAATGTGTAGTGTATCAGCTATCTGGTACCCATATAACAAAAGCCTCGTAGCTTACTATGGAACTAGTGGTGCTGTGTGTTGATGTCTCAGAATATTTGTTTATGTATATATTATAGTATTATTTATATACGACTAGCGGCTCATCCTCGCTTCGCTCGGGTTCGCCTCTAGACAAACAAAAACAAATCCATCCCACGGGAACCGCACATTTTTCCGGAATAAAAAGTAGCATATTTGTTATTCTGATGTATGAACTATATTATTGTAAAGTTTCATTAAAATCCAATTAGTAGTTTTTGTGCAAGATTCGGAGATTAGCCCGTACAAGCAGACAAACAGAGTAAGGAAAATTTGAAAAAATCTGGATTTGTTCTGTTTCTCTTCTTACATCCCCCTGACTCGGTTTTTAGCATTTTTTTTTCTATGTACAGACATTCGACCTCTACAGTTTTATTATATGTATATATGAACCCGTCGCAACTGGCATTACCCCGACCGCGCCCCATGAGATTGCTACCCCACGCGTTTCGTTATTGTTTTAGTTAGCAATTGTTTCAGGACAAAAGCCCTTTTCTTCATACATTGAATTATCCAGATTTTCGATTAACTAAGGACAACAATAAGTCCGGTTAATCGAGTTCCTACATTATTAGTCTGGATTTCAATACAAGTAACATTTTTTTCGCTTTAAAGTTTCTATGGCGAGATAGTAAAAGGTTTTATAAAGATCAAAATATAGCTATTTAAATAGACATTAATCATAATCAGTCTGCAATATTAATTAAAAAGTCAGCCTGTATGAAAGCTATCAGTATGCAGACTACACCACTGTTATCAGGTCAAATGAAAAGATTTATGAAGCAAAAAAAAACTTAAATAAATCTACTTAAAAAATTATGTAGT
This sequence comes from Argynnis bischoffii washingtonia, assembly GCA_033884665.1. Taxonomy (NCBI): domain Eukaryota; kingdom Metazoa; phylum Arthropoda; class Insecta; order Lepidoptera; family Nymphalidae; genus Argynnis; species Argynnis bischoffii. The sequence continues at coordinate 17,683,919 of CM066610.1, forward strand.
TTCAGTTTTGAATAATACATTAAAAGCTTAAAAATTTAATAAATTTGGTTATACAGTATCATACTTTTTAACACTAAATTACATAACTGTTGCTGCAAGCAAATAAGAAAATTTTCCTTGAGATACCTGAGAAAAATGTTTAAAAATGCAAGTGTTTTAAATCTTTTTATTATTAATAAATAAAATGCAAAAGAATCTTAATTTATATATTTTAATAAAATTAATAAACATCACAATCCTCCGATCTTTCTGCTAGGTGTCTTCTAGTAATAGTTCCAACTACTTCATTTATTCTTAATGCCATAGCTGGGCTGTGTACCTGTAAAATATAACATTAATTTATTTAGAAAATCCATTTTTTTCTTACCAATCTTACATACACAAAACCTGTGTATATGAAAATGATATTTTATGTAATTGAATATATCTAACCGGTTATGTAGATTTCATGAGACTTGAATTTTTATGTTTCTGAATAAAAACGAATTAAACTAGCTAACTAACTATAATAAATATAATTCACATTCATGTCTGAGCATATTCATTTACCTAAAGAACCAAATTATTATGATTATGTCAGTCAATCAAAATTGAGTCATGTCTGCTTGAAGATCATAATGAGACAAGTGATTCTATGTTTATCACATAACTTATGTGGTAGTTACATGACTTCTAACTACACACAATTCATACAATTAAGAGATTGCATCAATTTTATAAAAAGTATTTTCCTGCATATAAATATTCTTAATAGTAAACTCACTTGTATTATATAAGCATAAATGACTGGTCTACCCTTCCACTGAATTGTACCAAAGAGCTGTGCTGTGTATGGGAGGATAGTATTTTGCAAGGATGTTTTCATATAAGCCATGGAGACTAAGATTCTTGGACTATTGGCTTTTCCAATTGAATTAATCTAAAAATTATAAATATAATTAATATGAATTGTGATAAATAAATTACTTTAAAGGACTCATAATACATCTTAACTTACATCTTTTATGTAAAAGTGTCCATCGATACTTTCAACGATCCCAACAGTTCGAAACTTTATAATTTTTTCCATATTCTCTTCACATTTGACTATTAAATCGTGAATGTTAATATGAGTATAGAAATCCGCCTGAAAAAATACTTGTTTTTAAGCTTTTCAAAAATTTAAACAAGTATTAAAAATTTATACTATACCTGTGGAATCTCTTTGGTAAAAGGTTTTTTACAATAATTATCGTTTCTAAAAGAGTTCATAATAGAAAGTTGAATCGTTATTATTATAAATGCATAAAATAATGAATTATAACTATCAAATAATCCGGAAATGACAAAAATTCACAACTGCTTTTTGAAGACCCCGCGAAATTATTGACAAATGCCAAATGGTAATAATCAGAGACAAGGAACAACAAGGCAATAATCACTAATCAGAGAATACAGATGAATAATCAAGCTGTGGAACTTTTATTGGAATATAATTAAAATTTAAGATAAAACGAAACGAAATATAAGTTATTATTTCAATTTTTTCAGAAACTAAATATGGTTGACTTATTTTTTAAATGTAAATCAAAAGTACTTTTTGATGACAGCTTTCTGGAGAATCAAGTTTTTTACTGTCCCCAAAATTCAAAAAAACTTCCTTGTCAATAAACAAGATTTCTTGAAAGGAGGGCGCTACACGTATGATCTATTTACTTTAGTCTGAGGTTAAGATAAAAAAAGGGGTAAAAAGGACCAAAAAGAAGTTAGCGTGTAAATTTTTTTTTTGGGTTCTGCTATATGCTAATAAATTGATCTTGAAATGCTCCACCGAAATCTGCAATTGCTCCACGTCTAAAGTGATTACTTAAATAATAATTAAAAAAAATTGCTTACTCAAAAATTAAATTTACTATAAAACGAGAAGTAATCACTTTTTATTAAAGTTTTTTTGCTTAATAACTTGCTCTTGAAATGCTACACCAAAATCTGTAATTGCTCCACGTCTAAAGTGATTAGTTAATTAAATTTTTTTTTTAATTGTTTACTCAAAAATTAAATTTACTATAAAACGAGAAGTAATCACTTTTTATTAAATTTTTTTGCTTAATAAATTGGTCTTGAAATGCTCCACCGAAATCTGTAATTGCTCCACGTCTAAAGTGATTAGTTAATTAATAATATTTTTTTTAAATTGCTTACTCAAAAATTAAATTCGCTATAACACGAGAAATAATCATTTTTTTACCAAAGTTTTTTTGCTCAAAAAATTGCTCTTGAAATGCTCCTCCGAAACCTGCAATTGCTTCGCGTCTAAAGTGATTAGTTAATTAATAATTATTTTAAAAAAATGGCTTACTCAAAAATAAATTTACTATAAAATGAGAAATTATCACTTTTTGTTAAAGTTTTTTTACTTAATAAATTGGTCTTGAAATGTTCTTCCGAAATCTGCAATTGCTATACGTCTAAAGTGATTAGTTAATTAATAATATTTTTTTAAAAAAATTGCTTATTTTTTGAGCGAAAAAGCTTTGGTCAAAAAATGATTTTCTCGTGATAAAGCGAAAAAGCTCTAATTTAATTGTCAATTGACAATTCACAATTGTCACTTTGACAGTTATAAGTTGCTTGTGCATAACCAAGGAAATTTTGCTGTAAAATTTATATTACATTTTTGATATATATGTGATAATAATAATTTTATTAAAATTGGTGATACATAACTAAGTAATGCCAGCAACATTAGTAGATTTGCGACCCGATAGGCGCCTTTTAGATCATGAATTTGAAGGATATAAGTTGAATTTGCAAAGTCTGCCACATTTCTGTCATAGTTTGCATTCACCGGTGGATAAACTTTATCCAGATGAAGTTCAGTATTCTTTCGTACACGCTAAACTCTTTGCACTTCATAACCATCTTGTATTAGACTTCTGGGATCATCAATACAACTATTATTATATCGACAACCAACAGCAAGTATGTAATGTAACTTTTGACAATATAAATAACACATTCCAAAGCGCAGTTGTTTATAAAGTGCCTATAAGTCTTGACAGAAAGCCTGGTGACTTTAACCTCTGCCTTACTTTCCCATCTGATCACATAGCAGTGGTCAGTGATGGTACTGGGTACCTGCATATTATTGATACTGGAATTAGGAATAGACCTGCAAGTGACAAACAAACATGGCAAACGTTATATTCGAGCTTAGCTCTTGGAGATGTAAAAAAATTTATTATGATAGACATAAAAATGCAAGAAAGAGATAATATTGAAATATTGCATTGCCTATTACAATCTATTGAGCAAAGTGAAAAACATTTCAACTCAGTATTAACCTGGGTATCATATGGAAATGATGGTCAAACATGGAAGGAGTTATCAGTTAAAGAAGTTAAAGGAAAAGGTATTGTTCATTATGCAGCTCTTGAAACAAGTTGTGCTGCCTTATATGTGGCTTCTGATAATTTGTTTAAGTTTACATCAGACTCTGAAAAGGATATTGTAGTCAAATCTGTAGAAGAACCTAGACAGATTATATACACTTGGCTCCAAACTAATGATGATATATCGATAACTCTCAAATTACAAAACAACTTTGATAAAAAGCTGCTCTTTGTTAATGTTACACCTCTGTCTGTTAAAATAAGTTATGGAGGGAAAGAATTTGTCCAGGGTCGATTAAAACATAAAGTAGATAGTGAACTGACAACATGGCATATTCAAGATAGTGGCCAAGTTGATGTTCTAATAACTAAGTCGGAAAGCTTGATTTGGGATGAATTAATTGAAGGTGGTGACAAAAATGGGGAGCAAATACTAGATGCAAGTCTGGTTGATGAGGTTCATAAGAGACTAGCTCATTTGTGTTCTGAAACAGAAGTAAGGGAAGCGCAAACAATACCTGGTTTAAATACGCAAGAACTTGAAGAATGTGATGCAGTTTCAGAAGAAGACACTGTTTTAGGTAAGCTTTAGAGAATTCATTTAGGGGAGCCCAAAAGGAGATTTTGGGATTTACTCAAGCGCAGCCGATTGATATAAGGGGATACCTTGGACTCTATTAAGTACCTCTACATAAGTCCTCTGTATATGGTGTGGTGGGCTAATTATATGATGAAAAGTGTGCAATTTAGTAATCTGTCGATTTCCACAAGCCAAAGAAACAAAATTCATCCATAAACACCTTAATCTGATTCAAAATATTTTTTTAAATTTTGATCTGCTGCCCGAGATGTGCGACTATATACAGAGGACTTGTATATGGAGGAGGTACTCAACAGAGTGCAAGGTCTTCCTTATGTTCCCTTATGTTAATCCGCCATGCTTGATTAAATCCCAAAAATCCTCTTAGGCTCACCTACTATTAACTTTATTGTTATATTTCCCAGAAATACATATAATATTAATTATTACACATAATATTATTTTCTTTGAAGATACTTTTTAACTATTTTTTTCTATTTCAGTACGAATGGATATAACAAACCATGAAATAACACACAGAGTACCACTAAGTGTACATCAGTACTTATTTCATATTAAGTTAGAAACCCATGAAGTTCCAGCTTTAGCTCTTAGACATGATGTTGATGCTTGTATTTGGCAACCATTTGCACAACTCATTAATTCTGAAACATGGCCTATTAAACACCATGGGACACTTATGGCTTTTGGATATGTGCAATCTTCAAAACAGAACAAAAAATTTGTCACTTGTTCACCAAACTTTTCTTATAGTGTTGTCTGTGAAGCTACTCGTCATATATTTATTTACAAGAGTTCAGCAGATCAAGATTGCCAGTTACGGAAGAGAACGGCCGGTGTAATGAAGAATATCAAAATTGGCCAACAGCATGTAGTTAATATTGATAAATATGGCGAAGTTTTAGGAATTCATGCAACCAACGACTACTTGTTTATACTGACCGAGACCAACTTTGTAGCTATAGGTGTGTAAATAATAATATGATTTATATAACAAGTTGTTTTATTTCTTAATGAATTTTCCAGTTTATCATTAAATTTATGGCAATTTATTTTTCATCCTCATTTTCACTCCCACTACTGATACTTTCTTCTGAAGAGTATCCAGTTGTAAACAAAAGATTCTTGGGTCTTTTCTTTTTATCCTCTTTAATTTCCTTTTCTATTTCCATTTTTTTCTCTTCCGCTATGATTTCTGTAAGTGTTTTATGTCGTTTGTGCTGATTGCTTTCATCTGTATGGGGCCTTTTCTCACTACCTGTTACAACATTTTCTGTTGATTTGTCATTTTGATCATTTGTCATGTTGATTGATTTCTCATTATTTTTGGTTGAGTTTTCTATCACCTTACTTTCATCTGTCTTGTTTTCATTTGTTTTATATTCAAAATCATCATCTAAAAGAAATACAGAAATTAATATTTTACAAAAAAGATATTATAACTTAATTTCTTTTAGCTAAGCAATATTTTACCTCTTGTTATAATTTCAAAGTTGTATGCATGATCCTTTAGCACTATAAATATAATAGGAAATTCTAAAATACATTTCCCTGATAAATTTTCAGCTAATGATTCAGTAGTATCAAGCTCAAAAAATTTCTTGCTGGAACTCCTTAGTTTTTCAGCTGTAACATAGTAAATCTTTTGTTACTTATTTTGTCATTCATTTTTATATAATACTAGCGACTTACCCTCATTTTGCTTCGGGTTCGTCTCTAGACCAGAACAATATATTTTCCTGGGAAAATATATAGCCTATAGCCTTTCTCAGTTAACGGGCTATCTAATGCAAAAAGAATTTTCCAAATCGGATTAGTAGTTCCTGAGATTAGCGCGTTCAACCAAACAAACAAACTCTTCAGCTTTATAATATTAAGTATAGATGAATAATGAAAACAATAAATAACAATTTTTATTACATAAAATGTCAGTATAAATTACCTTTTAAAAGAACTTTAACACCACTAAATCCCACAGACTTATAGTACACAAGATCCTTGGAGCCATCAAATGGTGGTGCATCTGGATTCAAATATTTATCTATAAGATCTGATAATTTTTTTTGTTCAGGGCACCGCTCATCCACAAATTTCAATGGATTTGAATCTACATTTGGGAATATCCACTCAACTCTCCAATAAATAACATTTGTTTTGAAATTATACTTTGTAGTGTTCAATGAATGTCTTGAGAAATGTTGAGTGAGAAATTGTAAAACTGTACCTCTTTTCCTCGCTGCCACCTTAAGTTTGTATAGATGCTAAAAAGATACAATATGTAAATTAGATGATATTTCAAAATAACTAGATCACTACAAATAATGTATTATTTGCTTACTATAGGTAATTCTTTATCAATTCTAGTAAATCTTTTCTTCTCATTCCTTTTTACAGAATATACAAATCGTGCACACTCCTCTAAAAGTCTGTAATCACTAAGTAAATCAGTATCTGTAAAATCCTTCATCCTTATAAATTTAGTGCGATCTCTTACGCCATTACAATCTAATTCATCTTTGTGGATTCTAACACAAGAAACACTGCATGTTTTTACTTCGCATTTTGGACATGTATAAATTGCCATTTTCGAACCACATACTTCACAAGGGCCAAGTCTGTAATGTAAATTGTAAATTTTGTGTTAGATTTTATACATGTAGGTATTTAAATGTTTATGTTAAACAATAGCTTGACACAGTACCTAGGTGGAATATTCTTTTCACAATCTGAGTCGCTATCAGATGTCGAAGACATTTTGAATTTCTTTTAGCAAAATCAGTCTTCTTAAAATAATAAATTCATGTATCAGTATTTACAAACCACACGCTAAGCACATTGTGAGCTGTTTGGTATTTTTAACTATTAATGTCAATTGTCAATGTTTAATTGACAATGACAATATTCTTTATCTATAGACTATAGTCAGTAAGTTACATAGACTATTTAATTACAAATTCTTTGCTATGTACATATTGCAAATATATTACTCAAAGCCAATGATATGAAACTCTAATACATAATGGGAAATTCTTATTTAGGTTATGAATGTATTTGCACTAAAATCAGAAATTCGAACTTTTGAAAACGTATGATTCTATTCTAGTATACGTCAAAATGAAGAAACATTTTAATGTCAACTGTCAAGCTTGTATCAACTGTCAACATTTTTTGTTTATAATCATTCGGCATTCCTCAATTTTGCTCGTAAATTGTAATAAATAATTGAGAAAACTAAAAACAATTTACTAATAACCTTTCTTTATAAAATGGGGACTGAAATTCAAGGTGATGATTGGGACCTTCCATGTTCTGATGATGAATTATCAAAGGCTGGAATTTATATTGGCAAAAATTGGATGCCAGATCCAAATGAACTTGAAGAGTTGTATAAAACAATTGAAAAATCTGGTACATTGACATTGGAATGGAAATGTCCTGGGAGACGTGCTCCATCTCCAGTGCCTGTAAGTAAAGAAAATCAGCCAGCAGTGCCTTCATCTCCAATTCGTGAAGAAAAATCTGATTTTGATTTTATGGATGAAGTCAACTCCTTAAGATTACGGGTTCGCAGGGAGGGTGAGGATACTCTTCGTGGTTCAGCAAAGAAAAAGACCACATCTTTTGATGGTATTCTTTCAAATATGATAAGGCATAAAAGGATAGAACAACTAGAAAAGCAAGCAAACACACCTACCAGCTCACCTTCCAGTAGTGGCAGTTGAAATACACATTTTACATATAAATTTGATGATAAGTGTTTTAATATTTCTTAATTTTATTTAAATTTTTAGTTACACTATTTGAATAAAATTGATTGGTGTACTTTTAAAAACTTTCCATACTTCTACTACTACTATTTGCCAAAATAAAAGAAAAATATTTCTTAGAATAAATTTTATTTCTTAAAGTTACAATATATTTTCAATTTTTATCATACATTTATCATACAATATCTTTTGTTAACAAACAAAACTTACATTTAATGTATTACACAACAACTACTTTATCAAAAAGAATGTTCAAGCACTTAGATGAGCAGATTTAGGTTTTAATAAATGTTCATTTTCTTCCATAAGATGACGACAACTATCCATATTGTCAATAATATTATCTAATTGCCAATGTTTCCTTAAGAGCGCTAGCTGGAGGTCAAACTTACCATGTCGGATACATTGGACACCAACACAATGTGCAGAAGTCTTCAATTGTATGCCCAAATCATGTATTAGGGTCCATAAATATTTTTCATATTCATTTACACATTGTATTTCTGGAAATTAAATGTTAACTGTTGTGAAACAAGTTACCAACTAATATTAAATGAAAAAAATGAAGGGCTTGACAATGAAACACAAAAATACAAAAGATTGTTTTTTAGTCATTATAAACATAAGGTATCAAATCATCAATATTTGATTAATTTTAATTTTACTTTACCTAATGTAAAATTGGGTGGATCAAAATGAACACATTTAATTCCATAAATGACAGGTAAATTGCTGTTTGCTGGCCGTATCAAACCTTGTGATGCTAGTTCATAGGTTGTCTGTGAATCCATATGTAGGCCAGATAATCTGTAAAAAGTTTTTTTACATGATATAATAAAATCTTCATTTATAATATATTTAAAAATAAAAATAAAAGATTTTTTTTAATATTTACTTTTCTACACTTACTGATACATTGTTTTCTGATGTGCAGCTTGCATATGAGCAACAATTTTATCAATCTTTTCTCTTGTCACATGACCAAATGTAGCCTTCTCTACAGTTTTACCATGCCAAAAATAAGTATCTGTTGCTTTACCAAGAAGACCGTGTACTTTGAAAGCTCTTGTTAATCTTGCTGTATTAATTTGAAAAGTGAGTCTTGTACCATCATTGATCCCTAATACTAAAAAGAAATAATTACATAAATAGAAGTCATATATATACATTGTATGATTGTGCACAGGTTATATTATAATTAGAGAAAGATATTTTAGAAAATAATAAATACACACATAAAACTCCACTACTAAATAGCCCTAGGTGAGTCGCCCAGCTACATCTGAAGTCGCTTGACATATATCTTGGTCCACATACTAAAGGATTATCTGCATAGTTAGGAAGTACCTTAACTTCCATTGGGCCATTTGTAGCGCCAACAATTTCAACTCTTTTCTCTAGAGGCCTATCTGGTAGAGCATTAAGATCTAGAATAAATTATAAATATTAACATTTTAATATAAATATTATTAAAACAAATTAAAAATAATTTTTATTAATCTAACCTTTACATAATTTTGTTAAAATAATATTTTGCACATGTCGCACTGATACACAAGAAGGTTTATAAACACAAATAAGACCATTTAATGTTTTGTAAGCGAGGGCAGGATCCCAAAATTTTACCATTTTTACTATTCATTTAAAACCAAAAATAAAGCTTTCGTATTTTGCTGGAATCAAAATAAATAACCTATAATTGTCATCCATGATAAAATGACATTGACAGGTTACATTTTTTCTAACAGACGAAGTTGTTTTTTTTTATCTTTAACGTGACATATGAATTCAATATGAATAGGAAATCATTAACTTGCAACATTGATAATATAAAGATGTTTTCGTATGGAAATAATATAAATTTAGACATTTTTGATATTATAGATATTACACAAGTAATATGCATTTTATTAAACAAACTAGCGACTCACCCTCGCTTCGCTTCGTCCCTAGACAAAAATAAATCTATCCCACGGGAACTGTACATTTTTCCGGGATGATATATAGCCTTAAGCCTTCCTAGATAAATGGACTATCCAACACAAAAAGAACTTTTCAATTCAAATTAGTAGTTCAAACAAACAAACTCTTCAGCTTTATAATATTAGTATAGATTGTAGTATTGTCCTCATTAATATAGGTATATTATGTAATATTATTATTTTTGATTATTCTACAGTTATTTAAATGATAAAACATTCATTTGTATCTTTCTCACAACACGTAACACTATCAGAATGTTTTTCACCTGCAAAACCTACGCATAGGAACGAAGGCTCCTATACGCGCTGTCAACGCGCGTTTAGTGCCCAAATACAAACAAATATATACAAACGCAAGCAACCTTTATTTATTTACTTTATCATCGCAGAATAGGCGCAGCTCCAACGTATGTTTATAATACACGCGTTGTTAGCGAGTTTGAAGTTTATCATCGCAAAATACGCACGGAATATGCCTAAGTAAGGTACTTTTAGCACGACGAGTTTTTACGAGGGCTTGGGGACCACAAACCTCAAAGCATGTTTATCCCATTAATTGATATTATAAATGCGAAATTTTAGATGAATGAATATTTGTTACTCAATCATGCCAGAATGACTAAATGGATCTAGATGAAAGGCACAAAGTTTTAGATTATAGTCTTAAATAGCACGTATAGTATTATATGATCTGTGATAGCACATAGGTATTATATCCCGGAAAAATTTTGGGTTTACGTGGGATAGTTTTTTTTTTCATAGAGCAAGGGATTGACTACTACCGATCGACTATAAGGGATTCCATACTAACCGTTAAAACGTACCTAGGAATGAACCCGAGCGAAGCGGGGATGAGTCACTAGTTATAGTATATATAGATTCCGTTATAAGAGTGTACACGAATTACTCTACATATACTCTTTGACACTTATGATCACATGGTACTTAAAATAACGTCACAAGAGTTGCCCTTAGGATATAATAGCCTCTTTTTGGAAGTCGGCTAAAAAGTGTCGTGACGGTAAAAATGTTGAACATTTTTCCTCCTTACTCTAATATAATATAGAAGTAAGTTTAGCTCTTCATAACTTTTGTATCCTTCATGAACTTAAAATATTTTTATATGCTTAGATTTCTCGTCACTTTTCTATTTAGAAACATAAGTTGAGTCCTCCAGTGACCGCATCCATGTAATTTTTTTTAATTTTTGCAATGATATCTTTTTTCTTTGTTTGATTATCTTTATTATATAATAGAAGTATGATTTTAAATTAATTATGATGAACTACTTATTTTGAAATAAAGAAGTAATTACAAATAAAAAAGATTAAATTAAATTGCACTATATTCAAAAATTACTATTTAGTAGAAGTGGGGACTTAGTATAGCAACACAGTTAATTTGCACAAAAAAGATTATTGTCTGGCTAGTTTGACATTAGTCTGTGGTGTCGTGCAATGGCCGATTGAAAAGATTGTCTCAGTGGCGTATCGCGGCCTTTTCTATTAAGTTCTTTCAAAAGAACTTTAATAAATAAACTGACTTAGAGAAACAGTGTCGTTTAATGTGGAATAATTTTAGTGTTATTGACTGTGTTAAAGAATTTAGTGTAGGCGTTTGAAAGTCATTGTTGGGCATTTTAATTTCGTGTGAAATTTTGTTATTGGTAAGTTGGTATATTATACGTATCTTGGTTTCAATTGTTCAATTTGTATCACACAATGCTTATTGTGACTGATGTTTGTTCTGGTGTTTCGCGAATAATCTAGTATTGGGCGACGATATACAAGGCACTGCCAACCCGTTCACAACTCGTTGCTTTACATCGCATCACGCAACTTGTGCCAATTTGCATTATTCTATCACTTTTCATAATTTTTTTTTTATTTTTTTCCTATATCGGTATAATAACTCGTTGTTCGATGTATTTTTTGTATTATAAAAAAATATATATGTATTAATAATAAACCAGAAAATTTGACCAATGTTTACCTACATAGAATAAAAATATTATTTTATATAAATATATATATTGTAAGTTATCGTCATTATAGTAACAAATAATAATAATATTACTACCATATTCTTATAGGATTAGCTAAACCATTTAAATGTCTTATAAAGCGTAAACTTAAATGGTTCCAATATAATAATCATTATAATTTATATTTTGACATATTATTTTAATTAAATCTAGGCAAATTACAAAGTTCAAAATCACATGTATTATATTTTCAATTTCGTTTTTTTCATACATATATAATACATTTGTTTGAAGAAATATATTTTAATATGACATATTGCACAATATATTTCTTATTTAATTATTATTTTTTACCTACTTATATAATATACCTACTTATATAAATTTAATGATAATACTACATAAAAAATAAAAGCAAAAAACTTTGAATATTTTTAATTTTTCCTATATAAATCTACACTATTTTATCATAATTATTTTATAAAAATATTCTTACATCAGTTGTGGTAGTCATAAAAATTTACAAAATTAAACTAATTTGAAATTCAAACTATGTAGGTAATACAGAGATTATGGATACAATAATAAGTATATCAAACATCTGTATATTCAAGAATGTATAAAAAAATCAATTCACATATTGAGCCAGAAACAAGCCTAAATTAAAAATATAAATAACTTAGATATATTACATGGTACATATTTGATAAAAGCTTAACTCCATTTTTTTTTAATAATTAAAATCTCTACCCAGTATATCTTACTTCTATTATGTTACAAAGTTGAATAAAATACAAGACATGTTATGTCCCTCATCCGAATAACTTACTTCTTACCTATTATAACATTTAATATTTATAAATAAACAATAAATTCAAAATGTCTGTATACATATACATTATACATATAATATACTTATTTCCTTATACAAAAAGTCAAAGATATGAGTCTTAACTGAGAGGTAGTGAGATTAACATTGAAAATAGAAATGTAAATATATTATTTCATACCAATTAGTATAGCATTTGAATTAATCATGTAATATTCTATTTGAATTCGATGACTTCACATCCCTAAACTATTCACATATTTGCACAACTTTTTAGATGTGATTGTGTAGTAACAAACATCTAAGTATCTTTACAAACTTTTTATAAATATTTACTATGTTTTTATTATATTGAACAAGAAAATGCACAAAAATGACTATATATTTCAATGCTAAAAGTTTTTATCTAGGAAAGATGCCTTCAACCTTTTTAATGTTAGGGTAAAGCATTTGTGCATCCGAAATAACCATCTACATACATACAGGTTGTTATTTGGGTCTCACCAGCCAGAAAAACCAGTTCCATCCACTTAAACCCAATGAAACCTCTCCTCTCTTAATGAGGCGTCACAGGATCTTACGATTACGCACTCAACCACGATGCCCCGACGGCTAGCCTGCCGAGGCAGACCACAACAATCAGTAAAGTTGTTCCTACGGTCCAATCTGCTATCAGAGATGTACCAGGAGATTGTCGCATGATACGCCGCCTTCCGAGGTAATTGACCTCCTTGTATCCCTTGGTTTACCGGCCGGCTGAATTGCCGGATGCTAATGAGTCCCTCACCACGGCAAGGTGCCTTCAACCTTGGCCAACCATGAATTTTTAAAAGCTTATGGTGGTGCAATCAGATGAAACTACCCGTGTCGTAAATGATATCCAGTGCTTCTATTAAAAGTTTAAATCTTCACGTTTTTTTACTTACTAAGTTTACAGACAATATAGATGGAGATTTGTGTAGAAAACGGTGACTGCTTTTTAAATAATAGGTTTTTAATAATACATTTTATTCATTAAGGTTGATGAAAATATATGGTCGATTAAAGCGGTGTTACCTGTATGTAACCTTGTGAGTGGAATCGACACTATTTATGCACAGTCGCTTTGATTTCCCCCGAGATGAGATGTCCCCTGCTCATTTGAAGGCCTAAAATCTAGATCTAGGACCTAGATGACCCTATTCTGATAATTGTAATCATAAACATACCACAATAATCGTGAAAGGTAATAGTTTTATTGTTTGTAGATCGAGATTATTGGCTTTATTTTGGCAATAAAATGCTATTGAGGATTTTGGCAGAGAACAAGAGCTGAGTCAACGGTGACGTAAACTTCTTATCGCAGCTGAGTAAATTAAATGTTTGCTAGTTTTTTATATAGGTATTGTAGTTGCGTTGTTTTTAATTATAACTCGTATTGTGAAATTCTGTCGGTGTTGCTGATGCAACTTTTTTTTATCAATAATTTATTATAAAAAAAAACTGTTTAACGCAATTCTTGTAGAGGATATGTTATAAACGGCTACAACTGAAAGCTATCTAGTATTGTGAAATGTTATTGGGCGAAGAAAAAATGTTCTCTGGTTTTATATAAAGTTACTAGCGACTCACGCTCGCTTCGCTCGCGTTCGTCCCTAGGTACGTATTCACGGTTAGCTATGTCTATACATAAATAGTAGCTTGCTACTCCTAAGATATTCATTTAAATTATATAGCGATTTATCCTCACATCGCTCGGGTGCGTACGCCGTAAACAGATTTTGTTCACAATTTCATGGGTTTTAATTTTTTTTCGCGGAACCCTAATTCTTTTTCTAAAATAAAAGTAGCCTAAGTTACTCCTTTTAACACCAGCTATCTGCCAGTGAAAGTCCCGTCAAAATCGGTCCAGCCGTTTCGGAGATAGAGATTGAACATAGAACATAGGAATTTTGCACAATAGGTTTGTACGATTCAATTTCAATAAGGTGGGCTTGTTAGGTTATAAAAGGTGTGTTAAAGAGTAGCAATCATAGTTTATATTTCAATATAGTAAGTTACAAGTGAAATATTAAATCTGCCCCGTCAAAAAATATTATGGCAGCTTTTTATAGACCACATAGTTTTTGTCAGATCTTTAAGATAATAATTCAACTCAAAATAGTAAGCAAAAGCCATTGAAAATATTTTTATTTTTATACTCTTGCTAGGTGTTTCGTTGGCAACGTAAGTATTATTTTTACAAGGAAAGAATATACCCACTTTTAGTGCCATTAAAAAGTCATTAAGATTCGAAAACTTGCTTAAAAACGTACACTTGATAATTTTTGCCTCTTTAATATTTTCGATGTAAGTCATACCTAGTCTCCTGATTAATTTTAGATACAAAAGCGCAATCTAAAATTAACCACTCCAGTATAATTTCTAAGAAATTAATTGTTAACTAAACCACCGATGTTCCCGCGTCCCTGAACACGTTAACCGCTCGAGGACCGCATACACGCCGGCGTGTGCGATAACAATTGAATTCTCAGAAATTCGCATGGATTTTTTAGAAATTATCGTGGAGAGATTAATGACCATTTCGTCTTCCAAAATACGAAGCGCCTAATTAATAAGATAGTTAAAATATTTGCTTTGGCTAATATAATACTACTACGAGTATTTTTATTGGTTAAACAGCGACTCACCCTCGCTCCGCTCGGATTCGCCCCTTGTTATGTTTTAACGTTTAGTACAGATTTCTCAGTGATGAGATATAAAGTATCCTATGTGTTGACCCGGAAAACCAGCTATCATCATACTAAATTTCATCAAAATCTTTCCAGTGGTTTTCTCGTGATGCGTTTCCAAACAGACAGACAAAATTTTTAAAAACTATAGATTTGGCCTGTGTATCGATAATAATGACTATTTCAATATGATTTTCCAAAAAATATTTAATGTACAGATTCGATTCAGTTACAATTTTATTATATTGCTTCATAACTATTGCTTTGCGAGTTTACAGAGTTATAATACGTGTTAACTCTCTTTATACCGACGCAACTGTTTATATTTCCAGCCCCTTTATAAAGGGTAAACTAACACCAAGGGTAACCAGTCTTTTAAATTCAATACAACGATGAGGTCGTGGATTCATTCTCATACGATTCCATACAATATCCAATCTTTGTCCCCAACGATTTAATAACCACCATGTTCTTTAGAAATTTCTTTATATTCAAAGTCTTCATAACATATGTAGTTGTTATATATAATTACTATAAATCGTATTGTAATAAAACCATATTTCAATTTCAATCCACCATATGTATTTTATATTTATTCCTTCCATGTACACTTGAAAAGAGCGACCTTGAAAATGACCGTTGCTTTAAGGCGCCATGTTTGAAAATTAAACGCATCGACCCACAACGGATATTAGGCCTTCGTGTCGTCAAAATAAAGGATATAAATGAGTAGCAAGTTACATCAGATGCTCTGATTGGGAGTCTACATTAAATTTTAATGGTTGCTTTGCTTATTAGTTATTATTCATATGCAAAAAATGCTTAATTGGAACAGTAACTTGACTCTTCAAATTGATGTGTAAACCACTGGTCACTATAATTCTAGGTTGTTATAATTGACGTTGTAATCTAAAGGTATTAGGTTGCCATCATAAAATTGTATTGGTACTAAAGTTTTATATTAATTACATACGTATTGAAAAATAAATGCTTGGAGAATCTCTTGGATATAACAAGAAAAATCTGATCGTCTGTTCAGTTGCGAGTGGCTGGATGGATTTCGATGCATCTTTTTTTTAAATTAAATACTAGCTCTAGCTCATTGCCCAAATATTTTAGAGTATATGGGCACGTGTAGATATTTCTTTTTTTTTTCGGTGGTATGTTTCATAATTCAGTACGACCACGGAAAGATCAGGCAAAGGGTATAACACCATTAACTTCCTTCTGTTCTTTTCCATCAACTTAGATGATACAAAAAACGCACGCGTGCGCGTGCGCGTGTGCGTGTGCGTGTGCGTGTGCGTGTGCGTGTGTGTGTGTGTGTGTGTTACATATTCAGGAGATTGATTCAAAAGTATTTCTGTATCCTCATATTTTTGAGAATTCAACCAATTAGTTAAGACTGATTTACAGTACAAGATGCTGTGAAAGTAGCGGAAATAAACAAGTCTAGCAGTATTAACATCTGTTAGCTGCCTGACTTCTGACTGATTCCTTGACTAAATCTCTACCTACTAATGGAGGAGGCTCAATTATTTTATTGGTATCTTGTTAGATGATATTTTTATAGACAATGTACAATGTTAAACTGTTAAATGTATTCGGTCAGCTGCTATATAACACAGACGAGTAACAGTAACCAGTAGGCTTACATAAATTGTAGCGCAAAAAATTTACTAAGCAAAACAGGTCACCAAACTGTATTGTGTAATATATGTAATCAATTATGGATTTTATAGTCGTGTTGTAAATATGTTTTTTTTTCTTTAGTACAGAATGATCTATACTAAAATATTAGTAGTTTATAATAATAAAGCTGAGGAGTTTGTTTGTTTGTTTGGTTGAACGCGCTAATCTCAGCAACTACTTATCCGATTTGAAAAATTCTTTATTGCATTCGATAGCCCGTTAACTGAGGAAGGTTATAGGCTATATATCATCTCGGAAAAGTGTACGGGTCCCGTGGGATAGATTTGTTTTCTAGGGACGAACTCGAAGCGAAGCGAGGGTGAGTCGCTAGTTGAGATATAATCGTAGATTGCCACTAAGAGAAGACTTAAACGTGATATCAACACTATTAAGAAAAGTAAGCTTAGACGACAAGATGGAATTCTATAATCATTGATTGATTTAAAAATTGTATTGAAAAAGCTTAAATCGTTTAAAAATATATAACATGTTCGTAAAATGTGATGCCCATATATTTTTTTAAATTCACATAATCGTACATATTTTAGAAGGGCTAAGGAGTGGTGTGGAAGAATGACGAAGGCATTTTTAATTTCGGTAACTCAAATGTTTCCCTTGGGATATTAGTTTAATGCAAAAGTTCATTTGGTGACGTGTGGGCTTCCCGAAGCTAGGACGAGCTATTAGCTAATAAGTAATACTTTTTAGATATAAGTAGATGATTATTTGAAATTATACTCATATCATAGTAAAGCCTCTTTGTTTGTTGTTTTGTTCGTCTTCACTTCAATGCGAGGCGGATCAGACCACATACTTAACATGGCTTTCGAAAATCGGTTAGGTTCTCTCAAACAAGCAATTTTCACGCAACGTGGAAAATGATTCACACATGAAAATGTCATAAAGCGAGAGTATGAGACCTTTCCAGAGGTTTTCCAATCGAGCACGTTACCACTGAGACTGTAGAAAAGAATATCGGCCTCTAATTTGGTAGTTACAATAAGTACCTTCTACGCATTCTGAATTCGATTAACGCTTACAAGGTCTCTGATTTGTACACTAGAGGAAACTAAGCGGTTGCGGTTTCATCTTCATGGCCGGAGTCGTACGAGCTCGTCATATTAATCAAAATTGGACTTTTGTAACGCCTCCATGCTAATTTCCGGGAAATTAATTGATAAAATACACACGGGTGTGTATGCGCCTCTCAACACGTTAATACTAATTATCCCTTGTACAACCGGTCAGGAAAGCTCAAACATATTTTTAATTTTACCTACTTACGTCTGAAAGAAGAAGTGGTAGTTGACCTGTAAGCTATAATATGATTAATACAATTGACTTGGCTGTTTCGACTTTCAACGTATGACATAAGAGCCCCACTACGGATCGCAATTCAATATTTAACTTCATTATTTATACGTTTGTTTGTTCTTCGTATCTGGAATTTCCGAAGCAAATCTATCTTTTGTTTATGAACCTATCGGTATTTCCTTTTGTTTTGTCTCCATTATACCGAAAGTATGGAATGGCTTTGTTTTATATCCGCTCGGATAAAAGTTCGTTGAAAGTTTGTTTTGACGAATTTTCTTTTAGCTTCGTTGGGAAATTGCAAGGATGTGAAGTTTCAGAAGCTTATTAAAACAAGGAAGCGTCTTCATTTGAAGCGAAGATTGTTTTTAAGTTCATTATTTATTAGATAATGAATCGATGTATATGCGTTGTATGTAAATAATAAAGGTAGGCAATGGTATTGTATATGTATAACTGCTTTATCATCAAATTTGTTTTGTAAATTTATTTTATATCTAAAAGTCTCAGATAATAATATATTCTATAGTAATTTTTTTTTAAATTCCTAGTTTCTGACGACTTCGCAAGTAAAAATTACATACTGAGACTACTATGAAAATTGAACCCCAGACCACGGAATAGCTCGTATACAGTTCATCTTACCGCTAATTTTTTTTTAACATTTAAAATAAGACTTGTAGTATTTATTTTTAGAAACATAAGTACATTTTGTTATCTTTATAAAAAACAATGATCAATATCTCGCTACAGATATAAATATAAGTAACAGCTGACTCGATGGCCATAGGTTTTGTAAGTCACTGGGGCTTACGGAAAATGACATAATATACGTCTCGCCAATGCCGATGTTTGTAAAAAAGTCACGTATCCAATGACACGTTTATGTACAAGTTTTTTTCAATCAAATAGCGTAACTCCGTGTATTATTAAATTTCCTATAATATGTTCGTATAGTATATGACAAGATTGGCAAATAATTTTTTTAGGGTTCCGCACCCAAAGGGTAAAACGGGATCCTATTATTAAGATTCCGCTGTCCGTCCGTCTGTCTGTCTGTTCGTTTGTCACCAGGCTGTATCTCATTAACCGTGATAGTTAGACAGTTGAAATTTTCACGGTTGATGTATTTCTGTAACCGTTATAACAACAAATACTAAAAAACAGAATATAAAAACTTTTTAAGAAAAAATAAAAATCGACTTCCAGGCACTGAAAAGTAAAAAAAAGTTTTTATTTTTTCATTTTTAGTGTAGACGTATCATCAATACAAATTAATCAAGCCCAAACACCAGGTAATTGCTGTAAATCGTTGAGGAGTTCCCTCGACTATCTTTCTGGTCCATCATCAGATCGACTCCAGACCTTCATTAAATAGTAGTGCTTTAAAATACCTAATGAAAATGTTAACAAACGCACTAGTCGCCGCTACAATTTTCGAAAGTTCCCCTCGATTTCTCTGGGATCCCATCATCAGATTCTGGTTTCCTTATCATGGTACCACTCTTGGGATATCTCCTTTCCAACAAAAAAAGAATTATCAAAATCGGTTCATAAACGACGAAAAAATGCCCGAACAAACATTAAAAAATATATATATATATATATATATATATATATATATATATATATATATATATATATATATATATATATATATATATATATTGAGAACCTCCTCCTTTTTTTGGAAGTCGGTTAAAAATAAATATTTAAGGGGGCTCCCATACAACAGACATGATCTTTTTTGCCGTTTTTATAGATAATGGTACGGAACCCTCCGTGCACGAGTCCGACTCGCACTTGGCCGGTTTTTTATTTCTCTAGTTAATGAACGTTAATAATCGTAACATTTACATTTGACATTATAAAAATTGTGTCATTGTAAAGAGTCAACGCTCGTACTACCTTAGTAGGTAACCAAAAATGGTTAAAAATGTATTTAAACTACTTGTTGTTGTACTGTAACGTCCATAAAGAGTAACTTATTAATTCAGGATATATGTATATGTCCTTTCGCAATTTCACTTGAACTTCGAATTTCTATATTTACACTGCAAAGGAATGCAGATTCATTTTTCCAACAAAAAAATTAACTTAACAATTCCATTTAAAGTTGGACGAGATTATAGCATCTCTTAGATAAAAGTGTAGTATGTAATAGTCCCAGATTACTTATTCTTAACAATAAGACAATGCTCGCTAATGGTGCACAGCTCGGTCTCTACATTGCGTCATATATTCACGTACGCGTAATGAGCTTTTTCTAATTACAAAAATAATTAGACGCCAAATAGATTCTTATTTGTATACTAGCGACTCACGCTCGCTTCGCTCGCGTTCGTCCCTATGTACATTTTTACGGTTAGGTATGTTTAGGTATACATAAATAGTAGCTTGCTACTCCTAAGATATTTATTTAAATTATATAGCGATTTACGCGTATTTATGCGTACGCCGTACGCGGATTTTATTCACAATTTCATGGGGTTTATTGTTTTTTCGCGGAACCCTGATTTAAAAATAATAAAAGAAGCTTAAGTTACTCCTTATAACATCAGCTATCTGCCAGTGAAAGTCCGGTCAAAATCGGTCCAGCCGTTTCGGAGATTAGCCGGCACAAACAGACAGACAGACAGACAAAAATTGTAAAAAATGTTGTTTTGGTTTATGTTCCGTGTATACATCCATGTGCATTTAGTAAAAAGCGGTTATTTTAATATTACAAACAGACACTCCAATTTTATTTATCTGTATAGATTATTATTGTTCTTTATATATTACTTGCTTAATCCCAATATTTAAAAATATAAACAGTTTAAGATATGAGAGAAGGTGGTATGATGATCGGACAAAGGATGGATTGACGACATGTTGGCTTAGTTTATAGTGAATCTTACTTGCTGTGTCAGCGATCGCGGGTTCGAGTCCCACTGGGGCATTCATTTGTGTGATAAGCACGAATGTTTGTACTTCAGTCATAGGTGTTTTAATTTATAATGTGGATGTATAAAAGTGATATACATACCTATGTAAAATGTATTAATAAAACTAACAAAAGAAAAACGTAGAGCTTTAAGTTAGTTCAATTTAAGCATTACTAGGTTTTTGGTAGCTTTTGTCAGCAATTTTTCACGCGTGTATTACTTTTTTTTAACTTAGATTTATTGAATATATAAAGTAGGATACAAATGTGAAGAGTCGATTTTCATATTTCACATTCTTTTTCTTTTTAATGAATAAGTTGATTTTACCGCAAGAGTAGTCCTAAACAAATCCCAAAGGAAAATCACTGTCGGTGGAAAAATTACTTTTTTTTGTAAAAAAGTAAATAATACTTATGTATGATTATTAACACCAAAACCCCTTTTTTCTTTATATACATGCACTGTGTAGAATTTTCAAACTATGTCTATAAATGTGTACAGGCGACTGATATGTTAAGTCATCCCATTAATATTACAAATGCGAAAGTTTCTAAAGCCACTAAATACATTTGAGTGACATTCGGAATAGAGATGGAGATAGAGATGGCTTGTATTTTGTTTGTATTAACACATAGGCTTATTTTTACCGACCTATCTAAAATTGGTTAGTAAATAAGCTGAATGAAAATTTCATGTATCATTTGGCTGTTTTTTAAGCGACGAAAAATGGAGGAGGTTCTCAATTCGACACGCACCTATATTTTTTTTTTTTTTTTTTTAATGTTTGACCACATATAACTTTTTACAGTGTAGTCCGATTTCGATAATTTTCTTTTACTGGATAGGGTTTACCTCGAAGTTGGTCTCATTTAAATTTGAAAAAAGAGAACCACCATTAAGTGTATAAAATAGGAATATAAAATATAAAATAGGTATAAAAAAGGAACAAAATTTAAAAAATTACTTTCTTTACTAATACTATGTCTACTCTAAAAATGGAAAAATAAAAACCGTCTTTTTTACTTTCTTTTTAAAAGTTGGTTTTTATTAATTTTTTTAAGTTTTTATACACAAACAGACAGAAAATATACAGAAAGTAACTAACTAATAAATGCCTATGTACATATCTTCTTCTATACTATAAAGCTGAAGAGTTTGTTTGTTTGTTTGGTTGAACGCGATAATCTCAGGAAGTACTAATCCGATTTGAAAAATTCTTTTTGCATTCGATAGCCCGTTAACTGAGGAAGGTTATAGGCTATATGTATATGATCCCGGAAAAATGTACGGTTTCCTTGGGATAGATTTGCTTTTGTGGTTCTTCTGTGTTTGTTCTGATTTCGTTCTAGGGACGAACCCGAAGCGAAGCGAGGGTGAGTCGCTAGTTTAATAAATAAATTCTGAAACAATTTGCATATGTAATTATAATTTAATTACAAAATTCCAATCTAATTCAAGGACGTAACACACTTATTGCTTAATATTTTCTCTTATAAGAGGGACAGGGTCGTGTAATATCTTATCATTCAATACGTTATCTACGTTAGGTACCTACTGATAACGTTGTTATATGTAATATTGCATACGATACTTGACTGCATTATCATTCTAGATTTTGATGTTTAGTATTTGAGTTAGAATAAGCTTTCTAAGCATTGGGTAAACGAAAAGTAGTTTTTCATGAAAATGTCAAATTGGAATGGAATCTATCGTTAAGCTGGGACTGCGTGTGAAAATAATAACGTTAAACGCTCTATTAGATAAAATTATAATTTTAACCGATTTTAAAAAGGAGGTGGCACTCAAATAGTTTTATGTGTAGGTATGTCATGCGATATCTTCAACAATTGCTTTCCATATTAATTTCAAAAAGTGCAAATAACGTTTGTGCTGTCTTACAGTAGAAAGAACGCGAGAATGTAATATCTAAAAGCATTCTCGAATGACTGGCATGTTTCACAAATGTTACGTAAAATCCTGTACAAGTAGATACCTACTATAATTACATGAAATTGACAGAAAACAAGTAATTTTTATTAATTTAAGTTTATAGCAAAAATATCTAATTAGAGTATGTCTTGTTGCTATGTTGATAGTAATTGCAAACATAGCTCGGGCACTTGAACAAATGTGCAAAACACTTATTGTGACGTTAACCAAACACCTCGTATACCTCAGCTTGTTGTTCATTGTTTTTGTGTTATGTTTGTGTCTCGAACAATCGATAATTCTGGTTGTATTCAAAAAACTAACCAATGTTTATAAACTCATATGTTTCCTTCATTTCTTTCATCAAATACATAGTGTTATATAAGTGAAATTAAGATTTTGCATTATATCGTCTTATTTACTACTAGTCACTCACACTTGCTTCGCTCGGGTTCGTCCCTAGGTACGTTTCCGTTTTTTTTAGCAGAACCCTAATAATTTTTCTAAAATAAAACTAGTCTAAGTTACTCCTTATAACATCAGCTATCTGTCAGTAAAAATCACGTCAAAATCGGTCCAGCCGTTTCGGGGATTATCTGGAACAAACAGACACAGATAAAAATTTTAAAAATTGTTTTTTTCTTATTAGTACCGTATATACTTTCATATGTATTTAGTAAAAAGCTCTTATTTTGACATTACTTACAGATACTTTAAATTTTATTTATCTGTCACATAAATAATTTCAATTGACTCTACATTTTTTTGCGATCGTTTCCTGTTTGCGAAATCGTGGATAGATCTTAATTATCACCTGTAGTCAATTTCTGTTAGGGTTTCATTTAAAAAGATAGAAATTTTAAAACTAGTAATTAACATGTTTTTATGAATATTTCCAAATGTAGATAAAATGTTTGTTTAAAGTTTCGCTTTTGCCTGATTGCATAAACACCACATCTCGCACACAATATTTGCGATCATTATGTAAACTGTAAAGTCTCCATCTCCGTCGTGTCTCGACGTCACGTATCATGATGTTATCTGTTCTATATTTACCATATTTTTCAAAGTACTTGCAATTGATAGAAAAAATACTAATATAATTGTGTGAGCGTGAAATTTGCAACATGCAAATTCGTTTGTGCTGATTTTATTTCCTGATGTTTAAAAAAATTACGGAAATCGTTCTCATATAGTTGAGAGAACAACATGGCCTTGCCATTGTGTGCGATCGGCGAGCAGACACCGCGACGCGGCGGTCAAAGTCACTGCCAACTATACCTATAGCGGAGGCAAATGTTTAAATAAACATATGCAATAGAAACTAGAGGTAAACACATAAAATTGATGTATTTTCTTCTTTATCTGTACATTTAATATGTAGCCATAAAAACTCGACGACATGGGATAATAATGGGTGGATGTCATGTGATATGCCAAGTGCCAACCATGATTAATAGCAATTACCATGGCCCAATTGAATGTTTTTATTAGCTAAACATATTATTGTCTTAACAATTTCTTATCAAAATGAGATTTTAATCTGGAACTTGCCAGTAATCGGTGGCTGTCTCGACCGTTTGATTGCACCAGTCGCACGCAACACCATCGTCCTTGCCCCGAATGATCAGACCTACAGTCTATCTGTCTTAGTCATTATGAAACGCTTACAATTATATATAAATCTTAATATCTCCTCCTAAATAAATTATACTTTTTCTTTGATCTGTTCGATGTGATTATAATAATAACCATAGGTTTTTATAATATTTTAATGAATTTTCAGTAAGTTATTGCTTAATAGATTCTTATTTTAGAATAATAACATAATACGTGTATCTATTTACTAAATTTTTATTTCGAACAACTCACGGTCAAATAATGCACTGAAAAAATCAAAAGTTGATAATGTGTTTGGCGATGACGAACGTGCACTAAATTTTAAACCGCTAAAGATCCTGAAACAGGTATTATTGAGTATATTTTTTTTAAATATACATATCAATTGTAAATTAGTTAGATTTTCAGGTAACATTACGCGCACTAATTCGCGGGCGAAAGCGAATACAACTGCATATAAAGAAAATCATACATATAGACGAATTTGACTTGACAGCAATGATCCGTAGCAATTTTGTGTTTTTTTTAGTATATTTATGTATTTATAAAGTAACCTGTCGCGAAGAAACGCGCGAGGTGAACTGTGAAGCACGCAGCAAAGATGTTCGTGTTGCAAATAGAGATAGAATGCACGCAACCGTTATACAACGACGCGCCGGTCAGCGGCGAACTAGTTCGGACACGGTTTCGGTCGACCTTAAATTGTTGACCCCGATTGCTGTAACTATTGGAATCTCGCGCTTCACTTGTTTGGTGTTTTGTCTTATTATTGCTAGTGTAAAGGCTGGTTTAGATTAAACACTATACATGATAACTATTACCTGCCTTGGTCGTGCAATGGCTGAACATCTGGAGGTCCTGGGTTCGAGTGCCGGGTCGGGCTAAGTTTAGTTACTGAGTCTTTCTGTTTAGTAAGCCTCAATAACAGCCCGGAGGTTGGAAGTTGGCGGTGTGTCACTCCCGTGCCTCGTAGAGGGCATGTGAAGCCGTCGGTCCTGCTTCTTAACTCTCACCGGTCGTGTCGAAGTACCGTCCAACCGGAGTATGAGAGTGACAGGGACAGATAGTGCTCTTGTGTCTGCGCTCTCCCTCACACGCGCTGCACTATACTATCTCCTGCGCAGTTGGCTTGTCTGAATAGTCAATGAGATTGGCCGCCGTGGCCGAAATCAGTCGGGAGGACATTATTATTATACATGGTACACTCAGTATCTAATTTCATTAACGGTACACTAATTTCACAATTTGAGACACTCGCGTTCACAAAACCATTCGATGTATTCACTGAGTGTACCCGGCATAGTGTCTAAGTCTAAACCGGCCTTTATGTTGGTAATGCTCCGCTCGAGTTATGTTTTATGAAGATTCTAGAAAAAAAAAATTATACTTTATATACACATAGCTATGATGTCTCGCATTTCATGTATTTACTTCTACAATAAATGTTTTTATGATCGTATACGTAACTCATCGATCAAAACATTATTAGATACAAAATCTATGACAGAAAATGTCCTCACCGAATGAGCGCTCATTTGAACATTTGAGTGCGCTTTTCATTTTTTTTTTTGAAAACAACTTAAGTATTGCATTTAAGGTTCAATTTACATTGTTGTATATTTATTTCAACTAGAACAATTACCTAAACACAATTGGTGACAGTTTTAAGAGAACTTTTGCATAGGATTGTGTATCTAGTACTTTTTTTAAGGATGACGTAACTTCACAAAATTCATTCTATAAAAGAGTGCATACGTTAAAGGTTATTTCAAAGTGACACGCGAATCAGGGTCAAAAAAACACTAAACCGTATTGAAATATATGAGAGGCAGTAATAACCAGCAATTTTACTCGCGCACAGCAGCTACTGCTAACAAATTTAATTCGTTATATAGAAAAGGTTCTTTTTATTGTATATTTTTATGTGTTTTCATATTATATTTCTTTTTAAAACAGATAATAAATAATTTAACAAAAAAAAAAGCTATTATTTTTATATTATTTATATTTTAAAATCCTTTCGTACCTAAAACATGTAAATAATATAATTGACAGTGGACACATTCATTAAGTTAATGATCCATACAAATTAATCAAACCGCTAGATTGTAAAGCGTATTGATTAAAGAATTAAGAGAAAGGGAGCAGCAGTTCCTCATGCCAGCACGATCTAGATCAGGGTTGGCTAATATATTTTTCTTCAAGATACTTTCTATGTAAAGAAGGATAAAGGAGATAAATTATATGTATATATTTTGTTGTAACTTCCATTGTCAAGTAACTTTTTAAAAAAACACAACATTTTAAGATTAACATAAGTAGATCAATGAAAGAAAAACGGTTAAAGGAATAATTATCAGTTTTTTACATGCAAAAAACTAATGCCACAGATAGATTATTTTTTATTTATTTACTTTTGTTTTATTATGGACACCCCTAATCTAATCGCTCGCAGTCAAATCGCGTGTGTGTCAATGAACTTGTGCTCTACGACTGCGAGTGATCGCGATTCTCGGTCGTATATGACTAGCTTCTTTTTGTCTGACAAATCTATACATATAATAAAATTGTAACGAAGTCGTATCTCTACATTAAATATTTTTTGGAGATTCTTATTGAAATAGACATTATTATCGATACAGAGGCCGAATCTATAGTTTTTAGAATTTTTGTCTGTTTGTCTGTCTGTCTGTTACTGCATCACGGAAAAGCACTGGAGAGATTTTGATGAAATTTGGTATGATGATAGCTGGTTATCCGGGTCAACATATAGAATACTTTTTATTGGGGGAAAATATCTCATCTCTGAGAAATCTATACTAAACGTTAATACGTAAGTGGGGGTGAACCCGAGCGGAGCGCGGGTGATTCGCTAGTGATATATAATATTATATTATTTCCTTAAATGATATTTTATAAATATATGATTGTAATATGCCTTATTTAATTATTTTTATTAATTTATCATACCTTTTTCAAACAGAGAGTAGTGAAATACGGGATGAAATCTTTAGCTATTTTTGTTCTGTTACGCCAAAGAAGTTTAACTTCTTACGTGCGTACATAAGTACACACGCACGTTTTTTTGTGTCTAATGTACTGTATACAGATTATTCCAATCATACATTATTTTGATTTTTACTTTACCATAAGTTTAGTTTCAAAAGTCATATACGGAAAGTAATCAACTGCACACGTACGTCGTACATATATTAAAAACCTGGTACCCTCGACCCAGAAGCGAACTGTAAGACCATGAAATCTTTACAGTTTAAAATGAACAGTGGTAGTATGTTAAGTAGCAAATGTGTTTATCGGCATGGCACATTGGAGGTCGTAGATTTAATTCAGCCACAGCGTTTTTTTTGTATTCGAGAAAACAGATATTCGACAGTTGTTTTTCCCGTTTAACAAAAATTCAATGACAGTTATTGTCGTATTTTAAGAGTTGTTACAGTAATGTAGATGCTATTTTTGCACTTACTGTGCCGGCGGTCGCGGGTTCGAGTCCCGCTAGGGGCCTCCATTTGTGTGATGAGCACGAATGTTTGTACTCCAGTCATAGGTGTTTGTATTTATAACATGTATGTATTTAAAGTTATGTATGTGTAGTGTATCAACTGTCTGGTATCCATAACACAAGCCTCATAGCTTACTTAGCGTGCTGTATGTTAATGTCCCAATATATAACATTAACAAGAGATATTAATAGATAATTTGATAAAAAACATGTTGTAAAATCACTTTACAATGTTGCAATATTTCATGTACCTAACACTCGTCTCTCGGATATGTGAAGGAAAAGATAGAATTGTTCATGGAAGACGTTTCATTTTTCATTTGAAAATTGAGTGTTGTCGTATCTTTGTGTTTTAACTAACGTTGTTGTTGTTCCTCAACGTTCAGTACTACTACTACAATACTTTTACAATGTGTCAAAACGTTTGCAGGTTCGATATTTGCCTGTTTTTCCTTAACACTAGTTTTATACGTATTTGTACGTATATTCTACACTACATATAAATTACATCTTTAAGAAATGTTAATTATAATTAATATTGCCTTCTTCTACACAACTTTTTTGTTACGTTAATTTGTTTTATTTGTTTTGAAATTATTTATACGAAAGAAAAATATACCTTTACAATAAACGGGCTATCTAATGCAAAAAATTTTTTTCAAATCGAATTAGTTGTTCCTCAGATTAGCACGTTCAAACAAACAAACTCTGCCTCTTTATAATATTAATATAGATGATTTTGCAAACCAAATAATGTCATATTAGGGAGCTTTCACTAAAGATTATAAGATAATTATTACTGAGTATTATTTTTTTTTTTTTTTTTTTATTTCTTGTTTGCGGCTATGGTGTCACTGCGACCATTTCTGGTCTATTGTGATCGCCACATTTTTCATTAGAGTGAACCATTGAACCCTGCAGAATTTAAAAACTGCAGGATTTTCTTTGGTTTGCACTCTTTTATTTCATCTAGGCCTATATACTGTTTTCCTAGATGAATGCTACGCTTGTACATGAGCGGTCCGCATTCCCATAGAAGATGAAGTGGCGTTTCATCTGCCTCCATGCATATTCTACAGGTTCGTGTTTCGCTCAGTCCCATGTTGAACATGTGCTTGTTTAAGCAGCAGTGTCCAGTAAAAGTCCTTACCAGTAATCGTAAGGTTTTTCTATTTAGCGCTATCATAAGGTTGTTAAACCTTTTGTCATAGGCTTTAATCAGTGTCTTGGAGTGAATCATTCCAATTGACTCATTCCAGTCCTTTTTTGCAGTTTTGAGACATGCTAACATTAGGGTTCTTTGAGCTAAGCTCTTGGGTATTCCGCAGAAAGGCTCAGGTCCCTGCTGCGAGCCAAGAGCTCCCTCTCTAGCAAGCTTATCGGCACATTCGTTGCCAACTATCCCTGCATGACCCGGTACCCATCTTAGAACTACTTTATTTCTTTTTGCTAAGAAGTTTAATCGGTCCATGCACTGTTCTACTAGCTTCGATGAGACTATGTTTGAGTCTAGTGCTAGTAGTGCGGCTTGGCTGTCCGAATTTATATAAATAGTTTGATTTGTGTAGTGCTTACATAGATTGGCTTCTACACATTCTAGGATGGCATAGACTTCTGCTTGGAAGATGGAGGCGAATTGTCCGAGATGTACGCTTTTGCTGAACCTCGGTCGCTCTCCATGTATCCCGCAGCCAGTCTTTGCTCCTATTTTGGAACCGTCTGTGTACCAGACTAGAGATCCGTTTTTATAGGATATCTGGCTATTGGTCCAGTCCTCCCTTGACGGAAATTCAATTTTGTAATATTTATCAAATAAGTGCCGCGTTTGCATGGCATCAGATGTCATACCAAGTAGCGGCATCTCTTGCAGAGAGTCCTGTAATGTCCTCATTTTCCGTGAGAGCCATTGAGTTCTGCCTTGGATTTTAGCTCTGTACATACTGGCTTGTGCCTCCTTCTGTATAAATAGGTGTAGAGGTGGCAACCCGAGTATTGCATTTATACTGATTACTGAGTATAATACAACATAATCACTGTCCATATTGTTGAAAGTAAATAAGTTTGAAGTATTTTAAAGCGTGTACGTTATCGTATGGATATTGCACCGATAAGCTGTAAGTGCTTTTTATAAATTTAATATCCTATTATAGCCTTGGGTACGAACAATCTTTATAACTGACGATAAAGATTGTTGTGAATATATTTTATACTAGCGACTCACCCTCGCTTCGTTCGTGCGTTTTTATTTTGTTGAGAGAAACCCTTATTCTTTTTCTAAAATAAAAGTAGCCTAAGTTACTCCTTATAATATCAGCTATCTGCCAGTGAAAGTCCCGTTAAAATTGACACAGCCGTTTCAGAGATTACCCGGCAATTTACAAACAAAAATGTTAAAAATTGTGTTTTTCTTATAAGTACCGTGTATAATTCCATATGCATTTAGTATAAGGCTGTTATTTTGACATTACAACACAGACACTTCAGTTTTATTTATCTGTATAGATTAATTGTAATTAATCAAGTGTTGGTTCAATACTTTGCATACTAATCAAATGTTAGTTGAATACTTTGCGTTTTTTTTTATGTAAGCGAATATATGACCCCTTTTTAACGTGTTTCATTATTATTTTTATGAAGAAATTTCGCTTTTATGATATAATATTGTATTATTTATCTTATCCTATAATATTAAATGACCAATTTTTGTATATATATTTTAGTTCGTGTATCTCTGAAACGGCTCTAACGATTTGAATCAAATTTTGAATTTAGATAAGGTTTTGATTTTTAAGGTTTATTTATATAGGTGTCTTTTAAGGATTTCAATTTTATAACTCTTTCGAAAAACCTTGAGTGAAGCTCGTTCGCCCAAGTACTTAACTGAAGTGACTTAGGTTTCTTAGATAAATATATAAGTTTTCTTACTATGTAGTGTGATGTTTTATTTGAATGTTAGCACCTCAACAATAAACAACATCGAACACTATTTTCTGTTTTTTTTTTTTATCGTTTTAGTTTCAATAACCATTTAATTTAACCTACTTTCTTGTAACATCATGAAGGAAAAATAAACTGTCATTGTTTAGTTTTACCTGTAATTTTATTCATAATTCACTTCCCATCGCTACTTGTAGTCATTACGTTTCTCCATTCTATTATAAAATTCTTCATATCAATTGTTTTTAAATCTAGCTGTTTTCAAACAGTCTTACCGGATTTCCGATTTTCAGTTATTTGTTTCACAATAGGTTTATGAGTTTAGCGACTCACCCTTGCTCCGCTCGGGTTCGTTTAGGTACGTTAGTTGTGTTTTAAAGTTTAGTATTTATTTCTCAGAGATGAGATGTTTTTCTGCAGTAAAAAGTATCCTATATGTTGACCCGGAGAACAAGCTTTTATTATACTAAATTTCATCAAAATCTGTCCAGTGGTTTTCTTGTGATACGTTCCCAGACCTACAAAAAATCTAAAAACTATAGATTCGGCTTCTGTATCGATAACAATGATTATTTCAATGAAATTTTCAAAAAAATATTCAATGTACAGATTCGACTCAGTTTGAATTTTATTATATGTACCTACTATAATAAAATTCACTTATTATTCGAACTTTTCATTTTTCTTTTTGTGTATGATAAACAAACTATTCACGTGTATCTTGTCTTATCAAAATCTACTATTGTGCTAACTTAACATACTTAAGTTCGCAAGTTCCATTTCTTTACAAGGATAATTTTTATATAATTATATGGTTTAATCTGAAGAAATTTTCGTATTTTATATATAAATTGTGATGATTTACGGCATTGTGTTAAACTGTTGTATAGGCACAGTCATTTGAATCATGGTTATGACGTTTCCCTTGAAACCCACGTAGGTTCCTGTCTGCAACAGCCTGCTCTAGTGATTGATGAGGATTGCTCAATAAATATAATTAATGGCCCTACAGTGTATGCGATGTGCGCTACTAGTGCTGAATGGTTCGCCCTTGTATATTCACGCATTTAGGCGGATTCCATACATCCTTATTAACTTAAGCCAAGGCTAATTTTCAACTTTGTTGCGATAATTAAGTAAAAAATATTACAAAATTATTTTGTATGGCTGGTGAAGTATATTTAATCACTCAGGAAAATTAGCAAAAAAATTTGTTCGTTGTATGAGAGCCCCCTTAAATATTTATTTTATTCTGTTTTTTAGTATTTGTTGTTATAGCGGCAACAGAAATACATCATCTGTGAAAATTTCAACTGTCTAACTATCACGGTTCATGAGATACAGCCTGGTGACAGACGGACAGACAGACAGACAGACTAACGGACAGCGAAGTCTTAGTAATAGGGTCCTGTTTTATCCTTTGGGTATGGAGCCCTAATAAGAGATTTGCAAGAGTAAAAATAAAACGTGAACATTGTCGAGAGGAAACTTCGTTGATTTTTCAACGACGCTACAGCTGCTATACTACTATCTAAATTCTTTACATGTTCCACAGGGGTTCGCGTCAAAGGGCTTTCAAGTAACATTTCTTTAATTAATTTTATAGATTGCAATCATAACGGGAAAATGAATTTGGAAAGTAGTTCTAACCAAGATGCAATGCTCTTGTTGGAATGCAACTTGTTCACTTGACGTTAACAGTTATCAGTTAATTAGAACTAATTTGAACATGTCACTTAGCTTCATGTAGGTTGGAAGCGAACAATTACCAACAAAATAACGGAAAGATGTATGTATGTGTACATACGTATATAAGAAAAAACTTTAGTCTTAGTTAGTCTTTTACAAAAATCAGAATTTATTTATTTATAATCAAACTAGCAGAACCCGCGGTTTCGCTCGCGCTAAAACTACAAAAAAAAACTCTTATAAAAGGTTAAATTTCATATAGACTTTCATCATCTATTTTACCCTCTTATGGGATGAATTTCGAAAATTGCTAAAACACGTATTTATTTTATTATATTGAAGAGCATTAATATCAAGTTTCAAGTTATTCTGATCATATTTTTTGGGTAGTATAATAACGTGTTTTCCCGTGGGAATGACATAATCTGCCGCTGAATAAAAACTTAAAAAAAAACGACTTCCAGGCACTGAAAAGTAAAAAATAACTAAACGGGGGTTTTCATTTAGAATAGATACTTAATCAGATATTTTCGAAGTCGGTGTGCTTTGATTTGTATTGGCTGGCACCGACTTTGAAAAAGTTTTTATTTTTCCATTTTTAGTGTAGACGTATAATCAATACAAATTAATCAAGCCCAAACGCCAGGTAATTGCTGTAAATCGTTGAGGAGTTCCCTCGACTATCTTTCGGGTCCATCATCAGATCGACTGCAGACCTTCATTAAATAGTAGTGCTTTAAAATACCTAATGAAAATTTTATCAAACGCACTAGTCGCTGCTACAATTTTCGAAAGATCCCCTCGATTTCTCTGGGATCCCATCATCAGATCCTGGTTTCCTTATCATGGGACCACTCTTGGGATATCTCCTTTCCAACAAAAAAAGAATTATCAAAATCGGTTCATAAGCGACGAAAAAATCCGCGAACAAACATAAAAAATAAATATAAATACGGTCGAATTGAGAACCTCCTCCTTTTTTTGGAAGTCGGTTAAAAATGTAGCCTATGTTACTCTCTAGCCCTCGTACTATCTCCACACAAAATTTCACGCCAGTCCCTCACTCCGTTTCGAAGTGAAAGAAGGACAAACGAACAAAGAAACACACACATTTATAATATTAGTATATCCATACTAATATTATTAATTATGGATACATATGTAATTTATTAAAGCATATTTATAACCCATGTAGTTGCAAAACGTAGATAATTGTGTGATCATTTTGATAAGCAGGAAAAGGATTTCCCACTTGTATTGCATACATTGTAGATTTGAATACAAATAGAATATAGTTTACTGATTATGTTTTATAAAAAACAGTTTTAAAAATATAAGGAAAAATAATTTTAAATGTATGTATGTAAAAATTAATTGTGATTACGTACGTTTGCTAGAAATACAGTGTAAAATAGCTGTTCAAGTCCGCACGAGCCGATTTTGTGCTGATCAATTGTCGACACATCGGTTTCATGTTACTATTGTGTTAGCTCGTTTCGTCATTACGTTTATTCTAACAGTTATATAAACTAAATTATATATGTATATATATATGTATATATATATTTGTGAATTTGACGTTTCTAAAGTGTAATTTGGTATATGTTGCACCATAATCAAATCATAATATACTTTATTCAAATGGACTAAGAACTATGAATATTCAGTTTTACATTTAAATTTAAATTAAATGTCATTGTGTAAATCCGTGAGGAATCTACTACCGGTTCGGAAGGCAGTTCTGCAGAGGAGAATCGGCGAGAAACTCGACAATCGTCTTTAGGGTGTCAGGATTATGCACCGACGGTTTTTTTATTAGTTGTAAACATACCGCTGTCATACAAACATTTTAAGGTAGGACAAATAGATGATCAACTTTCGGCGGTTCTCAATAACCTATCTATCTGAAATCCTTACTAAAGGTATTAATTTGAAATACGCTCCATACAAATTATATGAAATCCCTATCGGTAGTCAATAATAGATAGATATGAGTGGTCCTAATAGATGGGTCATTAGTAATGTCTAAAAGGTTTAGAAACCTAACTATTCGGATGTGGTTACCAAATATTATCTCCCTCCACCTACCTTAAGATTCGTAACTAGACTGTAACAATAATATGTAACTCTATGATATGATGATGCTGCATTCGAAAATCGAAGCCACAACTACTAACGAAGAAAGCAGGGTGAGTGAGACATGCTACACTACGCTACGTTAGTATGACGATCGTATGTTATATCAATAACATTTTATATTCTTTATTTGTTTTAGTAATTATGATAAACCCAAGTACCTACGTCAAACAACAAAGATATGAAATATTTCGTGACATAATAATATAGTCGCACCACACAACACGTGTTAACTGTTAAACGAGTTAACTGTAACACATGTGTCACGACCGACTGATATGAAACAACTCGAAAGTATTTTAATTAGTTCTAAATAAAATTATAGTTTAGTTGGTGTAGAAGTTAGTTAGTGGAGTTAAACTTCAGGAAAATAACCTACGAGAGAGTGAGATGAATATAGAGTATCAGGATAATTGTAAGGTTTTTTTTATAATATTTTTACCAGGTTTAAAAATTATTTTATATTTCATTTAACACCAGCGGTTCACTCTCGCTTCGCTCGGGTTCGCCCCCTTTTTTATTTAGGAACGGATTGGAATAAAACAAAATGTTAAGTGAAGCTTACCGCAATACATTAGTGAAAACCGCACCCAAATCGGTTAAGCCGTTTCTGAGATTACCGCGCACAAACGTACAGACAAACAGACAAACCGACAAATAGATAAACAAACAAAAAACTAAAAATCATTGTTTTGGGTTCTATTGCGTTAATAAAGATCCCCAATAATAGTTTTTCTTAAATATCTTCCATGTACAGACAGCGATCAGTTACAATTTTATTATATGTATAGATGTATTCCATTACATATTATTCTTTCTGTATAATGTATTCTATCTCATTCTCCTCCCGGCTTAATCCTATATTACATTTATGTGTTTGTCTCTTGTGACACATTTCCGTTTCATCGAGTTTCAAATCACAACGATTCTAAAGAAGTTTCATTTCATTTCAGAAGCTAAATATATCAATTCTTGCCTAACTCTTTCGTGAGCTGGGTGAGGCGTATTTTGTTTATAAAATTTGATCGTAAATTTTAACAGCTTTTTAATTAAAGCTACTAAGATTTTCTTCTTACTTTGCAAGCAGCAGCAGGGTTACTAAGATGGGTCATAACTTTAAAGTTTTTCTTACTGACATTGATTGTATCTCAAAATTATTTGTACATTTGGGTACTGACATATTTAGGTAAATATTTATATACTAAGCAACTGCGTCTGCCTTAAATGGAGATCATGTCATATCAAAAACGTCGGAATCTTTGTCATAATTCACATAATATGGAAATGTTTATAGCATAGTTTCATTCCTTATTCAACGAAAACTATTCAGTTCTTCTTATAAAAACCAACCTAACTTAACGATATGATAAATCATGTTTATTATGTGCCAAATATTATCCTACTAATATTCGAAATGCGAAAGTTTGTGAGGATGTCTGGATGTATGGATGTTTGTTACTCTTTCACGCATAAACTAATGAATGGATTTTAATGAAACTTTATAATACTATAGCTCATACATCAGAATAGCACATAGACTACTTTTTATCCCGGAAAAATGTACGGTTCCCGTGGGATAGATTTTTTTTTATAGAGGCGAACACGAGCGAAGCGACGGAGAGCCGCTAGTTGACATTACATTTAACGGTAGAGGAATAAAAAGATAATATTTTCTTTTATAACGCGTAAGTATTACGTTGACTTACTTTTTTCTTTACGATGTTCTGTTTTTTTTATGTTCAATTGGCAAAGGCCGATGTGACCATAACGAAAATTGTAATTTACGCATTTGCTACGCCTATAAAATGAGTATCGCTCACAGCCTGTGCTTCGTTTCACGATAATCATATACAGTATTCTTTAATTAAAATGTACATGATTTTAATTACAAATATATTAAGTAAATAAAAATAATAAAACACTTCGACTGTTTTAGGACTTACAAGAAACCATTACATTTTGTTGGAGTTAAAGTTTAGGGATACCATAAATTATTGTGTAAAGTAATAAACTATAAAACATAAGCAATTGTTATATCGATATAGAGAAAAATTGTTATGTACATCAAAAGTTTTCTTTAATTTCCTTTATTTTAAACTTTAAAAAGCTCAAAATACACATATGGCATATCTATAAAATATTAACATCAATTCTTTTACATGTATCATATATTTAGTAATAACTTTTATACGCGTAAATAGCATTAAACTAAATAATTTAGTTATCTAAAATATGTTAACTTTGATAAAAAAAATACCCTTTGAATTTCAATTTTCATTACTATTTAATATTAAATGAATTTGACGTTTTCATAGGATCCCTTACAAATTGTTTCTCGCACGAGTGGGAGCATTCGTGATTAAAGTTTTTACGTCTAAACCACTCTCGGTCAACAACCGGCGCGGCGGCGTGACGGCGTGACGCCGGCGACCGCCGCTTAGCTTTGCTAATTATTTTGTGCCTTACCGAGAAATAATCAAAAACTGTCTTTGTTTGTTTGTTTGTTTGTTCTGTGATTAATTTATGTTCAGTACCCAATATATTAAATAAAAAGGATAACTTATAAATCTATACGAATATTATAAAGAGGCAGGGTTTGTTTGTTTGAATGCACTAATCTCAGGAACTACTAATCCGATAAGTAAAATTCTTTTGCATTATAGCTCGTTTATTGGGGAAGGCTATAGGTATACATATATCACCACGCTACTACTCAAGGGAGCGGAGTAGTAATATAATATGTAGTTTATCTATTCCATACTAACCGGTAAAACATACCTAGGGCGAACCACGAGCAACGAACCCGAGCGAAACGAGGGTGAGCCGCTAGTAGGTAAATGATAAAAATTAACATAATATTTTATGGTATATTCATGGTTTTGGAGCATTAGAATATTATTAACTTGAAATAATCATTGTTTAGACATTGTACTATATATGTAATTAGAAAGACGTTTTATATAAAAAAAAATATCAGCAATATATTTTGAATGAAAGTGAATTACATATTAGAATATGGATAAATCGAGTTGATCGTAAGGGTCGACGTAACCGAGCAATAACATTTTCTATACATATGTACATGTAGGCAAAGACTCCCCTTTACTCACCCTCGAAGTCACTGCCCCTTTGATTGCGAACGTTTGTAACCCTATTATATTGGCTGAACATTGGCAGCCCTGTTTTATATTGACACCTTTTATTTAGCTTTTAAAGATCCAATAATCTATTTTATAAAGAACATTAAAAATATTTTTTTGATAATGAATACTCCTAATAATTAGTGATTAAAAAACTTTCTTTGGTGGTGGTGGGTTTTATGGTAATTCAAATAAATGGTGAAAATTGGCACCAAAATATATACATACATAGTGTTTATAACGACACAACAAAATGATAATTAACATGTTAATTATAATTATGTAAATTAATGTCCATGATATATGAAGTATTAAAAAACTATAGTCAGTACTTGAAAAAAGGATACCTAATATGATAATTGTTATTACAAAATTACTAAAAAACGAAGACAAACAAAAATTATTAGTTGATATTTTAGTTCTACTCGGATTGGGTAAAACGCCCCCGCGTTGTTGTTTGAAAAAGATGTATC
This sequence comes from Argynnis bischoffii washingtonia, assembly GCA_033884665.1. Classification (NCBI taxonomy): domain Eukaryota; kingdom Metazoa; phylum Arthropoda; class Insecta; order Lepidoptera; family Nymphalidae; genus Argynnis; species Argynnis bischoffii. The sequence goes on from CM066610.1 coordinate 17,722,538, forward strand.
ATTTAGTATGCTCCACTGGTGATTGCGTCACGTTACACTGCAAGAAAACTAAAAAAATGGCACAACGAGTGCTATTAACCTCCTATATTCGCATTTGTTATAATAAACTTAATTAATATACTATTAGTTATACCTTTTAACTTCATTAAATGGCTACGCTACCTTTATTTTATATGTTCCTGCACGATATTTGTTTGCAATTTCTTTCATTTTTGAGTTAAAATTATGGACATAGGATAACATTTAAAAAAAAGGTTTCATTGAAATCTGGATAGATTTTTCAACCGACGTCTTCAAAAACCTGCTCCAGTATCATTTTTAGTTAAATCCTTTCAAACATACATACAAAGAATTTTATATAATTAGTATAGATATCTATACAACATATAATAAAATTCTAACTGAGTCGAATCTGTACCTTAAATATTTTTTGGAAAATCTTATTGAAATAGACTTCATTATTGATACAGAGACCGAATTTTTAGAATTTTTGTCTCTCTGTCTGTCTGTTACCGTAGTACCACAGAAAAACCACTGGAGGGATTTTGATGAAATTTGGTATGATGATAGCTGGATATCCGGGTCAACATATACGATACTTTTTACCGCGGCAGATTATCTCATTCCCACGGGAATACACATTATAACACAACCCAAAAAATATTTATGATCAGAATTTCTTGAAACTTGGTATTAATGCTCTTCAATACAATTAAATAAATACGTGTTTTAGCGTTTTTTGAAATTCATCCCATAAGGAGATAAAATAAGGGATGAAAATTTGTATGAAACCTTTTTAAAGTTTTTTCGTTGTAGTTATAGCGCGAGCGAAGCCGCGGGTTTTGCTATTGTAACTATATATTTATTTGGATGTCTACCGCTTAGTTTTTCCCAATCTTGATTGGTACAGATTTTTGTAGCGATTTCATTAAATATACCTTTGTTTAGTAAAATAATTTAAACGCAATAAAGTATAATATACAAATTAGTCATATGTAAATCATAATTGTGACTCGTAAATGTTTTATCTTTTTACATTGTTTGCGTGTGCAGGAGTTGTGTTTGATTATCGTTGCTATGGCGCCTCCATCCGATAACGAGTGACTCAACATGTAACTGCAATTTGTCTGTGCTAGTTGCGGCAAGCATGCATGTTGTAATTTCAATCATATATTTTTGATTATTTATTTACATCGTCCTTAGAAGTTAGATTCATATATTAGTTATAACAATTTTTTTGTTTAGGTATGTGTAAGAACAAATACTCAATGCTTTTACTGAAATGAAATTAAACTGTATTCAAAAAGAGTTGCTATAAGTACTTTTCCTTATATTCTTAGACTTACTATAAGCTAACATCAGGAAGCTTCGCAATACACACCTTTCAAAGGACGAGCTGTTCTTTTTCATCAAAACAGGCGGAATAAATTATTACATCAAAATGAGATTAATCAGGAAACTTAACTCCCTCTTGTGTCTTAATTGGCTCTCTTAATCTGACAAACTTTCTTGCTTAAGACTTAGAGATCTTCTGCCTCTTACCGTTTTCTTAAAAACTTTAAGGTCGTAATTTTAAGGAAAGATAGCTTGCGTTGCTGCATGTAATAGAAAATTTTTACTATAATATAATGTTAGCTAATAATGTGGTTATTTGACACGTTTGGCTCAGTTTATAGTGACCCTACTTGCTACGCCAGCGTTCTCGGGTTCGAGTTCAACTGGACATTCATTTATATGTTTAGTTATATGTTTAGTGTATCAACTATCTGGTATCCATAACACAAGCCTCCTAGCTTACCATGGAACTAGATGGTGATGTGTGTTAATGTAACAACATATAAAAGAAAACATATAAAACATATATGTACCCCTGTAGCAAGCAATATTTGTACTTTTATTTCAAACATATTATTAATATTTATAAAGTAATTGTTCTTTAGTAATTAACAGAACTAGAATAAAGGTAATTCATTTTTGTTACGATTTCGTCGAACTTTTGATTAAGGGAGGATTTTTATCAGCAATGGCACCTTACCATACGTAAATCAAACTTTCATGCATTTCAACACGATTTCCCATAATTGCCGTAATAATTTAATTAATTCTTCCAAATCACGTAATGCTAACTACAAATTAACATGTAATTTGGTCTGATTGATGTAATCCCAGCTTTCCCTTTATGAAGTAGTTTACAGTTATAATATGTACAGTGGTCTATTTTTTCAATGAGATAAACTTATTTATAATATTAGAACCTTTTTAATATATACAAAAATATTCGCAATGTTGGTTGTGCATGTCAAGAAAAAAATGCACTTTCTGCTTATTCTGTCATATCGTAAAGACTTAGTTTTATATGCATTTGCTTTTTTATCATACCACTAGCGACTCACCCTCGCTCCGCTCGGATTCGTCCCTGCTTACGTTTTAACGTTTAGTATGGATTTCTCAGAGATGAGATATTTTCCCGCAGTAAAAAGTATCCTATATGTTGACCCGGATATCCAGTTATCACCATATCAAATTTCATAAAAATCCCTCCAGTGGCTTTTCTGTGATGCAGTAACAGACATACACACAGACAGAGACAGACAAACATTCTAAAAACTGTATATTCGACCTCTGTATCAATAATAATGTTTATTTCAATAAGATTTTATTATATGTATAGATTGCCAATTTATATTGATAGATAATTATTTAAAAAAAATAAGGAATTACAGAACATAAAATAATGAACCAGTTCAGGGTTTTCTTGGAATTAGTTCATTGATTAATTTGTATGTTATTAATAGTAGCAAATAGCCATATTATTGGGCATGCTAAACTATTAACCCACCTGTAACGTAATGTATACGTAAGTGAGCACGCGAAGGTCGCTCTCAATGATATAATAAGTACGATTAAGGCAGATTTTACTCTCCAAATGCAATACCTCAAACTTAATTACATCCTTTCAGTTTGTTGTTTCTTTATGTTATGCAGATTATAGGCGAAGCTACACAGCAATTATTTCGTGTTATAGAAACAACAAGTATAATAATAGTAATATTACTGAATTACAGTTTGAAATGACTCCGTCTGTTTGTTTCAGATTATGTAAGACGGGGCTAGACACTGGTTGCGAAACACTTTCACGCAGTCTTCCTTTTCTGCGGTCTATTTAAAGTAAGTTTTGTTTTGTTATTTTGATATCTATATAATAAAAATGAAATGCTGTACGTTTGTAAGCGCTTTACTTCAGGATGGAACCCTGGACCGATAAAAAAAATCTTCGTGATAGTCCAAATAAGTTTTTTTGGGGGATAAAATTGAAAAAGTAGAACGGAATATTGAGAAACTCAGGACAAACTTAAAGTGCTTTTTTTGTATAATAATTTTTATTAACACAAAAATCGTGAATTTTGTTAAAATCGAGACAGGGCACCGTCTCGGGTCAGCTAGTCTTAGATCATTCTTTACCTTTCGCATGTTTAATATTTGTCTCGTATATAACTATAATAGGTTAACACAGTAGGGTAAGGGTCTCATCTGTATGTGTAAAAACTTGACAGATATTTACTTTAAAAAGTTGTGTTCTTTTATAAATACATATTTCTTTACATTTTAAAATTACTTTTATATATTTTTTTAACTTTCCGAAGTAAATCCGCTTAGCTTTAACTGAACGATTACTTCGTCGTTGCCAGTCACATGTCTTCGAGATGTGATAAGCTATCAAGGAGCTGACTAAGTCGATTATTGTCCACTTAAACACTATCAACCGTATCTCTTTAGGAAATACGAACAACCATTTGATTATTTTATTTAAGTTCAATAAGCTGATTGCCGATATCAGTATTTGATTATAAATACAATCGCATGAATAACTGTAAATTTTTTCTTATGTGAAGTGTATAATGTATAGAACTAGCCCTTACACGTGGCTGCGCTCGCGTAGTTTATTCGTGTAAAATTCGTTCAAATGTTCTAAACAATAAACATTTTTTCATCTTTATAAATGAATATGGATTGAGTATTACACAACAAAATAAAGGTATCAAACTATAAGTTAATAATAATAATAAATATGTTGGGACATTAACACACACCACAATCTAGTTCCATGGTAAGCTACGAGACCTCTGTTATGGATACCAGATAGTTGATACACTATACGTATGTATATATATAACTTTAAATACTTACATATTATAAATATAAACACTCATAACTGGAGTACAAACATTCGTGCTCATCACACATATGAATGCCCCCAGCGGGACTCGAACCCGCGGCCGCTGTCACAGTAAATAGGGTCACTGCAAACTGAGCCAAACGTGTCGTCATCGTTATCATAAGTTATGGAAACAATTAAAAATATCTAAATGTGTACAATCAATTTCCTTTCCAGGCTAACGACATCAGCCGATATGCGCCTGATCCGCCCAAACCGGCACCGCAGTGACAACGTTAACGCCAAATTAATCGTTCCGCCACTTTACTTATCTACGTAGTTAGTTAGTTAGTTAGTTCATTTACACGTGCGTTGTGAAACACACATGTGAAGTGAGGTGCGAGTGCTAGTGCTATAGTAGTCGGGTCGAACCGGCCCGATGTTGGAGTCATGGCGTTCATGACGAAGAAAAAGAGATATAAGTTTGAGGTGCAGTGTTGCTTGGAGGAGCTGACGGAGGTACCCTTCGTGTCCGCCGTGCTCTTCGCCAAAGTGCGGCTGCTCGACGGTGGCAACTTTCAGGATCATTCAAGCAGGTTAGTTGCTTATGCCTTAAACAAAACTATTTTAAATTATCTGACTTGTAAAGGAACTAAATAGTAGGTATATTTATAGGAATGTTGTTTGTGCAATCTTTTACTGAAAACATTTATGGGTAGATACAATCTGTAATAACTATAATTTTAGAGACGTCAAAAACTTTAGTCTTTCTCGTGACGTTATAAAGTAAAGTATACGTAACGTCGTATCAGGAACAAAAAGTCACAAAAAACGCGATAAAATCCGAAAATTTAGTTTTATTTAAAATGTAATTGTTTCATACTGTCTACAGAGCTTTATCTGAGCTTAAAAATTCTATCCTGAACTAGGCAATCCGCTTTACCTGGACTTACAAAGGTAAACTTTGTGATGTATAAAATTTTAGTAATATCGAACTATTTTACCGGTGGTAGGACTCTGTCAAGCCTGAGGAGTCCGACTGGATGGGTACCACCCCCTTATCTATTTCTGCCGCCAAGCAACAATGATTGCATTGTTGTGTTCCGGTATGAAGGATAAGGTAGCCAGCGCAATTACAGGCAAGAGGCATAACATCTTAGTCCTCACAGTGATAACGTACCGGCGGTTCTGCAGTTTTGTTACATAAAACTTAAGTGCATGAACCGTAGGTGTTATGGGCGACAGGTATCGCTTTCCATCAGGTGGACTGTCTGCTCGTTTATCACTGAATACCATAAAAAAAAAAAAAAAAACTATAAATAAGAATAAAAGGTATCTAATACCTTTTTATTACCTTTTTGAAATATGTATATGAACATTTATGGATTCATTAAACCTAAGTGTAGTAAAGAGAAACAATACACGTTTACCTACTCATAGATTTTTATGTTAAACTAGGGCTCACCCTCGCTTCGCTCGGGTTCGTCCCTAAAGAAAAACAAAAACAAATCTATCCCACGGGAACTGCATATTTTTCCGGGATAAAAAGTCAGCTATGTGCTATTCCAGACTATAATCTATCTTTGTGCTAAATTTCATCCAGATCCGTTCATCCTAACAAACATCCATCCATCCAAATTCGCATTTAGTAGTAAGATAATATTATTATCTACCTTTTCATACAAGGAACATCTAGTTTACAAAATGTTTATTAACATAACCGTGGATATTAAAGTTACACGTTCTATAACTCGCCGCTCTTAGAATTTTCATCGGACATGCCACTAACTATGATGCAACTAATATCGACATAAAAATGTGATAAATCAACTCGCGGCACAAGATTTAGAGACAGGTCCCACCGCGCCCGACACTTGCGTAACCCTTCCTCATCCAGCTGCAGACCCCCCGGTAGAGAATGCACCTAATTGACGATCTTTCATTATTGAAAAACACCAAGGAAATTGAAAGTTGATTTATGAAACCTCGTGTTGTGAAAGTGAAAGCTAATAAAAATTAATTTTAATTCCTTTCTACCAGTAAATCTAATATTATAGTTAGAAAAAAATAGCTTACTGTTATTTCGATTAAATTATGGTAAAGACGATGGTGTTGACTGTGTCATGTATGGGATCTCATAGAACGAGGAGCTCAAGCTGTGAGCCTCATTAAAATCAGTCCAGCCGTTCTTGAGTCATTAATAAATTCAATTAAAAATTCAAATATACTAATCTGAAAACTTTTGATTTTGAGTCAAAACACTCCTAAACACATATTTGTAAAAAGTAAATATTTATATAGACACTAGCGACTTACTCTCGCTTCGCTCGGGTGCGTTCTGGGTAGGGAATGCAAATCTCGCGAGATTGGGGCTCAAGCGTGATCTCGCGAGTTTATGAATAACAATACTGCGAGATCTCGCCAATTTCGAGATCTCGCGAGATTGGCAGTTTTGAATGTTTTTTTGCAAATAATCACAATATTTGAATAAATTTGAAAGAAAATAATAAAAATTATAAGTATTGTAAGTTAAACATTTATTTCCACGAATTTTTTCTATAGACTTTTATGTGTCAAACATTGTTTAACGTATCTATCAATATTTTTTTAATAAACTTCTAAGTAATAAACTTTGACGTACGTATTTATCATATAACTAGCGACTCACCCTCGCTTCGCTTCGGGTTCGTCCCTAGACAAAACCAAATCTATCCCACGGGAACCGTACATTTTTCCGGGATGATATATAGCCTATAACCTTCCTCAGTTAACGGGCTATCTAATGCAAAAAGAATTTTTCAAATCGGATTAGTAGTTCCTGAGATTATCGCGTTCAACCAAACAAACAAACAAACTCTTCAGCTTTATAATATTAGTATAGATATCATATAACAAATAGAAGAAACAACCAGTCTTCTTTTCTAATATCACACTATTAGAAAGTCGGTTTAATTTTTACGTATTTATTAGTACATTTGTACAAAGTATAGTGGTAGCAATAGTAATTTATTAGCGTATTGTTTATAACGTTCCTTAGCGAAAAACGTTAATGTTCTCAAATCTCTGAGGCTTCCCTCAGAGGCCTCCTTCACTCCACACGTTCCGATACACGCATGAACATGCCCCCGGCCTTGGAAGGTCCTACTTCCAACAGTCTCCACAGTCTATTGCTGGTTCGAGTGGCAAGGGGCAGATCTTAGAAAAGGCTCGTCTCGTAATGGCTCCAGAAGCTGTGCGGATTGATGCTACTCGCGAAATTCCATCGTTTCCGGGGAATGTAGAAACAATTCGTCCCATACTCCACTTTAGAGGAGGGCTGTTGTCATCCTTGATTAGTACAAGAGTGCCTTCCTTCAATGTGTCACCAGATTTCATCCACTTAGTCCTCACTTGTAGCTCCGATACATATTCTTTTGACCATCGAGTCCAGAAGTGCTGCCGAACTTGCTCCACTCTTTGGTAGTGTGTGAGTCGATGCGATGCGATTTGCTCGTAATTTTCACTAGCAGGTGATGTCAATGGACGACCAACCAGAAAGTGAGCTGGAGTGAGTGGGGAAAAATCATTTGGATCTGTAGACATGGGAGATAAGGGACGAGAGTTTAGGACGGCTTCCACCTGTGTCAATACCGTGCTGAACTCCTCGAATGTAAAATTAGCGTTACCTAGAACCCGCCTAAGATGGTGTTTGCACGATTTTACCCCTGCTTCCCATAAGGCACCAAAATGTGGGGAATATGGCGGAATGAAACTAAATTTAATATTATTGTTAATAGCATAATCCTTAATATTATCTGCGCAGTTGTGTAAAAATTTTGAAAACTCTGCCATTAAACCAGTGAAGTTTCTTCCATTATCAGAAAATATTTCTGATGGTTTGCCGCGACGAGAGATGAATCGCTTTAACGCTAGCAAATATGCATCAGTAGATAAGTCACCCACTAACTCAAGATGAATAGCTCGAGTTGCAAAACATATGAATAAACTAACGTAAGCTTTAGTTAACCTGGCGCCTTTACCTCTCCGATTTAGTATTAACACTGGCCCGAAATAATCAACTCCACTAATGGCAAACGGGAAACTGACAGATAAACGTTTAGCTGGTAGGTTACCCATTAATGGAGTTAGAGTTTTACCGCGAAATCGAGTGCAAACGACACACTCATGTACAACCCTCTTTGCAAGATTCCTACCGCTGATTGGCCACCATGACTCTCGAATGGTAAATAATAATAACAGCGGTGCTGCATGCAGTTGCCGTATATGTTCATAGCGAAATAATAGGTATGTGAAATGATGCTTAGACGATAAAAGGATAGGATGTTTCTTGTCGAAGTTAAATTCAGACACATTAGATAAACGCCCCCCTACTCTTATTAATTTTTTATCATCTAAAAATACGTTTAAATTTTTTTAATTGCTCTTAATTAACTGTTTATTTTTGGATATAGCATCATATTCAAGGATCGATTCCCGTTGTGATAGTAAAGCAAGTGTACTCACAGCCTCTCGCAGCTCATCCACACTCAAAGCACCTGATCGTTTTATGTTTGTTTTATGACTGTTATGTAGAAAACGTTTAATATACGCCATGGTGCGTTGAAGGCGGTTGAACTGAGAGAACCTGGAAAATGGAAAAAGAGACTGACTAGTACCGTCATTAGAATTGTCATTCCGTACATGTAAACTTTTAACCTCCGGAAGATTAATTGTACTATTTTCAGTAGAGTCTGAATGTAATTTAAAATTAGGATCCTGTAAAAATGTTGGACCATCCCACCATAACTTTAAATCTTTTAACATTTGTAAATTAATACCCCTTGAAACTAAATCTGCTGGGTTCTCGTGGCTTGCTACGTGCTTCCATAAATAATTCTGCGTTAATTCTTGTATATCAACTACCCTGTTCTGTACATACGTTTTTAATTGATATGGTGCCATACGCAACCATCCTAATACTATAGTGGAGTCGCTCCATAGCACAACATCATCAAATCGACAGCGGAGCGATTCAATTATTTTTACACACAGCCTAGCTCCAATCAAAGCACCACACAGCTCAAGCCTAGGGACAGTTAATACCTTTAAGGGAGCTACTTTACCTTTCGCGCATAATAATTTTACTACAACGTTATCTTGCGTAAATGAACGAATGTATGCACATGCACCGTAGGCCTTTTGAGAAGCGTCAGTAAAAATGTGAAGTTCTACGCGTGTGTAATGCTTTGCAAAACTATGACGTGGTATTCGCAGCTTGCTAAGCACATCAAGATCACTTATAAATTGAATAAATTCATTAGTCACTTCCTGAGGTAATTTTGTATCCCAATCAATCTTTAATAGCCACAATTTTTGTAATAATATTTTAATTGATATTATACTTGCGCTGAGTAAGCCAAGAGGGTCAAAAATCTGCGATATAATGGATAAAATCACACGCTTTGTTATATTACTAGGGACTTGAACCTTAGTTTGAAAATTAAGTTGATCTATGTGACTAAGCCAGCTCAGTCCAAGAGTTTTTGATTGCGTTTGTTCACCTAAAGAAAGATTTTTTAATGTGTGTGACTCCGACAATGCATGATCATGGTCAAAATTGAATATCCACTTTCTAAGTGGAAAACAGCCTTTGGCTAAAACCCTGGCGGTTTTCTCGCATAAACTTAATAATTCATTTTTATTATCCCCTCCTGTAATCATATCGTCAACATAAAAATCTTGTGTTATTACTCGCTTAACGTCAACGTCGTCGCATTCCATAGCTAGTTGCTGTAAACACCTTACACTCAAAAAAGGCGCAGACGCCGTCCCGTAAGTCACCGTGTTTAACCTATAAATCTCAACAGGAGATGCAGCATCACTGCGCCATAGAATAAGCTGGAGGTCGCGTTGATCTTCAGAAATTAAAACCTGCCTATACATCTTTTCGATGTCGGCGCATGCTATATAAGTATTTTCGCGAAAACGCAATAAAATTGAAAATAAATCGCCTTGAATGGGTGGCCCGACCATCTGCAAATCATTTAAAGATTTATTTGTCGATGACAATGCACTTGCATCAAAAACAACCCGTAATTTAGTTGTCGAACTATTTTCATTAAATACACAAAAGTGCGGCATAAAAAAATGTATATTGTTGTAAGTGTGAACACGACTCATATGTCCTAACTGTATATATTCATTTATAAATTCATTATATAACTTTTTACAAATAGGTAAATAAGATAGTCTCTTTTCAAGTGAAATTAAGCGTTTGTATGCCTGTGTATATGATTCCCCAAGTAAAGTAGGCGAGTCTCGAAAAGGAATTGAAACAATAAAACGGCCTTGACTATCCCGTTTAGTAGTTTTAATAAAATTATCTTCACAACTCTTTTCTGTATCAGATAACGCAGGATATTTAACCGTGACCTCTTCCAATTCCCAAAACCTACGTAATTGAGAGTCGATTGACTGTGAAAAATTACAATAAACAATATTATTTAAGCACGCAATTTCATTCACAGGACCCGAGACAACCCAGCCTAGTTTCGTATTTTGTAAAAAAGGGCCACTCTTAAGAGGTATTTTTCCGTCGCATAATAACTCCCAAAAGTGATCGGCGCCTATTAATATATCAATCGTATGAGTTTCCAGATAAGCGGGATCCGCTAGCGTAATAAAATCCGGAATTATTATTTTATCAATATTAATAGGTATAGACGGCATAGTAGGTACTATTTGCGGCAGTACCAAACATTGTAAGCACGTAGAATACTCACCGTTTAACGAACTTATTTTTATTTTGCAAGACTGTAAACTTTGCGTGATAGAATTACCGATTCCTTGTATTTTTTTAATGGACTGTATTAATGGCGTGTTAATTTGATCGCATAGAGATTTTCGTATAAAACAGCATTGGCTACCACTATCTAGTAAAACGCGACAAGTAATTGTATTCCCTGAATCATCTGTTACATTGACTAGCGCGGTCGATAACAAAACAGGCTTAGTGAGTGACGCTTGCGCGCAATGTACGTCTGCACTATGTACCTGTGATAAAGGGGTTTTTGTTTGTGTGCATTGGGGTGATTGATAAAAATCACTACTACATTCGCTTTGCGCGGGCGCTTGTAGCAGCGAGACTTGTTGCTCAGTCGGGACGCTGTCGCGGTGAATGATAGTATTGTGCTTAGAATTGCACTTCCTACACGGTCCGAACTTACAGGTGTCTGCAGTATGAGCGGGACGCAAACAGTTTTTGCATAATTTGTTATTAGTAACAAAATTTATTTTAGTGTCAATCGTCAAGTCTAGAAATTTTTGACACGAATACAAGTAATGATCTGCCTTACAATACGGGCATAACCTTTTAGTAAAATTATTCGATTTTGACGTAGATAAATTACAATGAACTTTAGAATTACTATGTGACGTTTTTGTAATAGTTTTCGTATCATAACCTTGTTTATAGTGTGAAACTTGCAACGTTTCTAACATATCGGCCCTAGCTTTTAAGAATTGTAATAAATCATTTACTTGTACTCGCGTCTTACAATCGTTTTGACGTTCATTTAACAAAAGATCACTCCTATATTTCTCCCACTCGCGTTCAGTAGTATTATCAAGTTTAGAAACAATCATATAAATAATTAAAGTGTCCCAGTGTTCCGTCGGTTCACCTAATAATTTAAGAGATCGCAGGTTTTTAAGTATGACATCAATTAATTTGCGTAATAATATAGGTGACTCATTAGTTAAATTTTTGATATTAAACAAAGCTTTCACATGATTGTGAATAAGAAGTCTGCTGTTATTGTACCTATTCATGAGCAACTCCCAAGCAACATAATAATTATCTGAGGTAAATTCCAGAGAATCTATGACTAATATGGCAGGACCTTTCAAAGAGGATTTTAAATAGTGAAATTTTTGAATTGTACTTATATTATTAGACGTGTGAACTAGTGATAAATATGTATTTTTAAACTCGAGCCACTGTTCGTAGGAACCATCAAAGGTAGGTAAATTTATTGTAGGCAATTTTACCGACTGATGCATATTACCCAGGTCGTTCCCACAACTATTTGCATTAGGTGAACTAGAATCATTATCTAGTATGCAATTAGCTTGAGCTAAGATAGTATAGTACTTACTTTCAAAAGATTCTCTCTCGTCGAGCTGTTCCTCATCTTGTGACTCAGGAAGAAGCCCGTCTAGTTTATTTTGTACATTGTTAAATTCTGACAATATATTAGCTGCGCCCTTCATCCTTAAATTTAATTCAGCCCTTTTAGCGCGGTCTAGAAATTGATTTTCAAAAGAATTAACATAAATAGACAATTTAGTTAAGCGGCCTTTTAAAGTACCTCTTTGTTTAATCAATTCTTTTATAAATTGAGCTGTGGGATCTAAAACTGGTGATTTAGGCAATGTAAGTTCAGATTTGGACATTTTGGTGCTTTACTAGAAGTGGGGTTACCTGTAAATTATAATCTGGCGACAGCAGCTTCTATGAAGTACAAGTACACCTTAAATACGATTCATATAATTAATAAATTTAACGCGACAATAATCACTGGTATTAACACTAGGTATTAGCACAAGGTTTTATGGAATTTAAAGGAATAATCTGGTTGGAACGTCTCACCGTGTGATGTAGTGTATATATTTGATTTCTTGATATTTCTTCTAGTTCTTTTACTTGTAAATCCTGGCTCGAAGCGCCAATATTAGAAAGTCGGTTTAATTTTTACGTATTTATTAGTACATTTGTACAAAGTATAGTGGTAGCAATAGTAATTTATTAGCGTATTGTTTATAACGTTCCTTAGCGAAAAACGTTAATGTTCTCAAATCTCTGAGGCTTCCCTCAGAGGCCTCCTTCACTCCACACGTTCCGATACACGCATGAACACACACAAAAATCCTTTAGTAACGAAACAGTTCTTTTATAACAAACAAAACAACGAGAAGTCGAAAAAAATGGAACTTATTATCTAAGTTGACTATTAAACTGAGATATTATTATCAATTAAATAAAATTATATATACTCAGTAGATCCATTAGATATTACAGGTTAATTAACAAAATATACCAATCAGATGAAAGATTTGTTCAGTCCACGCTTCGAATAAGACGTTTTTATGCTCTAGTGCAATCTCGTTAAACTCGCGAGATCTCGCCCTTTTTCCGTCCGAGATCAATCTCGCTAAATAAGGCCGAGATCTCGGCCTTATTTAGCGAGAATTACATTCCCTAGTTCTGGGTTTCATGGGTTTCAATTTTTTTTGCGCAGCACCATAATCCTTTTTTCTTAAATAAAAGTAGCCTAAGTTATTCCTTATAACATCAGCTATCTGCCAATGAAAGTCCCGTCAAAATCGGTGCAACCGTTTTGGAGATTAAACAAAAAAAAAAATTGTTTTTTTTTTATTATAAGTACCGTAAATACTTTCATAACATGTATTTATTAAAAAAGGTTATTTTGTCATTACAAACAGAACACTTAAATTTTCAATCTGTATAGATTATTACAATATTTCTAATCTCTTTAAATTAAACTACATTTAAATAATATCTATGTGTAAACTACAATTACAATTTTATCTTGTAATTATAGTTAAATATGTATCAAATGATAATAGCGTCGAGGCTAACAATTTCCAATTAATCACTATCAAACGCAAATGTAATCTAAACTAATATTATATAGAGGTAAAGTTTGTGAGTTTGTGACGTTGTAGGGGGTAATCTGTGCATTTATTGAACCGATTTAGATGAAATTTGGTAAAGAGATAGTTTGGAACCCTGGGAAGGACATAGGATACTTTTTATCTCGGAAATCATCCCTTAAGGGGGTGAAAATAGGGATGAAAGTTTGTATGGGGAATCAACTTGTAGTGTATGCACAGGCGCATAGGGGGGTAGACGCTTGACAGCTGTGAGCGAGAATATACGTGTTCTGTTTTGAGTAATTAAAGTAATTAATAAATCTACTTGAGTGCTAGGAAGTGTGTGTTTTATTGGATCCCGAGACATTACAAGTGGCGACGAGGATAAAAGTGAGTACATGTTATATAAAAAAAAAAAAAAAGAAAAAACGGGGTAAAGAAATGAAAGAAGTGTAGCTTCGTTCCATTATAATAAAATATAAACAGTAGTTTAAGGAAATGAACACTCGCTGTACAATGAGTTATACCTGAATCAAAATCACTTGTGAACCGAGTCAATACGTAAACAATTGTAATGGATAAACAAATTTATACCACTGTCTTTCATTTCTAATGGCCATGCATCGTATCAGATGGAAAGAAAATAAGGCCACGCAAACGTAAAACTATGAAGATTATATAAAAATATATTGTGCACGTATACAACCTAATGGTACCTAACCTCAATCTGTTAAAAAGTTAAACCAATATATGTATGTAATGTTACTTAAAAATAATAAAATTAATTATGATCAACATAATACCTACATACCTAATCGTTCGCAACGAAATAGAATAGAAATTATTAATTACTATAATATCTTTTCTGTATACAATCTATAGTCTTATCATAATCTATACAATAAAGATTATTATACTACTTATATTTTGAACTTTGTTTTTATATGTTAAATTTTTTATTATTATCATTAGTGTATTATTAAATACGGTTTTAGGCAATGACAGTTTAAATAATAATTCAATTGTGTTTGGACGAGTTAAAAATATGTGTATTTAGTTTATTGGATACTATTTAAATTAGATACTTACCTATTTGTATGCTTGCACAATTTATATTGAGATAATCATAGTTATAATAAAGGTTCACTTAAAGGCCACGCAATGAGTAAACAACAAAGGGCCACGCTGATTAATTAAGAACCTATTTTAAGGGACTGCGTATGTTTAAGTTACATACATAATAATAAAAATATTATTAGGTCCACGCAATGTGTACTTTCAACAATTTAATAGGGCTATGCAGTTGTGATACTGTTACTGATTTTCAGTAAAAAGCCACGCAAAAATAAAAAATCAATATTTTATTGCAGGCTGCCCCAAAATGACTCATGCATCATCCACACTTCCCAACTTAGACCATTTTGATTGCGAAGGTGATTCGACATCTGTAGGCACTCGCTGGGAGAAATGGAAGAGGGCACTTGAAATTTACTTACTTGCTGCCAACATCGACATACCTGTAAAGAAAAGAGCTACTCTTCTCCATGTTGGGGGGCTAGCACTTCAAGAAGTTTATTATAACCTACCTGGAGCTCATGCTGAAGAAAGAGAAGGTGTCGATGTCTATGCAATAGCTCTAAAGAAATTCGATAACTACTTTGCTCCGAAACAAAGTCGGATTTATGAAAGGTATCTTTTTCGACTCATGAAACAGGAGGAAGGAGAACAATTTGAACGATTTTTATTAAGGTTGAGGAATCAAGCCGAAAAATGTCAATTCCACAATAAAGAGGAGCATATTATCGACCAAATCACGGAAAAGTGTCGATTAGTAGAATTGAGGAAAAAAATTTTGGAATGCGGAGATACAATTACGCTAGACGAAATCATTAGTAAAGCCAATGCATTAGAAGTTGTAGCCAGACAATTGGAACAATTTAAAATCATAAATACAAATAACGCGAACAATTACAACAAATCAGAAATAAATAAAATCGATAACAAGAAAAAATATAACAAGCCGTTTCGACAACAATCATTGAACACAAAATGTAGTAGATGTGGAAGCTCCACCCATTTATCCGATGACACAAAATGCCCTGCAAAAGACAAACGATGTTTGAAGTGTGGCTTCATCGGTCATTTCCGGGAACATTGCAGGACTCGACAGAAAAGACAATTTTCATACAATAAAATAGAAACTTTAAATAAAAAACCAAGATTAGAAGCAAAAAAGGACGCCAATAAATCTGAAATCGATTACATTTTCAACCTAGATGAAAACGGAAAAACAAAAAGTAAAACCGATGAAATAGGAGAGGACAAGACAGATGAGTCCCGAATAGAGTATATTTTCCACCTGGATGAAGACGAAACTATAAAGTGCAATATGGGTGGAGTTACTGTTGACATGTTGATAGATTCAGGAAGTAAATGCAACGTCATTACTGACAGAACGTGGCAATTTCTAAAAGACAATAGTGTGAAAGTTTCTAACCAAATACGCAAACCTAATAAAGTTTTTATTTCCTATGGCAGTAAAGAACCTTTGGAGATTATGGGCTCCTTTGACGTAAACATTTCAGTTATAGATAGTAAGAGTATAAAATGTACCGTTTATGTCATCAGAAATGGCACACGCGATTTATTAGGCAAGGAGACTGCGATTCAATTAGGTGTGCTCAAAATTGGGCTTCAAATTAATACAGTAAGCAATGACACCTCATTAGTGAAAGCGTTTCCTAAATTCAAAGGAGTGACTGTTCAGATCCCAATCGATCAAAAAGTTAAACCAGTCATCCAACCATACAGAAGAATTCCCATTCCTTTAGAAGAAAAGGTTGCCAGAAAATTAAAGGAACTGAAGGATGCGGATATTATCGAGGAAGTAAATGGACCCTCACCGTGGGTATCACCAATAGTTCCTGTTCTTAAAGAAGGACAAGAAGAGGTACGTATTTGCCTAGATATGAGAAGAGCCAACGAGGCAATTATAAGAGAAAATCATCCCCTTCCAACAATGAATGAATTGCTACCTAATTTTCGTCAAGCTAAATACTTTTCCAAACTCGATATAAAAAATGCCTTTCATCAACTCGAAATTCATGAAGATTGTAGGTATATTACTACATTCAGTACTAGCAAAGGACTGTATAGATATAAAAGGTTAATGTTTGGCATTTCTTGTGCACCGGAGATGTTCCAAAAAATTTTAGAAAAAATGTTGTTAGGCTGCGAGGGAACACTTAACTTTATCGACGATATTATTGTACATGGGGCCACAGAGAAAGAACATGACGAGAGGTTAAGTAAGGTATTGCGAGTTTTGAAGGAAAATAACGTCCTACTTAATGAAAAGAAATGCACTTATAAAACCCAAATAATAGAATTTCTCGGTCATGAACTTTCTGCTAGTGGAATTAGACCGCTTAAAAAATATTTGACTGCAATAAAAACGAGTAGAACACCAAATACTACTGAAGAAATTCAAAGTTTTCTGGGGTTGGTTAATTTTGTGAGTAAGTGGATCCCTAATTTAGCTACCCTTACGGAACCTTTGCGTGAACTGCTACGGTTAGGCCTAGGAAAGTCAAATATTCAGAAATTCTGGACACCTAAGCAGGATGAGGCATTTGAGGCTCTAAAGGAAGCATTATCCAAAATCCGAACTTTAGGCTATTATAATCCTGCGGATAAAACTCAGGTTATCGCTGATGCCTCTCCTGTGGGATTAGGTACAGTATTGGTTCAGGTTGGTGAAGATGGTCCCCGTGTGATCGCTTATGGTCATAAGGCTCTCACCGATTGTGAAAAGAGATATTGCCAAACAGAGAAAGAAGCCTTAGCGCTCGTCTGGGCAGTGGAGCACTTTAAAATATATCTGTTGGGCAAAGACTTTGAACTAATAAGCGATCACAAACCATTGGAGACCATTTTTGGAAGAACTTCTAAACCATGTGCCAGAATAGAACGGTGGGTACTTAGGTTACAGGCTTACAGGTACAAAGTCATCTACCGTCCAGGTAAATCCAACATAGCGGATACAATTTCCAGACTTTGCAAAACTTCCTCGTCGGAACCATTTGATTCTGAAAATTATATTAACCAAATTATAAGTTACAGCAGACCTGTCGCGGTTCCATTGAGCGAAATTGAAGGGTGTTCTGCTGGAGACGAGGAAATTTTGAAAGTCAAGGAAGGCGTTTTTAATAATAACTGGCACGAGTCCATTAATAATTTTAAAATCATTCAAAATGAACTCTGTTTCAATGGAGATATTCTCCTTCGGGGAACTAGGATAGTTATACCCCAGAATCTGCGTAAACAAGTACTGGAGGCGGCTCACGAAGGCCATCCAGGCATAGTAGCGATGAAGGCTCGCCTCAGAACAAAGGTGTGGTGGCCTAGGATTGACAAAGATACTGAACTCCTTGTAAAAGCTTGTCGAGGTTGTACACTTGTATCTAATCCTACTCTGCCGCATCCAATGAAGAGACGAGCACTTCCCGCTGAACCTTGGGTTGATGTTGCGATGGACTTCTTGGGCCCCCTTCCTAGTCGCGATTACCTGTTAATACTTGTTGATTACTATAGTAGATATAAGGAAATTAAAGTTATGCGCAGTATAACTTCTTTTGATACGATAAAAGTCTTGAAAGAAATATTTTCCAGATTAGGTTACCCAGCAACTTTGACGTGTGATAATGGAAATCAGTTTACTAGCGAAATTTTCAAAAACTATTGTAAGGAATGTGGAATCACTTTATATAATACAGTCCCATATTGGCCTCAAATGAATGGGGAAGTGGAGAGGCAAAATCGAGATGTTTTAAAACGTCTAAAAATTAGCCAAGCTGAAAACAGGGACTGGAAAGAGGACATCTTCAATTATTTAATGATGTATAATAGTACTCCTCACTCTATTACAGGAAAATCTCCCTCGGAATTATTCTATAAAAGGCAGTTTAGAGACAAAATCCCGGCAGTATCAGATATGGAATACAAAACAATAGATGAAGAAGTGAGAGACAGAGATCTGCAAATGAAGGAAAAAGGGAAGGAGTATGGGGACCTCAAGAGGAAAGCCATAGATAACAACTTGGAAATAGGAGAAAAAGTATTAGTGAAAAATGTGATCAAAGATAATAAATTAAGCTCCAATTTCAATCCTACTCCGCATACAGTAACAGATGTGAGTGGTGGTGATGTTAGTGTTCGGAATGATGAAACCGGGAAGGAATATCGCCGAAATGTAGTTCATTTAAAGAAAGTGAATGACACATGGACTGTGGTTAACCAAAATAGTAGTAATAATGATTTAGGAGAAAATGATAAAATAGCGTAAATTCTTTGTTAATCTGTAATAATAATATTTAAAGTATTTGATTAGTTATCCATTACATTACAAAAGTTTAAGTTGTGTAATATTGAAACTTTGATTGTAATTTTGAAGCATTTAAATTCAATGAAAATAAAGAAGGGATGTAGTGTATGCACAGGCGCATAGGGGGGTAGACGCTTGACAGCTGTGAGCGAGAATATACGTGTTCTGTTTTGAGTAATTAAAGTAATTAATAAATCTACTTGAGTGCTAGGAAGTGTGTGTTTTATTGGATCCCGAGACATTACACAACTTACGGACGAACCCGAGCGAAATGAGGGCGAGTCGCTAGTAATTTATATCGGCAGATGGTTTTGTTATATAAGTTTAACTAATATTGTATGTATGTGATTGTTACGATTTATTAGTAACGAATGGTGTTATTGCACAGTTAAATATTGTTGTAAATCCTGAATGAAGGCTTTTTTGTAAACTGAATGTAGTCACATCGTGGTGCTAATTTATGCAAATGAAGGATGCGCGTGGTTTATGACTCACTGTGATGATATAATATAAACCCATGTAATTGGGTGAGAATATACTGCTCGCTTGTTTCGTATAAACTTTATTTATCAATTAGATTATATATCATGGATACATTTTTAAATTTAATTAACCCTGTATTTGTCACGATGTAGGGTGAATATTTTGATGTCATAACCACCCCCCAATTTAAGCGGTATAATTTTATTTTATTATGAACTAGGTATATTTAACAATTATAAATGATATTTATGTATGGCATAAATTAACTTTTTTTTAATAACTTTTAAATTAATTAAGTAATGCTCTATTTACGTTCTTAATTCGGTTATTGAAATGTATATACCTATATATAAATTTGAAGTGATTAGAGGTTATTTTTGTTTAAACAAACCGGCCATATATTAAAAAAATATACCATTTCACTTATGAGATAGATATAAAAAAGATTTTCTTCGTTAAAAGTGATTTTATATTATGTTACAAATTATCATATTTTATTACAAAAATAATTTATCACTCATTCTTTTGTTCCGTTGGTAAAAGGAACTAAACGATAAAATATCGCCGGATAGAATTCCAGAAGTGTCGACACGACGGGTTGAGTTCCGATCAGCGGAAGCGATGCAGTTATCCAATCGCGAAGGCTACAATACAATAGAGAATACAAATTATCCATCACTTATTACATGTAATAATATATATATAATATAATAATATAAATATATATAAATATACATGTAATATTACTTATTGCAAGAGGTTTCGGTGAATAATTTAAATCGTTTTAACGTGTTATATTTATTTTAACGTAAGGAAAATAAAGGTTCATAATGAATATATTATATTTAATTATCCGTATCCTATAAAAATAATATATCTACCCTTGTATCCTTTACCTTTAGACAGCTGGTGACCTTTTTCCTTCCGCTGTTTAATGATCGCGTTTCAATAGATAAACACGTTCTATATTCTGAGCGTGCTTTATACATAGGTTAACCAAACACATACGTATTGTTATGTTGTCTTTTATAAATTGAATCTATGTATATTTTATTCTTACCATGGACTGTATCGATTAGTAGGATTCATTTTTAACTGGTTCGATTACCGGCTCAGGTGATATTTTTTTGAATAATATTTAAATGCAGTTCTTTTTTAAAAAAATAAAGGAATGTTTCTTTTGAGGAAAACTTGATATCTTCAATAACTTTTCCGCCATGACCCGTTTATTTGTTCCACCCCACATACATAAGCATATATAGTTAAATATCAATTTTCGGACATTTAGTTATGTATGTATGTACTTAGAATTATAGCGTAACCCTTAGCGAATTCCATCTAAATATGGATATAATGTTTAATTAGACACTTGAGCTATTTTCACTTGTCATAATATAGACAAGTTACGCCCTCGTCTGATGGGAAGTGGGTAGTTAGGGACCCCTCTGGATGCAGAAGAGGAATGCGGAGGCGTCCGGCTCTGAGCCTCGTAATTGAGGCTTACCAGATGCATTCGAGCTTCAAATCATATTGAACACGATGCATAGACAGAAATCCCTAGGCATTTAGGGTCTGCCTAGAATGGATAAAGGAATATGTCACAATGGCTTTTGTACGTTACATAGGATTTAACTAAAATTAATTTATCTTTTAATTAAACTATATACTATTCATATTTTTTTCTTTAGCCATTCGTCAAAATATATTTAGTGCGTCGTTTAAGGATACAAATCATCAAAAAAAAAAAACATTTTTCCCCAATTTTTTCGATAACATTTGGAAATGTTATTTGAGTAGGTGGACATTCTAAATTTCCACTAAGTGTTCCGTTGGTGCTGACGTGTAGTACATTCTAAATAAAAATAATAGTTTCATATTTCATTATCTATAATTACATATTTCTTTTCCGAGTGGACTGTTAGAAAATGTAAAAATGGTAAAGTTGAATACTTTAAAGTTTAAAGTTTAAACCATTATTGTAGTCTTAATTATTATTGTAATCACGCCAGAACGGGTCTAGATGAAAATTGGCATAGAGATAGATTATCTGAAATTTATATCTGAATTATTAGTCTGAAATAGCACGTAGGCTACTATATACTATTTATTCTGGAAAAATGTACGGTACCCGTGGGATAGGTTTGTTTTTGTTTATATCTTAAGTATGGATTCGCATTCGATGTCTAATTTTTCCGTAATCTGTGTTCACCACTTATACCCTACCTACAAAAAAAATGTTCATTAGCATTACTATCGTGTTAATTGCTTCGCGATTCCAAATGATTTCCAGTTAAGATGTTTTTATCATTATTAATTAGTGTTTATATGTATTACAATGCCATTTCTTTAAATCGTACTGTTTACCAATAGCCACTACTGCCTACTGATAAAAAATTGACTTATATTCCCTTATATGTAGGATCTACATGTGCCACTAGACAGAAAAAAATATATTTAAGATACACTTAAAGCAAACAAAATAGTATCACTGTTTCTGGGGTATTTTGTAAATGTGATATACATATGTACATATATGTAAGTGATGTGTCCTAACGGACTTATAGATGGATCAAAACTATTTAAATACAGTAATTTATTTCAGATATAAGTTTTTTTTTGCCTATACTTAGATATATATACCTATATGTTACATAGTTTTGTTTAGTAAGCAGTAGTTTTATTTTAATTATCTTAGATGATATCGTTCAATCAACCGTGATATTTCAGATTTTTATCATGTCATATTTATAAAATTGCACGTCATACCACCCGGCTAAATATCGAGAACGCGCTGTTAACCTCGATGTATTACTTAACTATCGGTAATTTTTTTTATCGTATTCGTTGATATGATGAAGGTGAATTAATTAGAAATGTTGGCCAAGGCGATGCCTACCCTGCGAAGTTTGCAAGGCTCAAAGTATGGCAACGAGCCAGGCTTCGTACCAACAACTTCCTCTATTATTATCCACCATAAACAAGGAAGAAGTTAGTTTAACCTATCCTCGCACATAATAACAAAGCAAAGGCTATGATTTTTCTATTTAACAGGAATGCTTAGTACAAAGATGTGATCACATGAAAATTTTATTGAGTGTGTTTGCATAAAAAAGCTCTGCTGGAGGTCTCTTCTTGAGGACCTTGGAGTATTATAAAAAGGTACCATTATCATTTTATCGCGTATTTGGTTGGCATGGTGAATGCATCTACCGTATCTGTTATTTTAAATTGTTTTTTGACGATCCCATTAGATATACGTTACTTCCGCGGCACTATCTCTTGTCGTAGGCACTCGATGGCTTTGTTATTTTTTAATGACAGGCCGATGATAACCTAATGGCCCGATTAGATAAGTCGATGCATTTTTAACTCGTATTTTGATGTAGCTCACATTAAGGCGCGTTGGCATGTTAACCGACGAAATGGAGATGTGATCTCCGTTAGAAACATGTTTCTTGAGTTTTCTTTTTGTGCTCATTTCTGTTATATTCCTAAAAGATTTTGCACCTACACTTTTAACTAGTAATCATACAGTGACTTTGTAATAATTATTGAGTTTAAAAATATCTTAAATTACCTTTGCGTATAATAAAATTCTAACCGTGTCGAATCTGTACATAATTTTTTTTTTGGAAAATCTTATTGAAACAGTCATTATTATTAATACAGAGGTCGAATCTGTAGTGTTTAGAATTTTTATCTGTGTGTCCGTCTGGGAACGCATCACGAGAAAACCACTGGACAGATCTTGATGAAATTTGGTATGATGATAGCTGGTTATCCGGGTCAACATACAGGATACTTTTTACTCTACAGGAAAATATCTTATGTCTGAGAAATCTATACTAACCGTGAAAAGGTTCCTAGGAACGAACCCGAGCGTGAAAGTGAATCGCTAGTTCAAAATAAAAAATAAATTAACATTTTTTCAACGTCGTTATTAACGTATGTTTAATCACAGGGTCAACGACTCACAGTTCACATCAAACTAATTAACTAGGCTAACGTCCCCGCTGACAATAAGCCTAAGTTGAGATGAAAAGATCTAACTGATTGATCTGCGCGAAATTGGACTGTCTGCTTTCGAATAATTGATTGTTTGAGACACCACTGTTCTCAATGTTTAGTTCAATGACTCGAAAATATTTTTTTTTTATTATTCCTTTTACATATATTTATAAAGGTATAATAAAATAAATCCTTTATTTTTATTATTTATTACTTAATATATGTTTAAATTATACATAGCTTAGGTCATATGCATTTTCATAATGTATTCTCATCAATAAGTTTCATATTTCCTGCAGCCTATCAAGAGTCGATCAATTCGCTCGTTACTAGTAATTTTTCGTTGTGTTTACACATTATGCGTTTACCGCGTAATATTTTATGCTTTCACTGCGAGACATTGTGTTACGATGTAATCTACTCAATCTGTTCACAGTTTAAGGCTTCAGTTTAACCATATGAACATAATAATACGAGAAGAAAATTAATGTAGTGTCTTAGATGTATATCACTGTATGAAAAATAACTTGCAATTATTAAACTTTTCAAATGCCTTACTCTAAAAAATTCCAAACAATGATTGTCTTCTTCGTGCCTTTACAGAAAGTTAAGACGGTTATCTTTGCTACTATCAAAAATACGATAGTTTGTTGCTCTCTCGTTCTTTCACACAGCAACAAAGCAACGTCTCGACATGATTTTAGCATAGTTTATACTAGAGTGACATGAGCCTTTATCCTAGCATATCAGGTAATTCCCCCGGGGTATTAGTTTGATGCATAGTGCAAGGTTACCTGGGGACACGACTGAACAAACGAGGACCAGTCACTGGTAAATCATCATAACCAGGCAACATCGTCTTCAATTTGGCAGTTGATTCATCGCCAACTATTTTTTCAGTTTCGCAAAAACCTAATAGAGCGGAGCTAGAAATATTCAACCGAAATGAATCGACCATTTTCCTTCGTGTAAGAACTATCTATTGTATTTTCATACTTACACTTTTCCAATATTACTTTCACGGTGGTTTTCTTGTTAGCAACATAAAAACTAAAGTCTGTAATCAGCCACTGTTTACTGGGGCGTAATGATGGCCGCCGTGTCACAATCTTTGATTTCTACTCCGCTAGCTTCAGTTTCTCTTTCGGCTTCTTATTAATTAATATTTAACTTAGAAATTCAACAAAAAGAAATGTACGTATAAAGTTTAACATATTATACTTTACATGCAACATTGTAATATACAGTTACGAGCAAAACAACTAAGACTATATAAAGAGGTAAAAAACTTTTATATCAAATGTTAAAAGTTGACAAAGAATAATACTTTTTATTAGTTATATTTTTCCCGCTATATTATTTTTGAATTGACCGTAAAAAATCTGTTCCCAGCGCTCACGATTATACCCACTCATCACGCAATCATTAGAGCATTAATATTATCTATTAAGATTAAGTAAGCGGATGTTTTCTTGTGAAAGTGAATGCATTTATCGCTTTTGTCGTAGTTCCATTATGTATTTTTTATACGTACTTTTGTTTGTTACTTTAGGTGTCAATTATATATTTTAATTGATTTATGTATGTATTCAGCCCTTTTTAACGTCCCACTGCTGGGCACGTGCCTCCCTTCAATACGAGGGGAATCAGGCCATAGTTCACCACGCTGGCCAAGTGCGGATTGGCGGACTACACATGTCTTTCGAAAATTAGTTAAATTCTCTAAGACATGCAGTTTTTCTCACGGTGTTTTGCTTCACCGTAAGACAAGTGGTAATCATGTTGGAAATTATAGACACATGAAAATATCAGACGTGCGAGACCCAGGATTTGAACGCGTTTCACTCGGTACCCAAGCGAGCGCGTTATCACTAGGCTACCACTGCCTACCGGATAGTATCCTAGAAATATCTCTAAGCAAAAAAATACTTTCGAACCGATGTAAGAAGTACAAACCAACCCCACTATAATAAAGATTACGGCTACAGAATATGCTGGTCTAGATATTTTATATAAAATAAAGCCTGGCCTATAAAAGTCGTTTCCAAGCATATTTATTTATAAGTAGTTGTGATAAATTTAGCTGAATTGAAATTATATTTATATCGTAAATGCCGTCCGACAGCAATTAAAGTTATTTCCTACGTCTTAGAAGTATAAGTAAAATAATTTAACGTGTCGTATCTAAATAATAACGGTATACATATATTACGTACTTCACATAATACGCTAGAGATATTAATGTTACACTGTACGCTGGGAATCGAACCGGCACTCAAGCGTGAAGCCAGCTGCTCCGCGACACATGTGCATGCAATCGTAACCCGATAGTTGGGAACTGGCGCAACAGGACGAATCGTACCACATGTTGGATGATTGACGAGATAGATACGTACGAGTATGTGGGATTTTGTTCAACTGCTTAGAGTGACTATCTAATATAAAATGTGAATGATTCAACGTTTAACTATTTTCTATCAATATTTAGTTGTTTACTTTTTGAGATGTAATAAAAAGTTTGAGTAGGTATTTATCGGTTTTTTATATACATATAAATTATTATATATTGTTATGTATTTTGTGTTTATTAATGTTAAGTACCTGGGCGACCGAGCTTCGCTCGGAGTTCTTTTTGGTTATATCGTATTTTTTAGATAAAAAGAAATTAAAAACTTGAATAAATACAAAAAAAAAAGAAAACAAAAATAAAGATTCGAGCTCGGACGGGTTAATCTTGCACCTTGGTCGCTTGACCGCGACGCTTATGTCTGAGTGTAAAAAATTATCGACCATATTCTGCGTGGAATAATGCGAAAGAAAACCGAATGAAAACTCGAAAACACCCGTTTTCCAGACATGGGACTAATCTAGATCTATTTTTCGCCCCCGAAAACCCCCACGTACCAGATTTCAGCGAAATCGTTAGGGCCGTTTCCGAGATCGCCGAAGAAGAGATTTCGTCAACAAAAATTAATTACTGTAGATAATAATAACGTACAATGTACATAGGAATTAATACAAGATTTGTTTAGTAATTGTTAGAGTTGTGTAGGAAGGTTTGTTTAAAACATCGTGATGACGCCTGGCGCCTCAACACCTGCATCTAGTTTTATAAATATACCATGTCTGCTTTATTTAGTTTTGAATAGCGCTATGATTATTTTCAACGCAAAAATGTAGATAAACAATCTATCCTAGTAACCGACGGCTGCACCTGTGACTGGCTGTGAGCGTTTGCTGTTTGCCGAATTTCTCTAACAACGTACACAAAAAATAGATCAAGTTAGATCTAGCCCCACATCAGTTGATTGATTCAACATTTTGAATTTATCTATTTAATTACTGTTTCTTTAATTTTTTAGTGAGTATGCACAGGGTCATAGACTTTTTCCCCGTACCTTTTTTTGAGTTTTGGTTTTATCTCGTCGTGATTTCTTCTTTGTTTAAAAAAATTTGAAAGGTTATAAGTTATATTCTCGCTCCAGTTTGGAGATAAGACTATCCCTCGTGGCAATTTTTCGGAGCTTTGAGAGCAGTTGTGCTGCAAGTTAGTAAAGCGCTCTCAAGTCTTCTTTGTGTGGGATGCTAGCATTTTTGGTGTAGGATGCCAGCTTCACGATTGCCTCTTTGCGCTCTCGGCCCATCTTATCACATGCTGGCATTATATGTGTAGGATGTTAGTTTTTTTTTTAATTTACTTATAAATGTTAAAAGTTTTTGTAAGGTCTTTGACAATTTTATTAATTTGAAATTACATGACGTATTACTATATATATTATAGTTATGATCTCGATATAATGACATTTAAGTTGCCATTTTACTTATTAATTGGTCCCGTTAGTCGTATCATCTCTCGAACGGCAGATATCACTCATCAGACATATCTTTCACTTTTTTCGTTAAGTAAAAATTATAAAATATAATATCTTTTTATTAAGTTACTAGCGACTCACCCTCGCTTCGCCCGGGTTCGTCCCTATATTCCCCATGCAAACTTTCATCCCCATTTTACTCCCCTTTAAGGGATGATTTCCGAGATAAAAAGTATCCTATGTCCTTCCCAGGGTCACAAACTATCTTTTTACTAAATTTCATCTAAATCGGTTCAGACAAACTTTACCTTTTTATAATATTAGTATGACTAAAAGTTGTTCTATAAGAAGAAATTTAAGAATATATATGCCTATATAAACAAGTCGTCACAAGGTGTGTGTCGACTCTGAACACCATCTGTTTGCGCTTATGTTCCGTATGGTGCAAATTTTGGTTAATTTTTAACGTTTATAAAATTTATCTGATTTATTTTATGTGTGAGTTGATTTTTTTAATAAATTAGTTACTATTAACATATTTTTAAATTTGAAATATATTTGTATAAATATAACGCTATAAATTACAAAATATCTAAACAAATGTAACGAAAGCCCTCAGGGAAATCATCAATATTTAGTGGAAACTACACCTACGTATATTGAGTTTACTACACATTGTAGAAAATATAATTTTGTCTATGTTTACAAATATAAAGTTTATCCTACACTGTTAGCGTTGTAGCATAATGATTGATAGCCCATAAGAAGATAACGATAGTAAATCTGTATATGTCTGACTCATTTGCGTTGAAATAGACACATTTAGAGACCTAAATAAACAGTTTTGTTTTCATAATATTTTATAACATTGTAAACTATTTTTTTATAATTTAACTAGCAACTCACGCTCGCTTGTTTACAATGTCATGGTTTTTTTTTTCGCGAAACCCTGATTCTTCTTCTAAAATAAAAGTAGCCTAAGTTACTCCTAAAAAGTCCCATCAAAATCCGTCCAGCCGTTTCCGGGATTAGCCGGTTCAAAGGGACACCTTAGTACAATATAAACTTTCACATGCATTTAGTAAAAAACTGTTATTTTGACATTACAAATAGACACTTCAATTTTATTTATCTGTATGTAAAGAAAACCACCAGCGTACACTTCAAACGTATAATAATTATTGATTTACATATAAGAATTACAACACACTGCATATATCACTGCTTTATACTAGAATTTACACAACACTGTTTCAGCATAATTACACAGTAACTCTTCCTGAACAAGAATGAATCCCAATCATAGAAAGCACTCCTTATATATTAATTTTAATTTCCATCAACCCACCTTTTTAATAATTTTAATGTAACTTCAACTACTTCCGGCGTAATCTTTAAATCATAGTAATCAATTAATGTATTTAACTTATAAAAGCATACTTAAAATATAAAACATAATTTCATTGAAACTTTAGTTAATTACAAGAAATATAAGGTAACTTTAAATATGTCTAACAATATTAGCACTAAAATTAATGAATCATAACACTCGGCCATCGACATGCGTGCTATCTCCGGAGCACGCAAATCTCACAACACTCGGCGTAAGGTATGTTTATGATTCTCTATTATAATTTCAAAACAATATTAATAATTACAGCATGTAATACAAGCAAAAAAAAAAAAAAAATATCGTTATATATAAACATTAATATAAACCAGATTATACTACACTAGATTAAACTTAAATACTTTTATTTTTCAGTATCACTGTTCTCCGAGCTTGAGGAGCTGTATTCAGAACCAGAAGATTTGTCTAACTATTGCCTGAACATGAATCCAAGGCTGCATTTCATCTACTTAATGCGAAACGCTTTCATATCCCATGGTACTAAAACCGGGAGCATAGTTAGAGATTTTATATGGAACAATAAATAACTTCCCTTCATCTATCATTTTAAATAATATAACGAATACTATTGTTTTATTGCCACTTATTAATACCGCTAATAAATTCTGCATCGATTTAGTTAATCCTAATATTAACTTAGTTTAAATGGAATGAAATGAAATAAACTTAATTCAAATAGACTTGATTCAAAAGCATTTAATGTAAGCATCAGTGAAGTCTGTCCGTGAGGAATCTACCACCGGCTCAGAAGCCGGCAAGATACTCAACAGTTGCTCTTTTAAATATCGAAATTACATTTATTTTATTAATATATCATGTAGATAGCCCGCATATGAGTCAATAATACTCAATTCCACACATTTTCATCAGCAAGAAACTCTTGAACCGTGTAATATGCTTTGCCCAATAAAACATTTTTAATTTTATCCTTAAATTTTTGAAAAGATAAATCTAGGACATTTTGTGGAATCTTATTATATCTGCGTATACTCAGGCCCACGAAGGATTTATTCACCTTTTGGAGCCGAAGTCTAGGTTTAACAAGCTTATTTCTATTCCTAGTGTTTCTTGTGTGTCTATCTTTAGATTTTTGCGAACAAATAATATGTTAAACTGGCTTACACGGAGTCGTAAGATTGTACATAATAAAATATTATACATAATTGAGAATCATAAATAATAATAATACTTTAATTAAAAGTCATTGATAAATTTATATAATTAATGGGAGATAATTTGACTACTTTTAAATTAATATGGAATGTCTATTGATTTTGCTTTTAAATTATATTGATGTTAAAAAGTTAATATCTTAAAATTAAACTTATTTTCGAATTACTAATTTTGTAATAAATTCCAAAAAAAAAGTAAATCAAATAGTAAGACATTAATAATTCTCAAGTTATATTATTGCATTTAAAAATTCTGAAATACGGTTGTGCTATTTAATAAAAACTTCCGGCTGATTCATATAAAAAGCAAAAGATAACCGTTGGAGGGGAGTTTTTGGGGAAGACGTTCATTAAGACAGACCAGATAAGTATTAGTTGTGAAAATAATACTAAATTTATGTTGGCAAACTTATTGATCAAAATAGTGTTGAACTTATGTGTAAATAGTGGAAAATAAAGCGCTTTCCTGTGATTAGTTAATAGTAGTGACATAAAGTAATCGTTAAAATGACATTGAATTTTGTTGTATTAAAGGGAAATACGACAGTTGAAGTAACATTATAAAACGTTTAAAGTAAAAGAGTGATAAAATAAAGCTTATTATATTGATTTACTGTGTTCTTATTTTCCTCGTCTTGAAATTATAATTGTTATTAATACAATTGTTTAACAAATATATTACACAGTATAATTGCGAATCACGAGCTCTTAGATCATAAATAGCCCGTACTGCTCTTTTTTTTTTTAATAAATACCGAATTAATTTGCGCGGCACTGCCCCAAAGAAATATTCCGTACGATAAAATACTATGAAAATAACTAAAATATACAAGTCGGGCAGTGTTAATATCCGTTAAGTTTTTTTTTTTTTTAATTTTCCTAACTGCATTAATTATATAACTTAAATTAATTATATAACTTAAATTAATTATATAACTACCAAAGCCTCTAATGACGGGCAGATATTCATTATTTTTTTAAGGTCCAGCACATTAGCCATAGAATATTTTATGATACCAAAATTTATAAATGCACTCAAAAACTTGACATTAATTTAATTTAATATACCACACACATTTTTAATTTTAATAAGTAAATATACTTTTCGCTTTAGATGCAATTTACCTACACACAATTACGTTGTTATGTCCTATTCTACTTACATTTCACAATAGGTTTTGTATAATTATTATATGTATGACCTAGTTCTTGATAATTAAAACACGTGAAGTTATTTTGTCCATTTGTATTACCTGGTAAAATGTTATGACCATTTCTAAAATCTCGTTTCATAAAGGTATTACTATATCTGGTTAAACTGTGGTGAAGCTAAATAATTTAACAAGTCTTCTGATTCACTACATTTAAGAGCTTGAGGTGTATTACGTACAGAGTTATCAGTTATTCCGAAAATAATACAATCAACTGCCTTTCGTCCAGCAATATTATATCTACTTAATAATGAAAGTTTATCATAAAAATATTCTCAAGTTTTTACCTTTCGGGAATGCCTTTCTAATTTTAACTAACTTTTGAGCTTTGGTAAAGATTTATATAATTGAAAGAATAACTTAATTTCTATCTCATTCATAAATTACGGCACATTCGTTAACTTTCTTTAGCCATCGCTCAACATTTTGTAATCTATTATCTTGATGAAATTCCGGAACTACATAGTAGAGTTCCTGGTCTTACTTGCATTATCTCGAAGCGCTGCTATAAATTTCTTCAGGTCTTCGGTTGTTAGGTAATCGGATAATCGTTTAATTTTAGCTGGTACTTTAGCATCACCAGAAGATGACCTCCTTTGACGTCGATTGGGCCTTTCTGGAGTAAAGCCCTCTGATCCATCTCCGTCACATGGGGCATAACTGAAGCACTTCCAATCGAGTCCAGTGATCCAACATAGACCACTCAATCCAGTGATCAAACATAGATCACTCATTCCAGTGATCAAACATAGACCACTCAATCCAGTGATCAAACATAGACCACTCAATCCAGTGATCAAACATAGACCACTCAATCCAGTGATCAAACATAGACCACTCAATCCAGTGATCAAACATAGACCACTCAATCCAGCGATCAAACATAGATCACTCATTCCAGCGATTAGACATAGATCACTCATTCCAGCGATTAGACATAGATCACTCATTCCAGTGATCAAACATAGACCACTCAATCCAGTGATCAAACATAGACCACTCAATCCAGTGATCAAACATAGACCACTCAATCCAGTGATCAAACATATACCACTCAATCCAGTGATCAAACATAGATCACTCATTCCAGCGATCAGACATAGATCACTCATTCCAGTGATCAAACATAGACCACTCAATCCAGTGATCAAACATAGACCACTCAATCCAGTGATCAAACATAGACCACTCAATCCAGTGATCAAACATATACCACTCAATCCAGTGATCAAACATAGATCACTCATTCCAGCGATCAGACATAGATCACTCATTCCAGTGATCAAACATAGACCACTCAATCCAGTGATCAAACATAGACCACTCAATCCAGTGATCAATCATATACCACTCAAATCAAACATAGATCACTCATTCCAGTGATCAAACATAGACCACTCAATCCAGTGGTAAAACATAGATCACTCATTCCAGCGATCAGACATAGATCATTCATTCCAGCGATCTGCCATAGGTTACTCAATCCAGCCAGCAAACCCATCTATCAATCTAGCGGCCACCAGCCTAGAACTTTCGGTATTAAATATAAACCATGTATTAAAAAAAAACCGATAAACAACACATTTCATAAGTTCTTAATCACCATCATCATCATACTAATATTCCATATGTAAAATATAATAAACTTTTCCAACCGTAACTACGTTTTAAGTTTTTAACCACCATCATCATCATACTAATATTCATTATGTGAAATATAATAAACGTTTCCAACCGTAACTACGTTTTAACGTTCAGCTCAGAGATGAGACATTTTTCCGCAGTTAAAAGTTCAAATTCAACCAGCCAAGCTCAGCCTTAGAGCATGGAACAATACAATTTAATAACAATTCATTATAATAATTACAATAAATTCAATATACCCAAAATTACATGTTACGACTTTATCCAAAACATAATCATTAATAGAATAATACGTCTTTTCTAATAAAAATTTCTTCAATCTTTGCTTAAATATATTAATTTCATTAACCTCCAGAATACATTTAAGTAAATGATTATCAGTACAGAAAATACTCTTCGAGAAAAGGTCGAGTCACACATCGAGGGTGGCGAAGTAAGGCCCTATGTCTTATACCATAACAATTTTCAAATAAATATAGATTATTTCTAACATAAATAATAGTCTCACAAATGCACACACTTGGTAACGTCATTATATTGTAATTTCCAAATACATAGTTTGCATCTTTCTATTATTCACAAATTAAATATTGCTCGAATACATTTGCTTCGAATGCTAATTTATGTACCGAATTACCCCAAAAAAAAAAAAAAAGAAATACAACACCTTAACAAAGGAGCAACATAAGCATGATACACAGTTATTAAGGTTGAAACATTGACCGTTTTGGCAAACACGTGGAGTGCAAAAGAAAATTGTCGTAATTTTATGCTTACCTCCTCAATATGCTTTTTCCAATTTAAATTATTACCAATATTGAGACCTAAAAATTTTGTTACATCCACCTGCTTTATTTCCTTACCCTCAAAATTGATATCCAAAGCATTTAACTTATTTTTCCTGTTTTTAAAGAACATTAAATTAGTTTTATCCAAATTGTTCATGAGCTCTAAAACATTTCCTCCAACACCATAGTGAAAAATTTATTTAATAAGGTATTATGATCAACATAATCAAAAGCCTCCGTTAAGTCCATAAATAAAGGACACGACATAACTAAAGAAAGCTATAAACAGCCATATTTATACTTTTGTTTTTACGAAAACCAAATTGATCCTTTGTAAATATTTGTTCCTTTCGGAGAAATCATTCAATGCATTATAAATTATTTTTCTCAAAAACTTTAGTTAAAATAGGAACAAGCAAGTGTCCTACATATTGAACCCGGACAACCAGCCATCATCATACCAAATTCCATCAGAATCTGTACAGTGGTCTTCCCGAGATGCGGTAACAGACAGACAGACAAAAAAAAATCCAAAAACTATAAATTTGGCTTCTGTATCGATAAAAAACGTACTTCAATAAGATTTTCCAAAAAAGAAATATTTAATGTACAGACTTGGATTAGTTACAATTTTATTAATGTATAGATGTATATATATACAAAAAAAATAAAATAAAAATTAAATGAATTAATAAATTAAATAATTGTGGGCATCATGACAAATACATGAAGTCTCATGTTATCTTGTAATCTACGTGTTACATTACCAGGGAGTAGCCCTGACCACACACAACACGTATTGTATTAAAAGACGTAACATAGTATCCTGTCATGTATACCTCACAATGATACTCACGTAAAAATAAATAAAATAAAAATGCATCATTAACATAAATATACTTTGTAGTTCATTTTTCATAATAAAATAATTAAGTGCCACACAGTAGGTTATAGTAATTGGTTATAGACAAAAACGTGGTGGATGCTATCGGAGAGTAGCCCCGATCACGCACCGACACTTCCTGCACTATGTCCATATTATGCTATAATGTAGAAATACTACCAGGGAGTTGCCCTGGCCAAGCATTCTCGCACATTAAAACACAATTTACGCATAACATCGTCAGAGAGTTGCCCCGACCAGACATTTTACGCAACTACCGTCCTGAATGACGCTTAAAAATTTCACGTGGGCGTAACTTATAAATTATAATTATAAAAAAAATATATATATATAAAATATATAAATAATTCTTCAATAAAATTAAAAATATAACATAATAAAATAATTGTCAAAGACATTAACATTCCTGTTTCCTTTTTTTCTTGGGTTGTGTTCCCCTTCTGATTGTAAAGAAAACCACCAGCGTACACTTCAAACGTATAATAATTATTGATTTACATATAAGAATTACAACACACTGCATATATCACTGCTTTATACTAGAATTTACACAACACTGTTTCAGCATAATTACACAGTAACTCTTCCTGAACAAGAATGAATCCCAATCATAGAAAGCACTCCTTATATATTAATTTTAATTTCCATCAACCCACCTTTTTAATAATTTTAATGTAACTTCAACTACTTCCGGCGTAATCTTTAAATCATAGTAATCAATTAATGTATTTAACTTATAAAAGCATACTTAAAATATAAAACATAATTTCATTGAAACTTTAGTTAATTACAAGAAATATAAGGTAACTTTAAATATGTCTAACAATATTAGCACTAAAATTAATGAATCATAACATGTATAGATTTTAACACACGTTTAACAATGAATTCTATATTCTTTATTATATTTTATTATTTCTTTATTATATATTTCGATTCAATTTTGTCTGATTTCCTACGTTTTCTAGCTAATGAAATATTTAAACAATTTTTACGTACACGAATCGAACGTGTGACATTCACTAAAACACACTGTCAGTTTGACGAATTACATCGCGGCAGAATAATTTAGTTTTTAATCAATTATGAAGGGACATTCACCTCGTGCATATGTAAATAGGTTTTTTTTTATCCAAACCGTTTTATATGCGTAAATTACACATTCAAATTCTTGTTATATCATAAATATAAATAAAATTCACATTTCTTTTTCTATCTGTATATTTGAATGTTCTCTTTGACTATTAAATACTCTGAACGAGCTAGATTTAACGTTTTGCAGCCTAATATTAAATGCTTGATTTTTTTTTACAAAAGCATGCACAATACGTGGCACGTATACAGGTGGGCGGATTAGACCTGAATTTGTAACGCTACAAACCCAAGAACAAAATAAACAACATGAACGTGCAAAATTTTGCTGAATTATTATTTTTACCTAAGTTAGTTTCTCTTTGAAATTATGTAAAAGTTAGTTTTATAATAAAACAATGTTAAATCATCCTGTAAATAGTTCGCGAGCAGTGCATGGACGTAAAACCGGATAGCCGCGCATATTTAAGTATAAGACCAACAAATATTTGACGTATGACGTAAATGTTAATATGCGTACGATTGTCACAGCAAAAGTAGCTAACTTTGTAATTAAATCAAAAAAATATGTTGGGACATTAACACAAAGCACCATCTAGTTCCACGGTAAGCTACGAGGCTTGTGGTATGACTACCACATAGTTGATACACTACACATATAATACTTTTAAATATATACATATTATAAATATAAACACCCATGGCTGGAGTACAAACATTCGTGCTCATCACACAAATGAATGATCCCGCAACTGCTGGCACATCAAGTAGGGCCACGATGAACTGAACCAAAACATGTCGTCGTCGATTGGAAATAAGCTTTCGTTAATACTTATACTTTTGTATCTATGTTTTTCTGTATGGCCTTACGATTCGACTATTTTAGCACCGATGGTATAATATTAGTTTTGTTGTTAATATGCATAGGTATCGTGAAACCGCTAAAAAGTACACATTTTCGTTTTTAAACTGTATACATTGTACGTATATTACTGAAATTCGTTTGCAGCTGTAATTGTGGGGTACTTGAATATACAGACATACATAAAAAGGCGAGCTGTAGAATGAAAGGTTACAGAACCGGTTCTCCTCCGCGGCCACGTAACGTAGACGCAACGTGCTGGGGTAATGTCAACACGGTGCACGGCCCCGGGGATACTGACCGGGGCGCTTTACTGTTATAATTTTGAATACGTTTATTGAATACATTTGTATTTACTATCTTTGTGTATTTTTTTTTTGTTACTGATGGATAATAATTTGAATAATCTACGATGTTAAGAGATTCCGGTTTAACTGGTCGCGTTCAAGATCAATGTAAGCTTAGTCTTTTTTTATGTCTTTTGAATAGTTATGTAGAAGGATTTGTGGATATTGCTGGGGGCTTCCTTGTTTATAAAATTAAAATGTCCCATAATTTTTATACGTTGCATATTTTACAGTTCCTTTTGGAACAACAGACGAATATACAACAATAATTCATTTATGTTTAGCACATGTTAAAATTGTTTTGATAGGAAAGAAAATGTCTAAGAAAATATTATTGTTTTATTTGTATACTTTTTATTTTTTTATGTTATAAACGTGGAAAAAATTAAATGATTTGTTGTGCATTATTTTTTAGTATTCAATTATAATACAGGTAAATAAAATTGGAGTGTCTGTTTGTAATATTAAAATAACAGCTTTTTACTAAATGCATATAGATGTATACAAGGTACATATACCAAAACAACATTTTTTACTATTTTTGTCTGTCTGTCTGTTTGTTCCGGCTAATCTCCGAAACGGCTGGACCGATTTTGACGGGCCTTTACTGGTAGATAGCTGATGTTATAAGGAGTTATTAGGCTACTTTTATTTTAGAAAAAAAATAGGGTCCCACGAAAAAAATTCAAACTAAATTAATTAATTTTGTTTTCGGAAGCAACCTAGGGACGACGAACGCGAGCGAAGCGAGGGTGAGTCGCTAGTGTTATATAATGTTGTTATGTAAAGACAATACTTAATATAATATTTCAAACAAACATATGTCTTAACAATCGTGTAATCTGTGGTAGTCGTCTAATAAGCATATAATTGTTACTTTAATTTAGCTTCATAATCATATTAAAATACACTCAGTAACACATATATTTTTTTAGTGGGACTTTCCCCATTTGGAAACTAATTAGGGCCGACAAGCAATACTAGTATAATTTGATTAAATTGAATGTAACGTAAAAGCGCGACCAATTAACCGCTCGTAAACTCTTTAATTTACCAAACTTACCACGTTCAATTGACGATTTAGTGCCGCTTTATTTTCGTAGGCTGAAGTATTATTCTCTTTATCCGTTAGTTAGAGTTCTTTGAAAATTGTGTGCCGGCTTAATAGTGAATACGTATTATTATTAATAAGATCAGTTGTTAAAATTCTAACGTCATGAAAGCGAGTGATTTACATGTAAAATTCTTAGTACCGGAGTTCTTTTTTGTTATATCGTATTTTTTAGATAAAAAAACTAAAAACTTGAATAAATACAAAAAAAACACAAGTAAAAACTTTGTATTCCGACCGAGACTAGATCCCGGGCATATGTGTTGTCTAACTTGCGCCTTGACCGGTTGACCACGATGCTTACATCCGAGTATAAGAAATTATCGACCACATTCTGCGTAGAATAATGCAAAAGAAAAGCGCATGAAAACTCGAAAGCACGCGTTTTCCCAGACATGAGACTCATCTTGATCAATTTCTCTCCCCCGAAAGCCCCCATATACCAAGTTTGAGCGAATTCGAATATAAATAAATAAAGATGTAAAGATATAAATATACAAGAATTGCTCGTTTAAATATATAAGATATTAATACTAATAGTTTTTACAACGCCAATGAAAAATATATTTAAACTTCAATACTATATTACTACGAGGAACTAATGCCGAAATAAAATAAATATAGAAAAGAATGCAACATATTTATTTACTTTACAAAGGATACATTAAATATGAAGATTTAAAGGGACTAAATTCACGAAATCAAAACAATGCATTAATTCAACCGAACTACGACCACTTAAAGACGAAGCAGATCAAAAGAGATAAACATAGAGCTCCTAAACACCGGCGCACGCGCACGTCGCAGTTTTGTTTTTGTAAACATCCGTTCCATTCTTTCCTTTTTAAAAAACTCGTATTTAGTTTCGTTATACGATAACTTCAGATGTATTATTACTAACAATATTTTTATAAATAAATTAAATAGAACTTAAATGGAACAACCAATGAGAAGTAATTTAAGAATTTCATCATTTTGAAATTTTAAGTTCGTTCAAAGTGTTAAGCTTATTTGCTGGCTCAAAATGTACTGCCCATTGACAGCTTAATTAAAGTTTCTAAATGCTTCTGTAGTGCAGTGGCTAGCATATACGGCTGCACATCCGGAAGTCCTGAGTTCGAGTCAAGTTTAGTTATTAAGTCTTTCTGTTTATTAAGCCTCAGTAACAACCCAGAGTTGGGAAGTTGACGGTATTTCAACCCTGTGCTTCGGAAAGCTTTTCGTCCGAGCGGAGTATGAGAGTGACAGGAATAGAGTGCACTGCACTATAATATCTCCTGCGAAGTTGGCTGGTCTCAATGAGATTGGCCGCCGCGCCGTGGCCGGAATCCGTCGGGTGTACATCATAAATTAAAGTTAAAATGTATATAATTATTAGATTTTTGATCGACGTCAAAAAAGGTGTAGGTTCCATTAAACTCAGAAGTATTTTATATTGAACGATGTAAATATAAAAAATCTAAATGTGGAATAACTCCATTAAAAGTGATTTTAAAGTCAGTTGTTCATAAATTAAAAAATAATATTGTTATAACTTATTATTTACTAGCAATTCACCTCCGCTCCGCTCGGGTTCGTCCCTAGTTACGTTTTAACGTTTATCTCAGAGATGAAATATTTTCCGGAAGTAAAATGTATCCTATAGGTTGACCCGGATAACCAGGTATCATCATACCAAATTTCATCAAAATCTGTCCTGTCCTGTTTTCGTGATGCGGTAACAGACAGACAGACAGACAGACAGACAAAAATTGTAAAAACTATAGATTCGGCCCCTGTATCGATAATAATGACTATTTCAATAAGATTTTCGAAAAAATAATTTACGTACAGATTCAACTCAGAATTTTATTATTATTATTTATTTTTAAAAAGTTTAATTTTACACATACGTAGGCGCAGTATAACTTAAGTAGCTAATTAGATGTTATTTATGCGATGATGACTCTAATTATATCGTTAATTATACAGAAAACTACAGAAAACAAAATATGGAAATGAACTTTTACTCACAGTCGTTAATATAATTAATCATAGAGGAAATAATTTTGCGGTTACTATTAATTTGGTAGACTTAATAACTTGTCTTTTGATATAAAAACGTCTGTGTGAATTTTAATGGATGTATACGTATTTAAGATTATGAATAATTTCTGATATTTTTTTTTACAACATTTTAAAAGGTCGAGTTTTAGAAGGTTATAGATTTTATAGGTATAATAAAATTTATATAATCTATACATATAATAAAATTCTAAGCCGAATCTGTGCATTAAATATTTTTTGGAAAATCTTATTGAAATAGATATATATATTATTATAGATACAGAGGCCGGATCTATAGTTTTCAGAATTTTTGTCTATCTGTCTGTCTGCCTGTGACGGCATCACTAAAAAACCGCTGGACAGATTTTGATGAAATTTGGTATGATGATAGCTGATTATCCGGGTCAAGATTTAGGATACTTTTTACTACGGTAAAATAACTCATCTCTGAGCTAAACGTTAAAACGCAACTAGGGACGAACCCGAGGGGTGCGAGGGTGAGTCGCTATTATATAATACGTTTACCAGAAATAGCTAAGGACAAAATAAATTTGACCAAAGGCAAGCCCGTTGTAGATCCATGCCTTCTCTAGGCAATTATCAAATAATTAATTTACTGGCCATACATATTTATTGACTCGCTCTACTTATGATGAAAGTAAAGAGTTGGCAACTGCTGCCCAATATACATTATCAAAGTTAACAGGTATTAAGTAAATAATAACTTTTCTAAGCTGTAAGAGTTACAAGAAACTGAGCTCAATATTGACGCTATTTGGAAATGATTAAGATCAGATTATATGTTTACTTTTCCTTACTAGTATTATAAATGCTGTATTGTGCGTTTGTTGGTTGTCTACGTGGGATACTTACTCCCAGGAAACAGGAGATGGAATAGTTTTAAGGCTGGAGAGTCATAAACTATCTTTTAAGCTTTTAATTTTAATAGCATCAATACATCTATATTCTATACACATTACGTGCTGTGCCAGAATATATAATAATGTTAGAAAGAAACAGAGTTTGTTTGTTTGAACGCGCTAATCTCAGGAACTAGAAATGCGATCTGAAAAATCCTTTTCATTAGATATTTTCCCCGTTTATCGAGAAAGGCTATTGTAAAACTTATGTTTATAATCAAACAAATTAAATGCTGATGAAACCGTAGGGCACAGCTAGTATTTAAATATTGTTGATGGTTTAATTTATATAGAAATTAATATCTAAAATGATCTAGTTAAACGTAACAATATTGAATGCCTTGAAACGCTAAAGTGCTGCACTCTGATCCGAATATGCTCCTCATTTAACATGCACTACTGTGTCTTGATTACTCAGCTATTAGACAGTTATAGCTGTGAAGGTTTTACTACGTTATGTGATAAGCCCTTGAGACTTGGTCATCGTGACACGTGCCCGTGCGTTTAACGTGTTCAGATTATACAAGCGAGAGAGAATCAATTTTGAATACTCGTTGACATTGCTCTATCTAATTTAATTGTTCAAGTACCCTCAAATTTTCTACGTGACATTGGCATCGAACACAAACAATTGAATTTCGTAACTGTTTGTCAACTCATATCTCCTGCACTCCTGCCACAGAAGCTTAATAGAGAGCGCTAGGTTCATCTTGTGAATTTTCACTGGAAACCTTTGTTTTCTTCGTATAAGAAAAGCGCTATCGGAAAGCGTTATGAGTCATTCATTGTCTCGTAATCGGCGGAAGGCGGAAAACTGAGTGAGGATGAGTGTTTTGTCTATGGGGAAAGGTCATGTAATAAATAAAAAGAATTCAAAGGTTTTTAATGGTAGATGAGAACATTTTACTTATCTGTAACTTCGACTTAGATCTACAATCTATGTTTTATGGATGAATCATCAATAGAATAATTTTTAGAAATAATA
The DNA here is from genome assembly GCA_033884665.1 of Argynnis bischoffii washingtonia. Taxonomy (NCBI): domain Eukaryota; kingdom Metazoa; phylum Arthropoda; class Insecta; order Lepidoptera; family Nymphalidae; genus Argynnis; species Argynnis bischoffii. The sequence goes on from CM066610.1 coordinate 17,764,527, forward strand.
ACTAGAAATATTTACTTAAGTTTTGGTATGTAAATTCTGTATAATATTACATTGTATGTATAATAAAAATAAACATGATTCTTTATAGTTGATTTATAGTGGAAACGCGCCGGTCCCAACGGGCGGAACTCGCCGCATTCCCGCTTGAATGGAGCGCGGATATTGACGCGGGGGGTACCAGCAACGCTTGTACGCTGTGAATTGTCTGTATGTGTGCCAACTGCCAAGTGCTGACCTTATGTTACCAGTTAATCGATTAAATGAAAATTCTTTTCAAAATATAGTAGTGAAATAGTAAAAAAATGTAACAGGACTACGCATGCATATGTATTAGCATAGGTCATTGAATATACTGTGCTTTGAAGAAATTTGCTTGAGAATCAATAGAAGCGAGATCGTTTTTTTTTTTAGTAAATCTGTCTCTTCGATCGGCAAGGCCTTCTCGTAATATAATGTATAACTATATACATATTACATATATATAACTACATACTAAATGGATGCAGACTACGGAAATATGCGCAGAAACATGTGAAGCCGGAAACAGATATAATATGTAATATATAATATAATGAGAATTAAATATTGATCATATTTCTGATAGCTTCAATAACTATTTTTAATAATTTACTTTGCACGTAAAATAATCAGGACATAAAACACGTAAAGGAAGTTGAATGAAGGTCGCTTAGTAACACCGTGGTACGCGTAGTGTGGCGTACAATAATATTTATTTGGCTCTGGATTTCGTGTCTAGAATAACAACATTATTAAATGCCTGAATGTATTTTATAAACAAAGTATTAAATTTTCAAGGTAACATTGTTTGAGTGTGTAAAATTAGACGATGAGTGGTTTTAGATGTAGGGTGCGTTTTATCGATCTCCACTTTCCACTGTTACTGTGAACTATTAACGATTGACTAAAAAGTTGTTGTTTCTGTCATGATGATCCGAATGCCCAACATAAGTTTATTTTAGTATCGAGTAATGCACGAGACACATTAAGACTTTTTCAAGAAGAGCGACTAACGTATGAAACCATAACTACACTTTTTTTATACAAACTTAAATGTTTGACATTTCATAGTGGCCAAATATATATAAACTAGCGACTCACCCTCGCTCCGCTCAGGTTCGGCCCTAGTTACGTTTTAACGTTTAGTATAAATTTCTCAGAAATGAAATATTTTCCCGCACTAAAAGTATCCTATAGGATGGCTCCGTATACCTATGTCGACCCGGATAATTAGCTATTATCATACTAAATATCATCAAAATCTGGCCAGTGGTTGTCTCGTGATGCGTTCCCAGACAGAAAGACAGACAGACAGACAAACAAAATTCTAAAAACTATAGATTCGGCTTGTGTATCGATAATAGTGACTATTTAAATAAGATTTTCCAAAAAATATTTAATATACAAAGTCGACCTAGTTTTATTATATGTATAGATAAAAAAATAATATGCAAAATACTATTTTATACAGTTTTAAAGGACGGTTGTGTTAATGTTACCTACATTTAGCCGGTAGTATCGGGAGTGAAGAGCGACAGTTTCCTGATGAGGATCGCGCATCTGTTGCGCTGTTTATATGCCCCACTTTAGATTTCACTTGATTTGTGTGCATATTGGAATACCAGTATCGTACTCGTGAACAGATTTAGAATATTCAAATTAAAATTCACATTTTTTCGGGCTAAAGCACTTGTTGTTGTAAACTACTTGGTAGATTATTCATACCATGGTTTATTAATGTTTTTTTTTTTTTAATTTAAAGTATACTGTATTGTGTATAGTTCATGTTAGACTTGTTATAGTCGTTGTTCTTTTTATTACCGAGGAATTAGGTTTCCAGTTATTTAGATTGTTTCCATGTAAATTCCACCTGGATCTGGATTCTATTAAGAGCAAATTGAGGATAGTGTTTATCTGTGCCGCTTCCTACTACGAATCTGGCAGACATATTTAGTACGTATATATATGTATAGGTAATCATAATGTGAAATGGAGTAAACTTTTAAGATTTTAGTGAAATATGTTAATAATATTATACGCTAAAGTTTGTAGGGATGGATGGATGTTTATTGCTCTTTTACGCAAAACTTAACTATTATGCGGGTTTTGATAATTCTTTACAATAATATAGTTTATACATCACAGTAACATATAGGCTATAATTTTTATAGTTATGTATATGTTATAATTGAACGCGTACGTAGCCGCGGGAAAACGCTAGTCCTTTATAACTCGCGAATTACGCAAGGGAAGATAGAATGTCAAACGTCAAAGCTCCAATGTGTATAACAAATACTCTAGCAAAATACCTGGCTTTTATTAAGAATCCTTTACCGAGCGAATGTTTGTAACAAACGGGTTATGAATTTTTGGAATACGTTTAATGAATTTTTGGAATATATAAGAAAAAATTGATTGGAAATAAAGAATTGATGAGTATGGAGTGATCTTCTCATTCAATCAGCGTTATGTTGATGATAAAATATTATAAGGATTTTGTTTTTGTTAGATATCACACGGTGAAGTTTCTATAATACTATAAGGAATAAGGAATTTTGTATAGTTAATAAATACAAGTCTCGCTATACACAAGAATTATGTACATTATATCTTCTTTTATAACAACTTTTTGTACCAAATCATCATTTTTACGCGGGGTCAACGCGCTTGGCAAGTCGTGACATTTGTTGCATCTCTTGATGTGAATGACCAGTACCTGTTTATGTTTGTTTGTTTATTGCTTAGAAAAATAATTATTATAGTTAGTTCATTATTTTACTGTTTGCTGGTGGCTAAATTTATTTTATTTTATGTATGTATTCACTATTCAGCCTTTTTTTAACGTCCCACTGTTGGACACGGGCCTCCCTACAATATGAGGGGAATAAGGCTATATTCCACCACGCTGGTTAGGTGCGGGTTGGCAGACATCACATGTCTTTAGAAAACTTGCTAAATTCTCTTAGACATGCAGGTTTCCTCATGATGTTTTCCTTCGACATAAGACAAGTGTTTATCATATTGAAAATGATTTGTACATGAAAATTCACAGGTGTGAGATCCAGGATTTGAACCTGGATCACTTGATTACCTAAAGCGTTACCACTGGGTTAACACTACCTCGTTGGTTCATTATGCTACGAAAATATTATATACTATGTATTATCTAATAAATTAGTAAATATCCTAATATATCGCAAACGTTTCACAACTTACACTATTTTATTTACGAAAAAAAGTGGTGCCAGCGGCCTAAAAATACATTTTAATCTGATCTTTCACGCAAACGGCTGGATTAATGTTATTAAGATAGCGTCTGGCCATTACACTATCTGTTGGGGGAGCACATGATCGGGGGTTAAATTGCCATTACTTGACGTCCGAACTCCCAAATTTTATGATAATTTGATCAAACAAAGTTAAGGCACTAAGTAAAAACTAAATGATATTGCTGCTGCTGGTTATATAATGCTGCTATGTAAACCTACATAAAACTTTGAATGTAACGCATTTTTCTAGCTTTCATATGTCGTCTATACCTACATATTCACCAAAACAAATACAGTAAATATAATAGTTAATTTGCTTCCAATTTAGGGAATTTACGTCAATAGGACTGTTTTAATTTATATCCAGATTAAACGACTAGTTTCCGAGTGGTTTTTAAAAGAGCTTTGTACGGATTTAATACGAAACGTGTCCAAAACGTGAGCGCGAGGAAACCCTATATGAAATCACGTCTTGGTGAATTTAATTATTGTTTACCCGTGAACAATATATTATTTCCTCTTACAACCCCGAATTAATATAATATTAATCTTACTAAAATTGTCAATGAAAAAGTTTAGATGTTTGGATATTTGTAACTCAATCACGCCAGAACGGCTGAACGGATCTGGATGAAAGGCACAGGGATAGATTATAGCCTGGACTAGCACATGGGTTGCTTCTTATCCCGGGAAATGTACGCTTCCCGTGGGATAGATTTGTTTTTGTTTTTCTGTAGTAGTTTCACTAGTATATTATATTATTATTATTACCATATATATAATGCCCAAAACAATGATTTTCTAAAGAGCTGGCTCGCATATTCTTTTCAACTATTGCATGAAGAATAATCTATAAACCTATATTAGTTATATAGGTTTCACCCCGTTAAGGGATGATTTCCGGAATAAAAAATATCCTATGTTCTTCCCAGGGTCTCAAACTTATCTTCTTATCAAATTTCATCTACATCGATCCAATAGTTTTTGAGTTTATTCGTTACAAACATACAAAAATACAATTCTTTACTCTTTATAACAGTAGTGTAGATACTAAATAATTTGACACACAACATTTTATATATTATTCATAATATTAAAATTACAAAACAGTTAAAAATGTATTTTTTAAGACCTTATCGTTAAGAGTTAAATTATAATTTTATGTATATGTAACTAGTATATATGTAACTAATTATACCTATATTAATGCCGCTACTTCGGCCTCTTCATTCTATTACATTCTATCATTTATAATATATTTATTATTTACTAGCGACTCACGCTCGCTTTGCTCGCGTTCGTCCCTAGGTATATAAATAGTAGCTTGCTACTCCTAAGATATTCATTTAATTTAATTTATATAGTGATTTACCCTCGTTTTGCTCGGGTGCGTAGGCCGTACGCGGATTTTGTTCATAATTTCATGGGTTTTAATTTTTTTCGCGGAACCATGATTCTTTTTCTAAAATAAAAGTAGCCTAAGTTACTCCCTATAACATCAGCTATCTGCCAGTGAAAGTCCCGTCAAAATCGGTCCAGCCATTTCGGAGATTAGCCGGAACAAACAGACAGACAGACAGACAAAAATTGTAAAAAATGTTGTTTTGGTATATGTACCGTATATATATCCATATGCATTTAGTAAGAGCGGTTATTTTAATATTACAAACAGACACTAATTTTATTTATCTGTATAGATTAATCTATACATATATTTAAACTGTAGAGGTCGAATGTCATAGAAAAAATGCTAAAAACCGAGTGAGGGAGATGTAAGAAGAGAAATAGAACAAATCCCCTTTTTTTTCAATTTTTTTAATTCTCTGTCTGTTTGTACGGGCTAATCTCCGAAACTGTTATACCGATTTAAATAAAATTTTGCATAGTGGTACCTTATATCCCCGGTCAACATTTTAGATACTTCTCATCCCGGAAAATTAGAAGAGTTCCCGTGGAATAGTTAAAAAACCATAGTAACTTATACAGCTTAGTAACAAAAACTACTATTTGGATTTTAATGAACTTTTACAATAATATACTTCATACATCAGAATAACAAATTGGCTACTTTTTATCCCGGAAAAATGTACGGTTCCCGGGGAATAGATTTGTTCTTGTTTGTCTAGAGGCGAACCCAAGCGAACTGAGGGTAAGCTCCTAGTTATATATGTATATAAGTTTTGTCTCTCGAGCTTCTTAAAACGTTGTCTTCTAAAAAAATAATTAAAGCGATAATTTAAGCGGTAAAGTTGAAGTTATTTAAGATGTCTTAAAATTAATTATAAATCTCGCGTTCTGAAGATGACAGTTAAACCTTTACATTTTTAGTAAAACTCCGTGATTACTTTCCAAGTCGGAGGAGAGAGAACGTTGACGTTTTCTTAATCTTTCCCAGTACGACCTTTCTGAGACAAATTCAATTACGTTAGTAATTAGAAGCACTTGTAAAGAAGAAAAAATGTTCTGCTAAAGATATTTTACGATTATACCTAATTTTATTAATATACTAGCGACTCACCCTCGCTCCGCTCGGGTTCGTCCATACTTAGGTACGTTTTAACGTTTAGTATGAATTTCTCAGAGATGAGATATTTTCCCGCAGTAAAAAGTATCCTATACGTTGACCCGGATAACCAGCTATCATCATACCAAATTTTATCAAAATGTCTCCACCGGTTTTTCCGTGATACAATCACAGATAGACAGACAAACAAAAAATTTAAAAACTTAGATTCGTTCTCTGTATCGGTAATAATAACTATTCCAATAAAATTTTCCAAAAAAATTTTTATGTACATATTCGAGTCGAATAATTCGACTCAGAATTTTATTATATGTATAGATTTAATGAGTAATTGTAGCTCAGTGTGTAGAATCTTTGTTTTAAAGTTAAAATTAAAAATGTAAATTAGTACAGTTATTGAAAGTTAAATATCTACGGTCAACTCGGAAATAAATAGACCTGGCATTACAAACATTACAAACCGTGAGCACACTCGTCTGGATTTCAACAACATGATTTATGTATAAATGGTAGATATATTCCTCAGATCGTCTGTCGTAACATCTTGTACAGTGTTCCTTTCAAAGGCTCAACTACAAAGCGATCATTGATACATCTTTGATGTCTCTATTTGCGCATCGACTAACAGCTTGATGTTACCTACTTAGCTCATCTCAACAGATTTAGGTCGGTTCTCGGCAGCACGATTAACTTTAATTCGTCACGTATAGGAAAGGTGTTAAAGGGGGCTTAGTGTAAGAAAGAGTAGGTTGTAAGTAATATTAATATATTTCTTATACCTAAGATACCTCTCGACTGTGGAGCCAAACATTGCAAACAGACAGACATGTTATTTTCTTGATATAATCGAAAAACTTAAAATAACTATGTGTGAATTTAAGAATGGTATAGGTAATAATAAATGGTAAATTATGATAAAGACTTTATATAGCCTATAGTTAATCTTCGTATTAGTCAAAGACAGTCATCTCTGTTAATACATAGATGAGTATAGAGTACGTTGTACATTCAGATAGCGCTGTTATTTATTGCGATTTCTGGCCACTTGTAAAGTAATAGGTAGATACGTTTAATGTCTTCCGTTGGCCTTGATTAGTTTATTTTATTGCCGAAACGGTTACCGCGAGAGGTTTCTTGTACGCCGATGTCCAGTTAATATAAAATTCATAAGTCTTGTTCGTTAACAATCAAAATACCATTGTTACTAACAACTCTTTTTGTCACTAAAATCATGTACAGTTGTATTTCAGTGTATTGAATATTTATAGTCATAAAACATAATTGAATAATAGGCTCTGTTTTATTATCTATTTGGCAAAAGCAATTTATTCTAATTCTTTATAAATTCAAATTGTGTGGCATAAATTATTAAGAGAAATATAATGGTAACTGGTTCTATAGTATTTAATGCTATAAATAGGATATTACGTGCCTACATATATGGAGAGTAAACCTTTATAGGATGTATAAGGAAAAAGTAATCACTAAAGGTGGATAGAAAGGATATTCTATTTTTAAGCTCATATTAAGATAAAAGTAACTATTACGACCGTACTCAAATACCATATATAGCGTATTTGACAGATATCTGAGAGTATGAGCATCAAATGATAATAATTTAATGTTTGCAATGATATGTAGTTATCAGGCAATCCCTTGTCGTGCTTAATTTGCTTTGTCACAGGCTATTTATAGTTTGAGACGTCCTTCACGATCCGACCCGCACCTCGTGTTGTTAATTAATTTAATTGTATGAACTTATATGTACATACATATGTACCTACACAGGCGTTACAAGGAAAATTTAATAAACATAAGTAGATATAGTGTGTTGTTTAAACAAATATATTTTACTATGTACTATGTAGTTCAGACAATTAGAGATCATTCTTTGTGCAATAGTTGAAAGGTCTGAGAAGCAGAATGAAAAAAAATATAATAATAATATATTAGAATATAAGATTTTTATATATAATTTCCTTTATATAAAAATCCTTATAATTATACAAGTCAAAAACTATTTCGTAACGAATATGTATATATGTACCTACACAGGCGTTACAAGGAAAATTTAATAAACGTAAGTAGATATAGTGTGTTGTTTAAATAAATATATTTTACTATGTACTATGTAGTTCAGACAATTAGAGATCATTCTTTGTGCAATAGTTGAAAGGTCTGAGAAGCAGAATGAAAAAAAATATAATAATAATATATTAGAATATAAGATTTTTATATATAATTTCCTTTATATAAAAATCCTTATAATTATACAAGTCAAAAACTATTTCGTAACGAATATGTATATATGTACCTACACAGGCGTTACAAGGAAAATTTAATAAACGTAAGTAGATATAGTGTGTTGTTTAAATAAATATATTTTACTATGTACTATGTAGTTCAGACAATTAGAGATCATTCTTTGTGCAATAGTTGAAAAGTCTGAGAAGCAGAATGAAAAAAAATATAATAATAATATATTAGAATATAAGATTTTTATATATAATTTCCTTTATATAAAAATCCTTATAATTATACAAGTCAAAAACTATTTCGTAACGATGGCTGACCATGGACTTTGCAGGTGAATCCAAAGAGCATTTGAATTGTTAGCACGAGTTGTTTTAATCGCTGTTATTTATGAGTAAAATGGCGTTGATTGTCGATGAAATTAATTTGACGATAAACACGTTTATCGAATTGTTATCGCCTTTTAAATGGCTTTCATAACTATGTCTATCAATTAGTAAGTTAATAGTAGTTAGTAGATATGCCTTTGTGAGCATAGAACGTATTCAATTATTATTATTTAATGACTACGATTATTTATTCTACTGTCAAAAATAAACACTGTTTTCTTATTATTATTATATAATCTTTTAATATCTTATAATACATGTATGTAATTACTAACATATATGCCAAGAAAAATTTCAACAATTCAGTATTCAACCGCAGAAACCACTACAACCGCAACGCGTTGCGAAGTATTCCATTTAATAGTTTTTAGTAACAATATCAATGAGCTTTTACTTGGTAACAAGTCGGGTATTCTTCTATACATTGTTCATAACTTATGTTATTTGATATGTATACGTTCTTTCCAAGCGGATGCTGTGCGTACTTATCACTTATCAGCTCAGTATTGTCTTACATCGTCACGCGTGTCTTCTACCTACCTTGGCCTTCCGCCTTCCGCGTCACACTCCACCTCGCTTCAATACGCTTGTTAACATGACACCTGTTAACGAGAAATCGCTATACTGACTTTGATACGGCTGTTGGGAATGATCTGTGATTAGGTCTTAAGATTACTTCTATAGTAAATTGTAGATGCTTCGATTGTCTAGTATCTAGCTTATAAGTCTGTAGATCATGAGGTAATATCTCAGGTTTAAATCTAGATTCAAAATTAGGTTTTCCTGGCAAGAAATTATCAATAGCAGAGAAGTTTGGTGGTGCTAAACTAACTGGTGGATTAACCAAGGTTTGAGTACCGGAGCTTCTTTCTTTTTCTATCCATTTCGAACACGGAGTGCACATGTATTTGCGGATATACTTGTGCATTATGATATCTCCCACGCACACGTATTCTCAAATTGATCGTCGTGACGAAATTCGGTCTATTGTGGTGGGAATGATGTTGACGAATTTTTAATACTGTGTCTCTGTCTGGTTACACTACTGTGCCATTAGATATGATTAATATAATAGAAATTATTAATCCTCTGAGTATTTTAATTTTTATGTACACTAATATTATAAATGGATATAAGTTTGAATATGTTTGTAGGGTTGCCAACATTTCTTCGACGAAATTATAGTATTTTTCAAAATAAGCTATAAAAATATAGTACACTTCAAAAAAAAAAAGTATTTTATGGAAAAAACAAAAAAATAGACAAAGATATATTCGTTACTTATTTATTTTTATCAAAATTATATTTTTTTGCACTTCTTGCATTTTTTAATATTTTTTGCCTAAAATAAAAGTGTCATAATGTGATTTATTACATTCAATTTTTACATTAATGTAAATCAAAAGCTCGTTTTTTTATTAATGAAACACTACTTCTGTTTCTTTCTTTTCGCTATTTCAAATTCATAACTGAAAATATCCTTTCTGTGAATGCCGAAGTAACGAGAATAGAGAGAAGGTGTGAAATTTTTGAAATTATTGAAAATTTCGGAACGTCTATGACAGATGAGTATATGACGGATGCATGCTATGGCGTCAGTCAAAAGGCGCGTTCATAATCTTTTATAATGAAGGATTTGGTTTTTAGATTTCGGTATTGAAAATATAGTATTTTCGCGTATTATATATTTCTTCAACAATATAAAGACGTAGACCCGAAATATAGTACAATATTATATATTATAGTGCGGTTAGCAACCCTAATAGGAGGGGGGGAGGGGGGGGGGGGGGGGGTACTGATCCGATTCTGAAAATTCTCAACAACAGGAAGCGACAGCTACCGACGAGTGTTATAGACCCTTCATTAAAAATATATTTTCTGTCACAAATTATAATAATTGAAGCCGAAAAAAAGCAGGCCGTTTATTTGTCGGCGTCTACGAACGCATCCGAGCGAAGCGAAAGTAATTCGTTAATAAAAAATAAAAATTAACAAAATTACGTGTGATGAAAATAATAAATGGAAGTTAAACTGAAAGTAAATTAAAAACGTTACTTAACGTAACTTCTTTACGTTTCATTCGCGGCATAGAAGGAACTCATTTGAATTGCAAATTTTTATGTACAATTATCGTGGTTATTGCAGTTTTTCCTTATAGCATTCATAAAGCGATGAAAAAGATGTGCTGCGTGTCGTTTTGTGGCTGTAATAGCTTTGACAAGTAATTTGGCAACAAGACGTTTTTCGGCTCATCTTTTTTTAAATTCAAATATAATTTGCTTGTGTCCAAGGACAAATCACTTGCAGTGGACGAGTGAGCGAGTGGGCGCACCGAATTCGCTTGTTGCGGTGTCAACTCGTTTGACCCCGCTTCAGTGGCTGAGGTTTAAGGGGAAATACCTAAGCATAATGTATACAATAAAGTGTGATATATCAAAGATCATTATTAGAGAGTGACTTTAGATGTTTTTCCTTCCTTTCATTAACTTAAACTTCACTCTTTCGAGTAATGACTTTAAAGTTTAACACATTTTGAACGACTGTACCTTAATTACTACTGTCGTACGTACTTTTATATGTTATAACTAGTATACTTTACATTTTTATGGTTTATTTTTTCTAACCCCCGACATAAAAAGAGGGGTGTTATAAGTTTGACCGCTTTGTGTGTGTCTGTCTGTGGCACCGTAGCCTTTAAACGGGTGAACTGATTTGGATGCGGGTTTTTTTTTATTTAAAAACAGATTTTCTAGCAGTGGTTCTTAGACGTGTTTTATCAAAACTGGCTCAGCCGTTTTTGTGTTGGGTTTTTTCTTAATTTTAACTAAAATTTCAAAACAAGGGCACACTAATGATCAAATAAAATATAGTATTCGCAGTAAGCAATATTTGCAGAATATAACAAACGCTCTCGTGTAGAAGTAAAGTTTGTATTTGCTACAACATTTTGTTGGAATCGTAAATATCGATCGGTTTATTAAACAGAGCGTCAATACTCTGATGCAGTTTGCTTATCTCAAATACATTTTAAATGAATCGATTCTCCGTAGTGGAACTAGTATTTACCTCGAGCTACTCGGAAACTCCGGCGACCTTGCAGCCAGCCTTTCTGTATCCGTTGATTTGTTGATAGCCGATACAATTCGAAGCGTTCTGAGGTGCGGTCCTCTATATGTAATTAGTGAAGTCAAGTGTTAAAGTTTATTGAATAGGGCGTACATATAAATTTTCCATGTTTTTTCATATGTAATCGATATTTTAATTTCGTGTGATTGTTTCAGGTAAGCTAATCGAGAATGATGTATTCTGCATGAAGACGATGTTTGAAGGTATATAAATATACGCTATGCACCACGTCTTGGTCTCTATAACACAGTTATTTTTTATTTTGGTTAAACGTATTCACATGTGAATAATATTATTTTATTAATATTATTTTCCCTTTAAATAGTCCTATAAATCATTTAAAGGAATAATTGTTTTAATAAAAATGGGTATTCTCGTATGAGTTTAAAGAATATATTACAAATCCATATCGGCAATGGGTCATTGACAGCGGCATTGTGCGGCAAGGCTACAGTATTATTTAAAGAATCCTGTTTATTCACTAATAAAAACTGAATGCTCTGTAAATACCTGTTGTCCACTTATATAACATTTAAATTGTGAAATTAGCTTAGAACAAAGTATTACAAATCTTGACTAAAATGAGGCATATCTTTGAAAAACAGGGAAAAAACTTGGCAATGTCTAAATCGTGAGCTCATCGAAGAGCAAAGATCGCTGATGTCATCACGTATACAAACTGCGAGGCATGACGCTCTCGATAATTGACAACTAATTATTGCAATGATTATGTTTATTTAGTGGAATTTCTAGCTTACGTGTTGTATTTCCATGTTGAATTAGATATTTATAATCGAACTGTTTGTTTGTACGTACAAATTTTAAATATTTACCCAAATGTCAAGGAACGGTCATGTTTTTCGCGCATATCTTACATAAACACACGCAGCTATTATAAAACATGTGCCTATGTCTCCGACTGCATAATACTATGTCCCTTCGTTAACTTGTTCTCATCTTTGTAGTTCAGTTTTTACGCAGTCGGGTTTTTTTTGTAAATCAAATTGTTTTTTCCTTTACTTAAATTACATCTTGAATAGAATTAATGGAATATATTAAGTAGAACTTGTATTTAACTACTTAAGATTCAAGCATCTAAAATATTTAAGATTGTATAATATTTAGTAAAAGGGCAAAGGTGGTTATCGTCAGTAACCAGTCGGAAGTCGTGCCTGGAGTTACGCAAACAGATCAATAATCCACATTAAAATCTAGTGGACTATGTGTAATACGATTATTTATAGCTTATTGACGTAAAAATTGTTTTATTGTGTCCAGTGCGTGACATTAGATTATGAATTAAGTAATTGTAGCTCTTATTAACATTTATTGGAAATAGAAGCGATAGGAGCAGGTTACGAAACCAATGAACGACATACCTTCGTGTAGGGTAGGCTATCAAAAAATATATTTCTTATTAGAGACTCACCCTCGCTTCGCTCAGGTTCGTTACGTTTTATTGTTTAGTATAGATTTCTCAGAGATGAGATATTTTCCCGCAGTAAAAAGTATCCTGTGTGTTGACCCGGATAAATTTAATCAAAATCTGTCCAGTGGTTTTCTCGTGATGCGGTAACAGACAGGCAAACAGATAAAAATTCTTAAAACTATAGATTCGGCCTCTGTATCGATAATAATGACTATTTCAATAAGATTTTCCGAAAAATATTTAATGATTCGACTCAGAATTTTATTATATAAGATTAAAACACAATGCTCGTACATCTACACTTCACAAAAAAAAAATGCGGACAAATCTGCTGGCAAACGTTAGTAATATTTATAGTAAGATATTTAAATATACAGAACATTTATAAATATAAATAGATAGCAAGTAATTTTAAGCCAATTTATCACTTTGTTATCAGTGTTCATAATAATATTGTACGTGGGTTGTATCTAGTTTCTACTAGATTTTTCCTATATGTATTATTATGAAGTGTCGTCGCATAAAACATGTCGTATATAGAATACTAGACAAAAACAAATCTATCCCACGGGACCGGTACACTTTTCCGGGATGATATATAGCCTATAACCTTCCTCAGTTAACGGGCTATCAAATGCAAAAAGAATTTTTCAAATCGGATCAGTAGTTTCTGAGATTAGCGCGTTCAACCAAACAAACAAACAAATAAACAAACTCTTCAGCTTTATAATATTAGTATAGATATGGGATGTAGTATGTATCACCGTTCAGAAATTGTCATGTTAAGGAGCCGTTTTGATGTCATCATCATTCTCAATCTGGGGATCATTGCCGACTCTACATTGTAATGCTATAACGGTAAATAACCATTGACAATTATATACAATTGTATATAATAATAATGTCCTCATTGAGACTAGCCATCTGCGCAGGACGGCTTTACGAGGCAAGGGAGTGAAACACCGCCAACTTTCTAACTCCGGGCTTTTACTGAGAATTTCTTAACAGAAAACTCAATATCTCAATTTGGCTCAACCTAGGATCCGAACTCAGGGCCTCCGGATCTACTCAACTGTACATAACTGTAAATAAGTGCACAACTTTACATAAGATCGTTTCAAATTGTTACTTGTATGGTTTCGATAGCAATCAAAAACAGTTTTAAACCTATTAATAGATTACGTTAAATATGCGCTTACCCCACATATGTATATTAACAGAATAAATTATAATTTAATAATTAATTTAATTTAATTTAGATAATTATCCCTTATATGTAATGTCTAAGCATATTTAACTAATTTTGCTTTTGATCATGTGAAAATATTTTTATCAATTGGAAACCTGATTGTGTCAACCTTATATTATAAATGTGCAATAAACACCATTTTTTTGGGTTTTTTCTTATTGTATAATGTAAAATCGGCAGAATATCGAATTGACGTAATTTTTTGTATTAGAGATGCTTGATGTGGAGCTTACGGGCCGGGGATTATTTCTACTAAGCACTTAACGGAACATACACCATAATACATGACCCATTTTTTACATTTTTTTTTGACTAAGGGACGAAGACCTAAGATCCCAACCTCCCCTACCATGTTACCAAGCGTGGTATTTAGAAAACACCCCTCCCCCACGAACTGGTCACGTAGTATGCGTTAGTCCCTAATTGCCCGAAGCATGTGATTAGATACTTAGGAAAATTAGTTGATACCCTTGACTTTCTACGCGTAATCCACGCGAATGAAATTAGTATGTTACTGTGTTTTAACCTAATTATAAAATATACATATGTATATAAATCTATATATAAATCTAATTATAATATATATTTTAAAATCAGAGTATTTGATTTGCATGTTCAAGGAAGTGAAACTAAAACTTAACAACAAATAGTGAATTATCTAAGTTTAGAATTGTGTAGGGTACTGCCAGAGCTGGATTTAGGGCAGTGGGGGAGGACAACCGAGACCGATGTCCCGGCCCCGCTACATGAGTAGGGTCCCAACAATATGAATTTCTAGGAGTCCTAAATTCGTCTTCCTATATGAAATTATTGAACCTGTAAATTTACCAATCAAACTAAATTAAAGGAAAGCCAAAAGAACTTCTCGATAATTGCTAAAGGGTTTCACTCCTAATTTCCTTGGGGTCCTACATTCTTAAATCCGGCACTGGGTACTGCTGGTAAATATAACGAGCGATCGCGGGAAGAAGGTAATTAGAACGAACCATAAGGAAAGCGTTGGCCAATAAAACTATTATGTGTTTATGCTTGCCCTGCGTGAACTAGGTGAAGCGATATGAACACGAATATACAATACTAATATAGCTTGTACACATTTTGTAAGACTGCAATTATTTGTTGAACAATTTTTTACACTATGGCCATGTTAAAACATACCTAATAATCTGATTTTGTTTGTTTGTATGTGTATAAATAAATGTCAAATAATTTGTAAAATCTATACATATAAATAGGCAAAAAAAAAAACAAGTTGCTACCCTTTTTTCTCCTCTTTTTGTCAAGCGTTTTTTTTAGTAGATCTATTGACGAAATTTTGGAAACAGTTAATTTTTTTTATATACGTAGGTAAATTCTATTCATACAATATGTTTCAATAATGATTATGCTCGAATTTTGAATAAGTAGAAATATGAAGTACCCTACCTACCTACCAAATCACATTTAACATATTCTTGACATGAAAGCCACTGTTGCATGAAATTAAATAAATAACTGTTTTTTTTATTTGTAGCACATTATTTTTTTTATTCATACAACACCATTAGTTACAACTAGTTTCATAAGTTATTTTTTGTTGATCCTATAGGTACGTCGTTTTGAAACTGAAAATGATATTTATTACAAGCATTATTATATTACAACATTTCACAATTGGTCTCAATGTGTAATCTATTAGTTTTAAAATGAGAAACGTTCGAGTTACGTGGAATGCTGACTATGATATCATTGTTCAAGAGAAATAACATTGTAATTAAACCATCTCGAATGCATCTTAGATAACCTAATTGGTTTTTTATAATACATAGTTTATCGTAGGTTTATTGTAATTAGTAAGAATAGTTCAATCTAATGAGTTGAAACTATTGCTGTATTCTATTTAAAACATTTCAGCGTTCTGGGTAAAATTATTATCTCGCACGGTAAAACATACACATATGATGCGCCGAAACAAGCGTGACGTAACTATTGCCAATAAGTCGTGTAGGCAGACCTCAGGCGTCACTGACTCATGCTGCCCACAGTGAACATCCCAACACTTCTCAGACAAGGACTGCTATGTGTTAAACACACTAGCGAACCCTCGAGGTCGCCTCAGTACCCGTGCTAAGTAACATCTTATAAATAATAGATACCGAGAAAGATTACAATGTCTGTGCGTTACATCACATCGACTGACCTTTGCGCTAATCTTTAAAAATCGATAGACCCTGTAGTCAATACATGACGGTGCTTCAAATTGATCTTAATCCTTTTTTTAAATAACAATGTGAATGCGAGTACGGTGTGGTTACAAATATAGTTTATGAGGCGAAGTTCAATAAGCTACGCTTTATTGCAATGCATCGAGTAGCTCTTATAACTCGTAGATAAATAATGTTATTAATACCTAATTTCATAAAAATTACAATAAAAACTATAATGATAATTATAAAACTAAAATAAACAGTAAATTTTTATTCTACGTCTGATGTCTCGAAAATTCAATATCGAAAAAATATTTTTTTGGAGTGATTTGCTATGACTGAATAATACATATTGTATTAGTAGTCGTGGCGAGAATAAAAACGTTGAATTCGTCATTAATTAAACACAAGAAGCACTACAAATATCATACAAGTCAGTCTCGAGTGTTGCGGTGGAGTAAATGTATGTAAACGAGCCCGCGGAGGTTAGAAATTCTGAGGTATATTAATCACTAACCGCAAGCCGTCTGATATTAGATACTACCCGCGGTCCAGCCCTTCTAAAATATTGCGGAATTCGTTAAAATGCCGCCCCCGTAGGGCAAAATTTAATAAATTAAAACAATAAACTTTATACTGCACTAGCGGCTCACCCTTACTTCGCTCTGGTTCGGAATACAAAAATAAATCTGTCTCACGGGAACCGTACATTCACCCTGGATAAAAAGTAGACTATGTGTTATTCTGATGTATGAGCATTATTGTAAAGTTTCATTAAAATCCGTTCAGTAGTTCTTGCGTGAAAGAGTAACAAACATCCATACATGCAGACATCCATACACACTCATAAACTTTCATAATATTAGTAGGATATTTCATGAAAAATTTTGTCTTTGTGAAGTTTGTTATTGCTAATTTAAGTACGTTTAAACTAAATAAAAACCACAAAAAAAAATACAATAACAATGCAATATTTGGTTATCTTAATTATTTAATTAACCTCGTAATGTTTTTTATCTAAATAATAATAGGTAATAATAACATAGGAAATTTTGCAGTCGTCTCTCAGACAATATAGGTATCCTTAATTTGATAAGACTATATAGTAACTACAACTTGTTTTGGCGAGTACCCGCAAAACAATAAATCTAATAAGTATTTCTTCACATTGTTAAAATTACTATTTCAATATCGTTAAGTGAGTGAAATATAATTGGATGAGTACGAGTGTTGTTTGTTGCCCAATGTTTTTGTTCTAATCTATCTTATGTTCTAACACCGCCTCGTCCCACATTTTCATACGTTCTATTTCAGATTGCAATCATTGTTGTTGAGTAAACGATTATCCAACTTCTACGTGCTAAGGGAAATCCCTACTGTAGAATTTTTCAAGGTTTCCTAATAGATATTTGAAACATTTACATAATATATTACTAGTATTTTGCTCAGTGGTTGAAATCGAACACAATCATTGTTAATTTTATTGATTACATTAAATCTGGTCAATAGCCACTAAACAAAAAAAAACCACTAGACAAATGGAGGAGAAAACGACACTGAACTGTTTTGTCTTTCCCTATTTATATTTAGATTCTGTAATCTTCATTATCAAAATAATTATAAAAAATGCACATATGTATGTATGTATATATATAAAGTACATACCTAACATATATTACCACATACCTTTGAGTTTGGTCGCTTTACTCACCGCTAGGGAATGAGTTTGTTATTGTTTGAGTTTTAAAGGGATTACGTGTGCGGTGTGAAAATCAAATTAAAAATACTAGGTCTGGACGTGGCTGCACTCTGATAATAAATACGGTAATAAATACAGCGTCTATTATATAGTATATTATACACTTTAGTTTAAAACTTACAAATAATATCTGCCTTTGTAAGTAATATGTAGTACATATAATATGTATATGCAATATGCATAAATTATAAGTAGTCGTATTACTTAGACATTATCATACAAACTATGTATTTCTATTACTAAAAATGAAGCAAGAAATTAACCATTATTTTATATTATTCTTCAACAAGGTGAAGTATTGCAATAATCATTCAAAAAACCTTTTCCGACCATGCAATAACTATAAACACCTCCGGCCTTGAGTTCACCTCAGCAATTGTATTGGAAATCAGATTTTTTACTGTGTTCCATTACGATCTCAGTGACCTTCAAGACACTAAAATTCATACGACCTTGAGTCTTTGAACATGCTCATTTTTGCCATCTATTTAAAAACGTGTTTCGACAATAAATTTAAATGACGTAGTTACTTAATAGGTATCTTACAAACTATGACTGACTGTTTCGAATTGTTTGTGCGTCACCTTAAACGTTCGATTGGTTTTTACCTAATTTGATGGTTTTGCTCTAGTTCTTTCATAAGTTTAGGTTTCATAAAATAGTTATTAATATATGTATTTACATACTAGCGGAAAAACAGAAACAAATCTATCCCACGGAAACTGTCCATCTTTCCGCGATGAAAATAGCCTCTGATGTATGAGCTATATTATTGTAAAGTTTCATTAAAATCTATTCAGTAATTTTCGCGTGAAACAGTAACAAACATCTATACACCCAGACATCTATATATCCTCACGTTTCAATTCACAACTTCGCATTTATAATATTAGTATTTACGTACGTCCCACTGCTGGGCACGGGCCTCCCTTCAATACGAGGGGGATCAGGCCATAGTCCACCGCGCTGGCCAAGTGCGGGTTGGCGGACTTCACATGTCTTTCGAAAACTTGCTAGGTTCTCTCAGACAAGTAGGTTTCCTCACGATGTTTTCCTTCACCGTAAGGCAAGTGGTAATCATGATAGAAATGATTCGCACATGAAAATATCAGAGGTGCAAGACCCGGGATTTGAACCCGCTTCACTCGGACACCGAAGCGAGCTAGTTACCATTGTCTGTATAAATCTGTCTTCCTTGAAAAGATTAGTTTGCGCAAGTTAATTCAGCATGAGTTCTAATTTTACACGAGCCTGACTTATTTCTGCGGTTTACGATAATATAATTCACCAATCTGACAGAGCAAACAAATAAAAAATATATATTGATTCTGTAAATTTTAAAAGCCTTAAAGATAAAATTAAAATGGTAACACCACTAACCACGTAAAATTTTACTTTTATTAAATCACGTTAGCCGCTATCGCCGCACCGCACCGCAATTAAATCAACCGCTTAGTTACAATTTTTAACGCTCTACTGGAACGAATCTATTTAGCCATAGCGTTTGTTGTTTTCAATCAGTTTTAGTGTAAAGTCCAGTGACACTTCCCTGTCGTTACGTCGTATTTATATGCCTACGTCATGTTTTTGTCATATTACAATGCTTTACTTTTCAACCGACTACAAAAGAGAGGAGATCCATTCAGGTTTATGCCATTATCCTATATACATTTTCATATATTTTCCCATTTTTTATTATAAATTTCTTCGTTTCAGATTCTTACAAGATTCTATATTATGGCATTGTATAAAATTAAAAAAAAAAACAGATACTGTATTTATATTTTATTTTTAAAAACAAAAAGTACTCATAAAGAAGTTATTATTATTAGTCATTTTTAAATCTGTATACATTTGTAATTAAAAAGTATTCAGTATCTTATACGTCTTGACTTTTATAATTAGGTTTATCCTCTTCGTTTCATAATTCATAGTTTATGACTTAACGTTTGTAAACCTTGGCTTTACATTCGTTTCGGACTAATATAGCAGCAGTTTATGAAGCTTTTATAACGACACGGTCACAATCTGATTGTGCAATGAGTGAATTCAGCTCACACACTGCGCGCTGATTTTGTGAAATAAAATATCGATGAGCTATTATAAACTGTTTGACGCGAGCCGTCAGTCACAATATGTTGACACCCGACACCGGCCCATCCGCCCTCCGCTGCGGCCTTGTTCCGATTATGCGGTATATGCTATCGCCGACAGGCAATACTATTTCGATAATATGTGTATGCATTGAATTAAAAAAAAGTATGATGTCCATTTTTAGCGCCGCGACCCAATTTCAATCAAACCCGTACCAAAATACAAAAAAAATCCCTGAAATTGAACACTCGTGTATAGACGCCTTGGCGTATTCGCTCGTCCCTTCCACACACAGATAGTTGTGGTGCGACTGCGGTCTCTTCTTGAAGTCGGACTTGTCTGTACGTGAATGGCGGTTATTAAGTCTGCGATGCAATATTTTTGATACAGGTACGTAAACTATTTGGCTGAGAAGTTATACGATCGAGATTTATTGTTCGGTTTTATTGTCTCGAGGAAATTCCACTTGAATGTTAAACAGTGTGACGTATGCGATGCCGATTGCCGGTGGGTCGTAAACAGAATGGGGACGATACTTCGCAACTGGCGTAATGACTAGCACGCTCGCACTGCCAGCTCGAGCGAGCGTCTTGCATAATGCACGATTGTTTTGTTTCCAAAGCAGTTTTACTCCTAGATGCACTGCTAATAGGAGAATAAAGCTCTAGACAACTTTTGCTGTAAAACTAACTAAAGTTTAAGTAACTGGGTCGTAAATCAAAGATCGTGCCTCAGGCATTCGGTACTGCAAATTGGAGGCAGAAATTTCATAATGTAATACCTTCCTTACCAAAATTTGTATATCAGTTGTATTACGAATGGAATCGTTTCATGAAATTTTTTGTGGAATTCCTCTTAGGTATACCTAAAATCGGCATAACATGTACACTAAAATTGAGTATCACCTACATCATATCCTTTTTTATTCAGTATTCAATATTTTCCCTTAACCTACTCGTAATACAAAAGCTAGTTAAATCCGTTTTTTATATAGACATGTAGCACTTTTAGGTCTACTACAAAGTTACGGGAGGTACAAATTAAGCTACATTATGTATTAGGAAAACATATTTTAAAGACTAAAAAGTAAAAACCCACACTTAAACTTACATTATAAATACATATAGGTATGTATGTATAAGAGAAGCGAATGGAATAATTATGTCGTTAATTCAAGGAATAGGGGCATTTGCAATTAATGTAATGGCTAACGTTGGCTCTTATTTGCTGGTTGTGAGGACGCCGTTGTTTTATTGTTTTTTTTTACAGCTTAAAATTATTTTGTTACCAAACGCACATATTAGTATTAAAAATAAAAAAATATGTGTGTAGATTCGTCTATCTTTAACCACTTTAATCACTATAAAATACGCACTCATATGTTTAATACTGGCGACTTACCCTCACTCCGCTCGGTTTCATTTCTAGTTACGTTTTGACGTTTAGTATAGATTTCTTAGAGATTTGATATTTTCCCGCAGTAAAAATGATGCGTTCCCAGACAAACAGACGGACAGACAAATTTCTAAAAACTAAAACGAAAAAAATATTCTATATGTCGACCCGGATAACAAGCTCCATTTCATCCTCCATCATACCAAATTTCATTATATATCTGTCATGTGGTTTTCTCGTGGTGCGTTCCCAGAGAGACAGACAAATATCTAAAAACTATAGATTCAGCCTCTGTATCGGTAATAATGACTGTTTAATGTACGGATTCGACTCGGTTAGAATTTTATATATGTAATATGTATAGATTATGTAGTGCTATACTGTAAAATAGTATATTTTTTTATTTAAATCCAGTGACGTCCTCTGTATATAAACAAGTCATGTACACAAATATAAATACTTTTTTTTTAAAATAAAACCTCGACCGGTTCTGAACACTGCAAGCAACAAAGTTTTTTGTTAGTTTTGTTATCACCATGAAAAATTTACTAACAACGACAAACAAATAACAAACAGTCCGTTCTCAGTTGGACTAATAAATCTGTTCTTCAGTCATTGCGTAAGTCTTACTTTAAATATTTTTAACTTTACTAATGTATGTGTGCACTTTGATATAGTCTCGCGAGTTGGAGATAGTTCCGCATAAATTATAATAAATTTACAATAACCGAATGTGTTCTTTTTTTTTTAAGATTAATCACAAAAAGGAAACTCCAGACAACACGCGTACGGGAATTTATAACTTCATAAAAGTGACTATTATTTTAAATTGCTTTAATATTTATCGCTCACGTCTTAGAATTCGTAACAGTTCTAGATAAAACCAACAGAATGGGCATATTTAAACAACATAAGCTATTAATTAATATTTTAACATAACTCCAACATGTATGTATGTAGATTTTTTAACAATTTACATTTAAATTGCTGAGTTAAATTAAAATTATTTGTATATAGCGCCGCGGTAACTTCTGGGCTTTGCATGTAGTTACTTCTTTCCTCTAACTTACGTAACGTGCTAGTGGGATATCTAATATATTCAAACGAGCAATTCTTGTATATTTATATCTTTACTAGCGACTCACCCTTGCTTCGCTTCGAGTTCGTCTCTAGATAAAAACAAAATTATCCCACGGGAATACCAACGAGAACATATTTTACTTAGGCTCCATTTCCTAAGCCCATGCTTACTATTATAATTAGCTTAAAATTCTGCTAGATCGACTTTATCAGAGCAAAAACATTTTAAGATTATATGAGCTGACTGCAATGTTGAGATAAGTATTTTGAATAAGTACAATAGTTTAAATGGGTGCTGTTCTTTTTTATGTCTTTTTTGTACTTATTATGTCCTTTTCGACATTTATTACCTAATTTCATCAAGGCATGGCACAAAGTTTTTTTTTTTTTTTGTGGGGACGTTAACACACAGCACTATTTAGTTCCATGGTAAGCTACGAGGCTTGTGTTATGGATACCAGATAGTTGATACACTACACATATATAACTTTTTAAATACACACATATAACATTTAAATATAAACACCCATGACTGGAGTACAAGCATTCGTGCTCATTACGCAAATCAAAGCCCCCAGCGGGACACAAACCTACGACCTTTGGCACAGCAAGCAACTACAAACTGAGCCATACGTGTAGTGAGCCATACGTCTAGTTGGTTTTCACACAAAGATTTTACTTTTATTTATTTTTTTGTATTTATTCAAGTTTTTAGTTTTTATTTGTCTTTAAGCCAATTTTTTTTTTTTATGGTATTCAGTGATAAACGAGCAGACAGTCCACCTGATGGAAAGTGATACTGTCGCCCATAACACCTACGGTTCGTGCATTTAAGTTTTATGTAACAAAACTGCAGAACCGCCGGTACGTTATCACTGTGAGGACTAAGATGATATGCCTCTCTCCTGTTTTTGCGCTGGCTACCTTATCCTTCAAACCGGAACACAACAATGCAATCATTGTTGCTTGGCGGCAGAAAAAGATAAGGGGGTGATATCCAGCCAGTCGGACTCCTCAGGCTTGACAGACTTTCCTACTTTTAACCAAAAACTCCGAGCGACGTTCGGTCGCCCAGGATTTAATTATAATACCTACTAGCGACTCACGCTCGCTTCGCTCGCGTTCGTCCCTAGATACGTTTTCACGGTTAGATATGTTTATACATAAATAGTAGCTTGCTACTTTTAAGATATACATTTATTAAATTATATAACGATTTACCCTCGTTTTGCTCGGGTGTGTACGCCGTACGCGGATTTTGTTCACTTTTTCGCGGTTTTTGACTGTTTTCGCGGAATCCTGATTCTTTTTCTAAAATAAAAGTAGCCTAAGTTACTCCCTATAACATCAGCTCTCTGCCAGTGAAAGCCCCGTCAAAATGGGTCCAGCTGTTTCCGAGATTAGCCTGAACAAACAGACAGACAGACAGACAAAAATTTTAAAAAATGTTGTTTTGGTATATGTACCGTGTATACATCCATATGCATTTGGTAAAAAACGGTTATTTTAATATTACAAACAGACACTCCAATTTTATTTATCTGTATAGATAGGAAAGGCTATAAATTAGGAACTAATTTTCTATAGTCTATTTATTATAAATCATAACGATAACTGCTTTTGAAATTTATATTTATTATAGAACTATATTTATTGTTAAAGAAATACATCATGTTTTTAAATTACTAAGAAGATGATAGTCAATAGATGAATGTAAAAAAAATAAATTAACTAAAACATACATATCCATATCAGAATATTAACAAATGCATTTATTATATACTAGCGACTCACCCTCGCTTCGCCCGGGTTCGTCCTTAGGTACGTTTTCACGGTTATTACGGAATAAATATACTTTACACCTATGTAAGGTATGATGAGTTTTATATGCTTTACTGTTTGAGAAATGATTGATTTTCCATCCAAACTTCTAACCCCCAATTTCACCCTCTTAAGGGATGATTTCCAGGGTAAAAGCTCTCCTGTCCTTCCCAGGGTCTCAAACTATATCCATGCCAATTTTCATCTAAATTGGTTCAGCCGTTTAGTCGTAAAAAGGTAACAAACAAACAGAGTTACTTTCGCATTAATAATACATATTAGTATGGTTGTGGCTATGCCTTGAGGCTATGGCTGATGGCGTTTTATTTGTGAAATCATGTACATAGCTCGTATATTCACTTTAATTTAGCTGCCTTAACAAAACTACTCACACATGATTCCTTTTGTTAATGTAGAACAGTTTATGAATATAATGATTACTTAATTATTGTTTGGTGCACGTTCCTAATAAAGTTCTATCGCTAAGGTTTGAAGAATACAGCGATAAAAGTTCAGTAGTTATGTTCTGTAAGAGCTTTTATGCAACTGGACAGCTGTATCCGTAAACATATTTCATACAATATACTAGTAACGTGATCGCGAGCTTAGCTGTCGGGTTAAATAAAAGTTTTTAAAGAATAGCACTGCAGGCAAAGTGATACTATATATGTAGAAATGTATGTATTCAGCCCCTTTTTTAACGTCCCACTGCTGAGCACGGGCCGCCCTTCAATGCAAGGGGGATCAGGCCATAGGTTACCACGCTGGTCAAGTGCGGGTTGGCGGACTTCACATGTTTTTCGAAAACTTGCTAGGTTCTCTCAGACATGCAGGTTTCCTCATGTTTTTTTCTCACCGTAAAAAAATGGTAATTATGCCGGAAATGATGCACATGAATATATAGGTACGAGACCCGGGATTTGAACCCGCTTCGCTCGGTTTCCCTAGCGAACGCGTTACCACTGGACGACCACTGCTTGCATATATATTATTCCTCTTTTCAAATGAAATAATTAAGAGATAGAAAGTGACAGGTTTTCTTAAATTATATTAATTTATGTCCAAATTCTACTCTCACGTACAGTTGTACAACTATGTTTACATTGTTATGTATTTAAATAGTGCTTAACAGTTAATCATATTAACTTAGACAGCCTTGGCATTTAATAGTTACGATTATTCATTATTTACTCAAGATTCTACAAAGTTAAGCGGTCAAATGACTAATAAACTGTGTTAGCATCATTAATTGATAAAGATAAATCCATCTGTTAATTAATGCTAAGGCCATTAAGGAAGATATTAGGAAAATGTCGCAAGTTTAGGTATATGTTAGCCATTCGACTATGAGTCGATCGAAAAACTAACATATGTGTGCTAGGATTTGCTAATTTTTGTTGTTCTATTTAAGTGACTCAATAGTAAGAGGTCAAACAATATAGACTTCCTCCCAGTGCATCCCAAGCATCCTTCACAGACATATTAAGGATATTTGATTTTGTTTTATATTTTAGCAGCAGGCACTTTGTAAAGAAAATGCGTTAACCTGATAAATCCATAGCTTTGTTTGAATTTTCGTGTTGATTATACATAAGGAAGTGACAGTGATAGATGATAGCGTTTATATCACACAAATCGTGAAGTCAATCCTAGGGTTAGCGTGCCAGAGGGATATTTCCGTTCTCTGTTTGACTGAATGATGTTAAAAATACCATTTATTAACGCCGTCAACGAACCTGACGTTGTTTATCTAATATAAGAAATCAAGTCATAGGAACTAATTCCAAGGACAGAAATAAAATGTTAGTTTCACGCAGTCACGCTATGAAAGAAAACTTCGATATTCGATTCTTTCTCTTCAAAAGGATACATACTACGTAGAATACGTAATACGTTTTGATGGTTTGTTAAATATGTTTTTAACTAATTATCTATCAGTGAAAATACGAATTTTACACACATAATACGTCTTGCACCGCTCTACATAAGTCGAGCCAAGAGTTAACAACTTGACCTCTGTTTCAACACTCAGCGTTGCCCTTCGTGCTTTAGAATAATATGGGGGAGTAGGTAAAGGCTTCGACAATAAAGCTTATCAATTATCTGTGTTACTAACTTTGTATCATTTTGGATAAATCGAGAGAATTTATTAGTAAAGAAATATTGAAAATGAAATTTAAACCACGCCAATATTTTGACAATTTACAAGAGAATAGTAGGATAGTTTTTTTTTAATAAACCATAGGCAAGATGTCGCTTAAATATAATATAACCTTGTAAAAATTGTTTGTAATATAACAATTCAATACATAAATACATTATGGCGGCCCTTTAACATACGAGATTCCTCAAACAGATAGTTTCGTATACCTATCAACACACAAAATCTCTCCTAACTCAATATAATGAGAGGCGCGCTTGGGCGCGGTGATAAAACTTTTACTACTTAACTTTCGAGCTTAAGCATCCTTCACATTTTCATTGAGAGCTTTTATTGAAGGAATTATGCTGTAGGTGAAAGGAAAGATTATATTGAAAAGGCTGAATTGTTCTTTCATCTGTTTAACAAACTTGTGTGATTATATCATATATTTTATTTTAAAACGGTAGGTATATATATAGTATATAGGATATAGGATATTATATAGGATAGTATTAGGTACGTTTCGACGGTTAGTATAGATTTCTCAGTAAAAAGTATCCTGTATATTGATGGGATTTTGATCCCTCCAGTGGTTTTTCCGTGATACGGTCACAGACAGACAGACAAACATTCTAAAAACTATACATTCGGCATCTGTATCGATAATAATGACTATTTCAATAAGATGTATACATAATGTTTTTTATTTATTTATTGCATTATTTTGTCCCCAGGGAGGAGGTCCGCAAACACGCGGTGCGGTGGAACGCGAAATTTTCGTTTGTTTGCAAAATGTGTGCTAACGCGAACACAGGCGTGCTCGAGCCCGCGCTGCTGCGGGTCTCGGTGCGGAAGGAGTGCAAAGGTAAGAACGGAAGCAAACACCTTGAGTTTTGTAACTTTTATTTTAATGACAATATTCACAGCATCGATCACTGCTCATATTTTGTAATAATCATTCGGTGTAAATAAGTTAGACTTTTAAATTTCAACATATGACAGTCTAGTTTTAGTTTAGTTACTCCGCCCACGCATCACTTATTGTTAGTGAAACAATTTTCAGAAACCGTTCCATAGTTTCGAAGTTTACTTCCTACGCCCACTTTTCCCAAACTTTATAATGTAACATTTTGAAATGTCCATATTATACTGCACAAAATATCGTGCAATGCAAACCATAATATAATACTTATTCAGTTTTATAATAATCAGAAAAGTTGGCAGCTATGGATGGAGCTGGCTAAGAAAAGAAATTCAACAGTATTATATTTTAGAAAATTCTCGTTTGATTCAATGCACCGGAATACAATTTGTGAAGTTACTGAAGTATGAATCTGAATCTTCCGACAGTATTTCGGTTTCGTTCTGATATATGTATACATATAAGTTGATATGTAGGCATATATTGAGATCTTTCTATTAAAGTATGGAACTTTAATAATGGAAATATTGCGGAAAATCAACGATCAAAAAAGTACTTACCTAGTACTATCTAGTACACAATAAGCGAGAAATTTCCTCACCGAATGAGCGCATATTACAACATTTGAGCGGGCTTTTAATTAATTTTGTTTTTGTGAAAACAACTTTAACAATTGCATTAAGGGTTAAATTTACGTTGTTGTATATTTATTTCAACTAGAATAATTGCCTAAACACATTCGGTCACAGTTTTAAGAGAACTTTCGCATGGGATTATGTATCTAGTACATTTTTGATCGATGCGGAAAATACAATGAGCATAATAAATTAACTGTTCGAGTTACTATAATATAAGAAGGTAACATTTGAATAAAGTTTCTATTATGTAAATAAGCAGAACTGTATTTTGTTTGGATTTCAAAAATCTTATGAATATTTATCGGTTATGGGCAGGTGGCAGGTCGTACCAAAAGCTGGGCTTCTGTGACGTGAACCTGGCGGAGCTGGCGGGCGCCGGCGAGACCACGCGGCGGTGCCTGCTCGAGGGGTACGACCCTCGTCGCCGGCAGGACAACTCGGTGCTGCGGATACGAATCAAGATGAATATGATCTCAGGAGACCCGCTCTTCAAAGTGTACGTGTATTTAGATATATTATGTACTGAACATGTGAGATAAACATACCTATTTAAATACTAATTTACCTATCTCACTGTTTCTAATTTTTTTCATTGATAACACTTTAAAGGTCTTCAATAGCTACTAAATAATTAAAGAAAATCGGTTGACAAACACAGGAGAAAAAAAGTACTGAAGTACCTATATGGTCTTTGCCTATTTACATAAATGTACTTAAATACATTATGTAATACAATAATACATAGTTCTGGGCGACCGAGCTTCTTTTGTTATATCGTATTTTTTATATCAAAAAACTAAAAACTTAAATAAATACAAAAAAAAAACAAAAGTAAAAACTTTGAATCCAATCGGGATTCGAACTGTGATTGTCAATCTTGCACCTTGGCCGAGTGATCACTATTGACGAAATTATCGACTATATTTTGCGTGAAATAATGCGAAAGAAAACCGCATGAAAACTCGAAAACACGCATTTTCTCAGACATAAGACTAATCTAGATCGATTTTTCGCCCTCGAAAACATACATCAATCACCCATTCCAAATTTCAGGCGAAATCGTTAGAGCCGTTTCCGAGATCGCCGGTATAAATAAATAAATATACAAGAATTGCTCGTTTAAATATATTAGATTAGTATAAATGATACTATTTGTACGGAATGATTTTGAAAAAATGCAAGAGAATCCACAGGAAATAGCTACTTATGGTCTTAATCAATTTTTTACTAATAACTAGATTTAACTAGATTTTAGTCATAAGGCCATTCAGTTTTAAATATTTTCACGTCTCATATTTTTTATGTGTGTTTCGAAATTAAATGATACGAAAATAGGAAACGTCTCGAGGCGTCACGTACAAATTAACACATCCGCTAGAGTGGTTCTTTGAACTCACTTCCAGCAATGCCAGTTTGTTTTACAGCCTATTTAAAAACAAAATATAACATTCCTCTTACATAGATCATTTTATTGGAATCAGAAAATACGTACTATTACACAAACCAAAACAGTAGCTATTATTTCAACTAAATTACACTTTACGACGCGACGGTACCCATACAGCACACGAATATCTTAGTCATAAAATCTAAACTAACGCGTTGACCGGATCTGCGAAACTGATCCAATGGCATACCATAGCCGATACTGGTATATACATATATAGATTTATGAACACCATGACTAATTTTATGTTGTAACTTGTGTTACAGTCCGGAAAGGAAACAAGAAGTAGCGGAGAAGACGGGGGGTGATAGCGGGTCGGAGAGCGCGGCGGCGGCGGACGACGATTGCGCGTCCTCCACCGCCAGCTCCGGCTTCGGCTCGCTCACTAAGAAGAAGAATTATGGTAACGTGTCTATACTGTAGTCATTAGAACTTGTTGTTTTTATGTTAACGTTTTTGGACTAAGATAAATCTATCGTAGCAAAGGAAAACAGCAAATGCTGATGCTGCTGAGATCGAAATCTAGAGCAGCGCTGATTTTCAGTTACGCTTGACACTCTAGGTTGACGAGCTGATTTACAAGCGTTTTTAATGTTAAAAAGTAATGCTGTACATTTAAAAATAGTTTAGTTTTTTAATTAAAGTTAAATTTTACATCGATATTGTAAATTACTTATCGAATACGGATCGTCATGCGGATCTTGGATGGGACACTCGTACTTCCAAATGAAACACGTTTATTTAAGCATTTGTTTGTACAGAGGCGATTTGGACGAATACATAAATATTGGTAATAAAATCCAATGAATCCGTATGTTTATTTGTTGTATTGTTTATATGTTAATGTATTGTTTATTTGTTTTGGTGTAATGTATGTTTGTGTATATTCCAGAGGGCGTGACGCCGGCGCTGTCGTCGCTACCCTCGTGCGAGCTGCCCTCCCCCGACGCGGAGGACGCGCCCGCCCTCCCCGCCCTGCCCGCCCTCCCCGCGCCGCCCGCCTTACCTGACTACCCGGGTGAGCAGAGAGATATGACTATAATAATATTAACTGCCTCGTCTGTCTAGTCACTGCAAGTGGTTAGCATGTACGGCTGCAACTTTTGGTGTCCTGGGATCGAGGCTCCAGCCAAAATAGTTACTGGGTGTTTTTATTATGAAATTATCGAAACAAAACAAATCTATCCCTCGGGAACCGTACATTTTAAATGTACATAAAAGTAACCTATGTGTTTTTCCAGACTATAATCTATCTCTGTGTCAAATTTCATCCAGATCCGTTCAGCCGTTCTGGCGTGAAAGAGTAAACATCCATACTCACAAACTTTCACATTTATAACAGTAGTAAGATTGAGTAGCATCTTGGAGTTGAGAATTTCGTAGGCAAATCCCCGTGCTTTGGAAAGCACATTAAGCTGTCCTACGCTTGATCTCTCAACGCGAGTGTCGAATCGTATCCCTCTGAATGTGAGTTAAAATAATAGAGAGTGCATGCTGTGTCTGTACAGTATCCCGCGCAATTGGCTGTGCTAAGTGAGGTTAGTCGCCTTCAACGATGTTGGCTACAAGGACATTATTATCTATACAGATAAATAAAATTGAAGTGTCTGTTTGTAATGTCAAAATAGCTTTTTACTAAATGCATATGAAAGTTTATATGGTACTTATAAGTAAAAAAAAAAACAATTTTTATAATATTTGTCTGTTTGTTTGTCTTGTCTGTTTGTTCCCGCTAATCTCCGAAACGGCTGGACCGATTTTGACAGTACTTTCACTGGCAGATAGCTGATGTTATAGGGAGTAACTTAGGCTACTTTTATTTTAGAAAAAGAATCAGGGTTCCGCGAAAAAATAATTAAAATCCATAAAATTGTGAACAAAATCTGCGTACGGCGTAATTTAAATGAATATCTTAGGAGTAGCAAGCTACTATTTATGTAAAGACATAGCTAGCCGTCAAAACGTACCTACCTGGGGACAAACGCGAGCGAAGCGAGCGTGAGTCGCTAGTTTGTAATAAATATTCAACACTTGGCAGATTTTTGCTTTTAATGACTGCGGGGATTTACTTCGTTGGCATTTGTTTATTCTTATATAATATTTGTTGTTGCTACTCTTATATATTTTTTATAATACAACCACTACATAATGTAATAATAGTAGAAGTCTAAATAGTATGTGTTTTAAATGGAGTGGTTAATAAAGGAAGAGTGTTCTTGATCTTGATCGAAATTTGATTAGTAATATAGTAATAATAACATATGAATATGTAATTTCCAGGTGTCGTGATATCACAGAACACCGGCACGGTGCCGGGCGCAGGCGCGGGCGCGGGCGCGGGCGCGGGCTGCGCCGCGTGCCAGCAGCAGCACACGCACTCGCGCAACTCCTCCAACACCTCGGGCGACATGAGCAGCAAAGTTAGTACTTGTGCCTTGAATTTGTGAGAATTGGACTATTGTTGTGTGAAACTCTCTATTCTTTATATAAAGTTTCAATTAGTCGCTATTTTTAAGATAGTGCTTCTTAGTATTAATATGTATGGAAATATTTTTTGATGAATATTTTCCTATAGAGAATGATGTTTAATATTTCATTTTTCCCAAATAATGCTTTTTAAATTGATCATTCACTATTTACATACATCATCATCTCCCTACCCGTTTCCCAAATAGTTTGGGTCGGCGCAGTACATCTCCCGTACTGCTGATCTTTAATGCTAATTTAAGACCGGACACCTGCCTGACATCAACCCTCTTTGGAAGTTCACTATTATACATTATAATATGAATATCTAAAATTATATACATGTATATATCTAAAATATGTATAGAACAATATTAACATGCGAGCACGGTCCGTTGCAGGCGTCGGGGTACGGCAGCTCGGTGTCGGCCGCGTCCGCGCACTCGCGCCAGAGCTCCGAGGGCGACTCCGCCGGGGACTCCCGCCCGCACCACAACAGGTACGTCATACTCTATGGTCCTCTGTGGACTTTAGGACCAACTCTGAGGGAGTTATATTGGATTTTAGAAAATAATATTAACATTAGGACAGGATAAGAATACTTGCGTAATGTAGGGTAGTTCACAAATATGTGATACGTTTAAATAAAACTATCTTTTCGGATTTTTTCGCGGATTTATTTCTCTCCCGTGACCATGATTGCTGTAAAGCAATCGAAACGTCGGGAAACAAAAATCAAAATAAATCCGCGAAAAAATCCGAAAAGATAGTTTTATTTAAATGTCTAATATTCGCGTAAATCTAAGAAAGTATTATGTGATACGTGTGCGGTGTTTGAA
Source organism: Argynnis bischoffii washingtonia (assembly GCA_033884665.1). NCBI lineage: Eukaryota > Metazoa > Arthropoda > Insecta > Lepidoptera > Nymphalidae > Argynnis > Argynnis bischoffii. The sequence goes on from CM066610.1 coordinate 17,797,574, forward strand.
GATGTTCATATTTTGTTATTGGAATATATTCGTAATGGTAATATAAAAATATCCTCGATAAGATCATTGAATCTGAATGGTCTTAGATATCGGTAATATTTGTTCTTTTCGTTCATTCAGTTCTTGCCAAATTCTGAAGAGGTCAAGATGATAAATAAGTTAATTAGAATCGCTTCGTACCAGTATTCACCTAGAAAACACATCAGGGTAGGATTTATGGGCGGACGGATATATTTTGCAGTAAAAGTTTTAATTAAATTTTTCGTTTAAATATAGTGTACAGTTAAATAGTATAAAGCCATAGGATATTTTGTACAAAATTATTTGTTATAAATGTTGAATTATTCATATTATAACATCCACGACATGAAGGATGTCCAAGGGGATATTCACGATATGGTCCATGACATGAAAATATTGACATAATATACGGGAGCTTTGCATTGCGCATGCGTCGAGTGTTACAGTACTGAGGCGGCATGTACGGACTTGGTACTTTCGTTAAGTGCGATATATAAAGTGTTTCGTTTGTTTCTCTCGACTCAGAGCCTCCGCGGCGACCGACGAAAAGTAAGACGAGTTGTTTGTTGTGTAGTTTTTGTTATATTTTCATTTTTTTTATTCTCGTTCATATTTTTTTTATTTCCTACATTTTTTTTATATTTTCTATAACTCCCATTACCGAGTCATATCTCTTCTATGGCACCTCGAGAGAAATCAACCCGTTTGTACATAATATACTTAGTTGTGGTTTTTATGTTCCTTCTCTTTGTCGTTACGATGTTAATACTTTGGTGTCGGCGACAACCCAACAACCACAGTACAGCCCCTACAGCCCCGTACCGCTTGTATTAACATGAGTGTGAGCACGTCACTAACACTGCGCCCGCTGTATTGATTTATTTGATTTTTTTATTTCTCCCCCCCTCTCCCTCGCCCTTAATAGCATCCGCGTAGAGCGCACCACCACCACCACCACCACCATGTACGTGCCCTCGCAAAGCAAGCAGACAGGTCGAAAGCTCGCCAAGTTGCTGCTAGAAAAAACCATTCTCACCGAGACCTCGGACATGTTCCTCTCCCCCGACACCACCCTCACGTCGCCGGAGTACCTCACCCCTAACTGCACCCTCACGGGGCCCCCCGACGTGATCCCGCGCCGCGTCCTCTCCCCCGCCAGCGACGAGTACGAGACCCCGGACAGCACCTTCTGCGACGACAGCTCCTTCGCGATGCCCACGTACTTCGACCAAAAGAGGAAGGCGGCCTCGCTCATCGCCTCCGCGGTAGAGCCCCTCGCCAACTTCCAAGTATTCAAACAAAAGTCCCTCAACACGATACCGGCTCTGGTCGAAAAGAACAAGCGCAACGAGGAGCTGTTCACAAACTTCCCGTTCCTGACGCCGCTCGCGCACAGGAAGAACTCGCTGCTGTCCGCCTCGCACCTGCCGGGGCTGCCGGGGCTGGCGGGCTGCGTGGAGGACGAGTTCTACTGCATACCCTCGGAGGCGGAGGCGGAGTGCGGCTCGCTGGAGCGCGTGGACGTGCGCCGCCGCCTCGCGCCGCGCGACCCGCGCGACGCGCGCCGCAGCCTCGCCGCCTGCGCCAGGTGAGCGCCGCCCCACACCCCACACCCCACACCCCCACCACCCCCACCATCACCGCCTTGCTTGCCTCCATCGCGCACTAATTACTGGGTGCGGGGCTTGCCGTTTCCGCCTATTTCATTTCTGTCTCTATCTTTATTATTTTTTAAATTTTGTTTGATTTTTTTTATCAAGGGTTGTGTGCAAGGTGCTAACGTAGCAAATATGTTGTGACAGATGCCACGATAAGTTTTCGTGTTTTAAGTCATTATTAACGTGTTTCGTGATTGTATGTGAAGGTCCGTATCGTTTTGCAGTTTGTTTCGTGCTTTTGCCAATTTTTATGACGTAAAATGGATTTCTCCGATTTACAAGAGACATATGATTCACAAGTAATAATCGTTCATCATCGTGTGCATTTACATACGTGTATGTCTCTATTATATGTCAAACGGAATGGCTAACCGGCGGATCAATTTCAGTGGAATCAATATTTGGTATATTATAACGTTAACATGGCAACGCGCCGGTCCACGGTTCGCCATGCCGGCCACGTGTGCGTATGTAGTAGTAACGCAGAGGCCCGTTGCGTGTGTCCGGCGCAGGCGCGAGGCGGCGGGCCTGGCGGGCGCGGCGGGCGCGGCGGGCGCGGCGGGCGCGGGCGCGGCGGGCGAGGGCGCGTGCGGCGCGTGCGGCGCGCTGCGCGAGGGCTCGCTGCCGCGCCGCCCCAGCTCCGCCCTGTGCGTCACACGTACACGCGCGAGGCTCCACGCACACGCACACACACACACACACATACACACACACGCGCACACACTGCGCGCAGACAGTGTCGAAGCGCGGTGTGGCTTGGCTTTGATTGCTGTGTGCGCACAGTACAGAAATATCGAGACTATACACGCTTTAAGCAAATATTTGCACTAATCTAACCTATATACGTGTTCGCTCTCGAAGCACATTGCCTCGATTTTTCTAGTATGATCTCTCTTTTTATCCCGCCAGGGAAAGAGCGATAGCTATTTAGTGATAGCGATTATGAAATAAATTTATTTTTCCGGATCTTTTCACGGTTTCATTTCGATTTGTGATTTCTGCGGTTTCAAATGCTTTACAGCGATCATGGTCGCGGGAGAGACTGGAGACGTGAGCAATCAAAAATCAACATAAAACCACGAAAAATTCCAAGAAATACACTTAATTTATTATTACATTAATCTGAAAAAAATAATAGTAATAATATTTTATTAATAAAGAATGATTGTACTGCATGCACACAGATTTACAGAGTACACACTACACACACACGCACACACACATACACGCAATCACGTTCACACGCAAACGAGGACACACGCACACGCACGTACACATGCACACACACACATAGGCGCGCGCACGCGCACGTACACACACACGCACATACACACACACGCACATACACACAATAGTACACTAGTGTAGAGTCGGAGCCTCGTGTAAATGTTATTTCGATGTTGTGTCGTGTTCATGTGCTTTCCAGATTTTCATTAGACGATTTATTTAATAAAACAACTTGTGAAGTAGAATATTTGTTTGTTATATGAATAGTCAATAAAATAAAAGTTCTATTCGTTTTTTAATAATGTACTGAAATATGCGTTATTTTATTTTTCGCCTCTAGTTTTAGGTCTATTTGAGAAATATGGCATGATATATGTAATTTACGCTTAAGTGCATGCGCCCCGCGGGGACGTCGCCACGCTTGTTGCATGACGGGGTAGTGGGTAGTGGGTGGCGTCACGACTTTGTCCACGAACGACGTCTCTTGCGTCAGACGGCCGTTCGATATTTAATATATAATATGTAGTTATATTCTAATTTTCATATCATCGAATCTAATAATTGAAACTTTAATCTATCTTTTAATACGATAAACAAATCAATTTAACCAAAGGAATTTTATATTTAATATAGTATATAATTAAAATGTTCTTTAAATTATCATACTTAAATATAATGAAGAAACGGCGATGAATGTGGTGTGTGTGTGCGCAGGAACCCGTCGTCGGGGTCGCTGACGGCGTCCGCGTCCGAGAGCGGGTCGCTGGAGCGCGCGCGCGCCGCGCTCGAGCGCCGCGCGCTGCCCGCCGACGACCAGGTAGCGCCAAGCGTGCACGCGCGCATTGTACTGGCCAATACTCTCATGGAATTGACCACTCTCTGGATAGAGAGAGAAAGAGAGAGAGAGATAGAGAGAAAGAGAGAGAGAGAAAGAGAGAGAGAGAGCGTGCGGCCAATACCTGTCTTTTAATCCAAGTTGGATTTATAGTTGGAATGGTTAAAAAAATTAAACAGTATAATAAGAAATACTGGTTATAAATCTATAGTCTGTCTTCAAATTAATCGTACTTCAATTAATAAAGATGGCTTCTGGCCGCACATTCGTTGTGTCTCTGTCGCGCCTTTCCGCCATTTTTAGTTTACAGCTGGCAAAGTAACACTTATTGTTAGTCCACTCTCTATGTCTATGGTCTAGGTATTATTATAGTTGACTCGATTCCGAGGTAAGCGTGTCGCTCGCCGGGATTAAGAGTATTCTGGATGATGATTTTGTGGATGGTTCTTGTGTTTCATGAATAAAATCAAAATCTGTTTAGTGGCTTTTGCGCTATTACACTACTAATTTACATACCGAAAGTTTGCGTATGTGCGTGTTTATTGCTCATTCACTATTGGATGGATTTGGGTGAAATTTAGTACATAAATTATTATTTGCTGAGCTATTGTTAGTGATAAAATTTAACAGGTGATGCTACCTCCATATAATATAATTAAAACATAAAGACCACGCAGAGACACATTCAAACGAAGTAAAGGTATATTGCTTATCTGGATATAAATGGTCATTCATTTGCCTGAATTTTGATGTGTTTAATATTATTAGAATTTTATTTTTTAACATACAGCATGGTAGTTTACGATCAGTAGTACTCTGAACTCCTGTTTTGTTAAATAATATAAGTAGAGAGCGGAATGTGGTGATGACGTGTGTCGTGTGTGTGTGCAGCACGTGGCGTCGTGCCGCGTGGAGAACACGCGCGTGAACCCCGACTCGCTGATCGACGAGCTGCTGGCGGCCACCGACCTGCAGCCGGCGCCCGACGCCGCCGAGACGTCGGGCCTGCAGCTGTACATCACGCGCGACGGCACCGCCGAGCTGGGCTCGCGCCGCCGCGCCGCGCCGCGCCGCGACTGCCAGCGCGTGGTGCTGCACCCGCTGCACCCGCTGCACCCGCACGACCACAGGTAGCGCCCCGCGCGCCCCGCCCCCCGCGCCCTCCCGAGTCCCTCCAATGTTGATTCAAGTGTAAATATTCGATAGTGCCAAACGAGCTCGCGAGCTCGCCGCGTGCCTCGCGGATACAGCCTGTACAGTATTTGAATAAAGGACGTGTTTAGAATTACGCTTTGTTTTATTTACTTTTTCCCCAAGCTTTGTGAGATGTGATACTTGAATGTTTACAATTGACGTGTTTTTTTTTCTTTAATTATATAGTTCAATATGAAAGATGTTATAAGCTAATGTTATTATTGAGTTGATTGCCTGAATTATATGAACGGTTTATAATTAGTAGGAAATGTAATGGTTGAAGATGAAAAGTGTTTTTTTTTTTCTTGACGTCATCTATTTATAACGTAGCTTTACTGTAGATAAAAAGTTGCTTAAATATTTTTTTTCATTAGAACACGTATGTCTGTACGTGTAAGATATATAAAATATAGCAAAAATATAACTTACCTGTTAATAAAAGAATATTTCACCTTAAATTCGATGCAATGGTACACAGTTTTCATTGTTTTCTTTTCTTTTCCTGCCTTTTTTTCACTCAAGGTGACAACAGAAGAAAAATCAAATAATAGTCTAAGATTTCGGTTCACCGTATAAAAAATTTTTTTAAACAAAATTTGTTGAGAATTTTATATTCTACAATATTGATAATAAATACAAATAGCAAAAACCCATAGGAAATAGATATATTTACAAAAAAAGCGCAAAAAAACGATTTTTGTGACCTTTGACCTTCTTTGACCTTGAAATTTAATAGTTGCGTACACTACCATATGTAGGTTTTGAGACAACTTTTAGGGTCAATATATAAGTATTTACAGACTAACAGCTGGGTATCTCGAATTCCGAGGTGAACTTACTATAATGACTGGACTACTAGATGTCTCAGGTAATGTGTTCGAAAAAGGCCGCCAGACGTATGATGGGCATTTTCTACAAGTCTTTTACTTTCGATTGATACTAATTTGTTACAGGAAAAGAGTTCTTGTATTTAAAAAAGAAACTAAATATAATTAAAATTAGTTTGAAGCAAATTTTTGGTGACAAACCCTGTCTGGGTCGTGTTTGTTAATTTGTTTTTATCGTTTAAAATATATATTTCGCCTGGAAAAAGAGTGAGTGGTCCACTGGATATATCGGGATCTTAGACGATAAGTATATTAATATATGTGAATACAACTTATAAATCAAATAATTATTTAAAATAACATCCTTTATTTATTATTTTTGAATAATTTTAATTATCATTAGCGTAAATTAATTTATTGAATAATAAATATAAAGTTTAAAATTCTAATGAGTGTTGCTAGTTTTATTTAACACTACATATGCACATGTATGTACACCGTACAAACTTATTATCTAATGAAGGATGTCTTAATAATTTTATCTATATATACATAAAATGCTTTGTCATGACTGACTGACTGACTGACTGACTGATGGATCAACATACAGCCTAAACCGCTGGTCGTAGAAACGGGAAATTTGGAGGACGTATTCCTTATATGATATAAGAATCCGATAAGAAAGGATTTTTCTAAATTCAGCCCCTAAGTAGATAAAATAGAGATAAAAGATTGTAGGAAACTATGCCATTGTTAATGTGAAATACACAAAGTGGTATTTAGCTTTAAGATAAAAAATAAGGAATATATTTATTTGTTTTTTTTTAATTCATCCCTTAAAGGGGTAAAAAGGGGTTATAAAGTTTATAAAGGCAAACATTTTTTATGGTCAGAATTACTTGAAATTTGATATTAATGCTCTTAAACACAATTTAATAAATACGTATTTTAGCATTTTTTTTTAATTCATCCCATAAGGAGGTAAAATAGGGTATGAAAGTTTGTATAAAAAACCTACCTGTAAAAATTGCTTTTGGGCAAATTAAAAAGTAATCGAGGGATTGTTTTAGCTGTGGCCTCATCTAGAAATGCTACTACACTTTTAGAAGGTGTTAAAACGGCTTAAGCGGCGTTTAAACTCCCGCTCAATCTCACCCGAGTGGAAATCCGCATACAAAATAATGCATATATTCAAATAAAGTAATATAGCTCAAGTTCTCTGAAAGTGCCCACTCACTGTGTAGGATATAGAATAGAGAACAGAGATTACCTATTTCAAATCCAAAAGAAAATCATGTATACGGCTGGCCACAGCAGTGGCAACAGACAAAAGAGATAACCTAGCTAGAGTGTACCTGATGTTTTTAACATACAAACGAAGTCTTGTTTTGGCTTTGTGAACGTGCTACAATGACCATTAAAAACGATTGTGCTACTGCTTATAATAACATCCTGCTTAAGTTTTTTAAGACTCAGATATAGAATACATATATTGTCGATATAGTAATGCAAATAGATGAAACAGTTCACTATCCTCAGAAGTTCCTTAATAGTGATAACCAACCAGGTCTCTTTTCTCATAAACTCCTCCTGTAGGTTGGCACACCTGTAATGGATAAGCGATCCGAGCATACGTAACGGGATAAGACAGCGGGTAACCCATAAAACATTAAAGTGACCACTGCGTTTGCTGGATGTGCTCGAGGGGATTCAGTATTCATACCTCGAATACCACTGATATTACCTCTGACTATGCCTTTAAATTTAATCTAATGTAATTACTTTCAAAAAATTTGCTTTGTAACGACCATTAATAAATCTCAGGGGCAGTCGTTCAAAGTAGCAGGCATAAACTTAAGAGAGGATTGCTTCTCACATGGACATTATAGCAGAACCCAGAACCAGACAGAACATCCTTCAATGTGGTATACGAAGGTGGTCTTAATTAAATTCTAACTTTCTGTTTGTGACTTTTTACCGTAGATTAAGCTAAGTGCACCAAGAGTGATAACACACATATACACATAATAATAGGTCTTTACCCATGTAGTGGCCGTTTTACAATACTGGCCATTTGAAACGTAATTTATGAATGGCCGGCAATAAATTCTAAATTCAAATTAATATTACTTTAAGAATATGGAGTTCTATTTTCAAATTCAGTCATTAGTTTATTGATTAGTGTTTTGTTTTCACTACATTTGTATCTTTTTCGTCAATATGGACACAATAATAATAAGAGTAATTATGGAAAACGAGTTCCGTCGCGGTAGCATGCCGCACAAACGGCTCGCAATAAATATTAATGATGTGTACGAAGTACAAAGTGAACCCTACAAACGAACACGCGACTCGTTCTTGGTTTGAACGCCTCGCTTTGAGTTCGTCCCTAAACAAAAACAAATCTATCCCACGGGGACCGTACATTTTTCCGAGACTATATGTTATAGCCTATATATATTGCCTTCCTCAATAAACGGGCTATATAATGGAGAATTTTTCAAATTGGATTAGCAGTTCTTAAGATTAGCGCGTTTAAATAAACAAACTCAGCTTCTTCATAATATTAGTATAGATATAGAGTAGCGACTTCGCTTCGCTCCGGTGCATCCTTGGGTAAGTTTAAATTTTTTTGAACGGAACCTTAATACTTTTTCTAAAATAAAAGTTGCCTAAGTTATTCTTTATAACATCAGCTATCTGCCAGTTAAAGTCCCATCAAAATCTGTCCAGCTGTTTCGAAGATTAGCCGGAAGACTGACAAAAAATTAAAAAATTATATTTTTCTTATAAGTAGCGTACATAATTAATGTTACAAATCATATTTCTAAACACATCTTTTATTAAATAGAATCTTATTAATAGTGCTGTAGGCATCAATCGGCTATTTAATTCGTTATTTATATTTACTAAATTGCTATATTTAATTAATACTAAATTATATTTCAAATATCTTAAAATAGATTAGCGTTTTGTTTCCGAACGGGTTTTGTGTGTTTTATTATTTTGTATAAATAATTACTATTTATTACAGTTATAAATTATTTGCATATTTACATATCCAATATTTAATTAATGTTAAACTTATATTCAATATTTAATAATATAACAGAATATATTATTTCTAATAAGTTGCTTTTTGATCATTCTGGCGTGAGTGCGGGTACTTGTATTTAAAGCCGTGTAATGGTGAAATGGGGGTTGAGTTGAATTCAGGCGGTGATAATAACGTTTTGCTATAACGATCCACAAGTGCTGTTTGCCATCTTCGTCTTGCTGTCTTTCATCAATTCTACATTTATTTAGTAAAAAGCTGTTATTTTAACATTACAAGTAGACACTTCAAAAAATTCACTTCTAAATTGCGCCGTGTTTGACATTTATTTGCATTTTTTCTTTAATGGATGTTTAATAAGTACTAACAAGAAGTTAACTTAATAGAACTGAAAATAATTCTTTTTAAACTCATGGTTCTACTTGAGTGGTCTTATATTAATAAGGTAAAAAAAAACAGTTAATTTGTAAAGTATATTTTATTGCAATCACGAAGTGTTAATCATGAGTGAACGCCAATCCATTCGCGCAACACAATCTCATACATAACTGTGGACGGTAACATTGCTCGCAGAACATTTCAAGACGCTGCATACAAATTCATTTCATTAAAAGCTAATCGATTTAAGTAGACATGATCAGTACAAGAGTCATATAGAGGCAATTAGTTCATAATATAAAAATATCTACAGTGTAAATTTTACATAAAATTATTTGGACAGTCGTGAAAAATAAATACTACTTATTCTAAAACCACCAAAAGGTGTCGCTATATACACTTCACAATAATACAATCATCACTAGAAAACATTAGAAAAGTGTTCCTCGACGCTCGCGAGCCGCGTCGGCCGTGTCCCGTGCGGAGTGTCCGACGAGACGCTGGAATGTAGGAGCTCGAGCGTGGCCGGCGCGCAAGTACACTCGGCCGCTTTACAGTTTACACTACGCTTACTCACTATATATAATGTAATAAACTCTCAATATACAGACTTGTGTGTAAGGCACGGGCGCGGCCGCCGCCCCCGCCCCCGCGCCGCCCGCCCCGCCCGCCCTCCGCGCGGAACGTGATTTGTACTATATATATGTAAAATGTATATACATCTCTACTATGTTTACGTATAGTGCAGTGAAGGGGTCCCGAAGGGGCGCGGAGAGCGCGGGGGGCGCGGGGTCGCGGGGCGTCTCGGCGGCGGGGCGCGGTAGGTCCGACGGCGCAGGTGGCGACCCCGACGTTAAGAGTACAAAATTACAACTAATACAATACAACAGGCCGGCCCGCCGCGGCGGGCGGCTAGCTACCGCAGATACCTTATAAATATTTATTAATTACATAATTGGTATATCAGAATTCGGCGACAGTCGCTCGCTCGTCGCGACGGGAGTGCGGGGAGTGCGGGGAGTGCGGGGAGGGGCCGCTATATGAGGCGCTCCTCGGGCGGCGGCTTGAGCGCGTGCGTGATCATCTCGGCGCGCGGGTTGCAGTACTCCTGGCCGGAGGGCGAGTAGGTGCCGCGCGTGGCGCGCTTGCGCCGCGCCTGCGCCGCCAGCGCCGCCAGCGCCGCGCCGCCCAGCGCCAGCGCCAGCAGCGCGCCGCCCACGCCCAGCCAGATGTGCGTCGCCGCCGCGCCGCCCGCCCCCACCTCCATGGACACCGCCTGCGCGCGCACACACATTCTAAATACTTTCATGTTTTGGGCACGTATGTAATAAGTACAACGAAAAATTCACGTATATTAATTTTCATACTTGCTCAATCACACAGTTCACAAAATCAATTCGAGAATTAAAAATTCATTTAAATCAAATTTCAGATTTTTTTTTCGTGATCGTATATTAGTGGAACCTTTGTATTGGTATAATACTATGTGATTTTTTTCATGTGTTTCCCGTAAATGTCTTAAATACTGTTTGTTCCCCAGAATAAATAAATAAACAAATACAATCACTACTATATGGGTAATAATTCAAAGTATAACAGCGCAATAGCAACGCGTGGCGCGCGTGTACCTGGTGCGAGCAGTTCTTGCCGGTCCAGCCGTCCGCGCACTCGCAGTGATCGTATATTAGTGGAACCTTTGTATTGGTATAATACTATGTGATTTTTTTCATGTGTTTCCCGTAAATGTCTTAAATACTGTTTGTTCCCCAGAATAAATAAATAAACAAATACAATCACTACTATATGGGTAATAATTCAAAGTATAACAGCGCAATAGCAACGCGTGGCGCGCGTGTACCTGGTGCGAGCAGTTCTTGCCGGTCCAGCCGTCCGCGCACTCGCACACGTAGTCCACGGCGGCGGCGCAGCGCTGCTGGCAGCGGCCGTGCAGGCAGGGCCCGCCCTCCGCCCCCGCACCCGCGCACGGGTCCGCCAGCGCGCACTCGTGCCCGCAGTAGCCCTCCGCGCACTCGCAACTGAACACACATATATATATTTTATACACTATTCACTTGAGGAATAATGATATAATTAGGTTTAAAAAGTAAAAATGAGTTTGTAAATTAGCAGTTCTTTGTCTTAGTCTCTTGCAGTCAATTGTTTGTAAATGTCATAACGTATAAGGCGATGCAGTCCGCACTCCGCACTCACGTGTAGCCGCCGGGCAGGTTGCGGCAGAGGCCGGGCCCGCAGTCCACGGCCGCCGCCGCGCACTCGTCCACGTCCAGCTCGCAGCGCGCGCCCTCCCACTCTGCAACAGACCGTACAACATACACAAACATGATCAAACTACATCTTATCAGCTGTGACAGATGAAATCATTATAACTACTTTGATGTTACACTTTTAAATTTTTTTTTTGTAAGGCGTTTATTTCAGAAAAGACCTATATAGATGATATACTTAAAAAGCAAAACCTTATCTAAATACAAACTTGATCCATATAGTTACAAACGTTTTCGAGATACACGAAATTAATTTATATATAAAAATTGCATGATTTCTTGCAATTGCATTGCATATGATTTACATACAGTATTATACTTATAATTTAATATTATATGTGATACGAATCTTTTAGTCAACAAATACCTTTTTTTATAAAATGATGTAATTTATAATAAGAACAAGTAACAAAATTTGTAGGGGGATAAATAATACATCATTATCAACCAACTTGTAGAGTGAAAAAAATATTGAAATAAATAAATATTTCAATACACAAAAACAAAAAAACCATCAAAAGTTTCATGCTAAAAACAACCTAACATATAGGTATCAATGTCGAAAGAGATCGACCTACATATATTTTACAGCTGTGAGCTGCTAGAGTGAATTATTTTGATCAAAAACAGATACATTAAGAGATATACCGACATCTATACATATAATAAAATTTCAACTAAGCCGAATCTGTACATTAAATATTTTTTGAAAAATCTTATTGAAATAGCCATTATTATCGATACAGAGACCGAATCTATAGTTTTAAGAATTTTTGTCTGTCTGTCTGTCTGTATGTTATCGCATCATGAGAAAACAACTGGACAGATTTTGATAAAATTTGGTATGATGACAGCTCCGGGTCAACATATAAGATACTTTTTACCGCAGGAAAATATCTGATTTCTGAGAAAAAATACAAAAACTGCAATGTAATACAATAGGTACCAATATGTAAAACCTAAGAATTTGGTTTTTGGTCACCTAAACGCAGGCGAAGCCGCGAGCAATGCTAGTTTAATATACAATTGAAAATTATCCTCAAAACAATCAATTGAAATGCAGATAGATAAGGAGTCATTATTATATCATTTAATCAGCATTCAACACCAATAAATGAATAAAATATGTACATACATACAGATACTAATAAATTCGAAACAATCATGAGTCAATTCTAAGAATGGATATTGAGAATAAAGAAGTTACTTCAACTTCCAACTGACATAATTATATAATGAAAAATGTTTAGAAAACGTCAGATAAAAAAAATAATATACAATTTTCAAATACATCATTTGCCTATAAAAATGTGTACTTCATTCAATATGTATATGACATACCCAACCCACATAGCGCAATTAGAATCACTATCCACGTACTAGTCCGCCGCACCATCTTCGTAACATCACTGACACCACCACACCACCACACCACCCACAACGCACAGACCGACACTATCCTTGGCTATCCTACACTAAGTACTGCTATTTCCATCACATTTTACGCATAATGCCGGATTAATTTCAATAAAAACGAATTTCTAAGCATTTTTTGCGCATACTGCGTCGAGACTGGGGCAACCTCACGGCAAGGCCAGTGATTCACAAACTGTGATGTTTCCTGCTGTTATCAATGTCGCAAGACGTCACCTTGCCTCAATTGACGACCGTTTATTAATTACTCATGCGTTTACATTGCCTGATTCGCGTTTTATTGTTAACTTAGTGGTTTTCATGGGAAATATATCTATAATAATTATTTTTTATATATCAGTAACAATATGTTTTAATTCAAGCTCATAATATTTCAACAAGAATAAATAAGATCAATATTTATTTATCATTTGAATAAGAACGCCATTTAAATGTTATTTTAAAAATCAAATGTATATTATATGTAATTTATAAGGTAAGTTTGAGAATCATTGCTCTGTTATCAGTGGCTATCTATAGAACTAGATCGCAGGCGATGGCGTGTCACTGTACGTGGACTGATAAGATGCCGAAACGCTGTATTGAAAATAATAGAGTGCGCTGATAAAAAATTTATTTATATTTATTATGCACATTTGTTTTATAGAGAAAATAAATACCTACCTGACTTAATTTTTTTTTTTTGCATATAAATAGTTTTTGACAATATTTTATTTATTAGTGGGCAATGTATGTAATGTATGAGCTTTGCAATCATAAAAATCATATATACATAACTTAAAATATAATTATTTTTCTCATACATATAATATTAAATGAGCAATTTTTGTATAGAAATTTATTTTCAAATCGTTAAAGCCATTTCCGTCACATACAGTGACGGATTTGGATCAAATTTTGTAATTAGATTAGGTTTTCCTTTAAAGTTCAATATAGGTGTCTTTTCTGAAAAAACACAATTTTACTAAAAATGCCGAACGAAACTCGGTCACCCGGGGACATTTTATTAACGTTTTAACTTTTAACTATAAAATGTACTTTAAAGAGTATCTGTTTGTTGTTCATTTAGACACACTGACATCACATCACATTAATATTGTTCTACTGAAATATATACTTACTTATAAATAAAATGGAAGGTTTTGCGTATCATTATAAAAATCTTTTATTAAGCTCGTGTGGTTATTTCTTTGATATGAAATATCAAATGACCATTAAAAAATATTCATTTGTACTTCCTAATTTTTATCGTTCGAACAGATTTTAATGAAATTTTGACTAGCAAGTAGAGAATTCGGGTGTGATACACAATTGAAGTATTTATCACTCACATGTGTGTGTGTGTGTGTGTGTGTGTGTGTGTGTGTGTGTGTGTGTGTGTGTGTGTGTGTGTGTGTGTGTGTGTGTGTGTGTGTGTGTGTGTGTGTGTGTGTGTGTGTGTGTGTGTGTGTGTGTGTGTGTGTGTGTGTGTGTGTGTGTGTGTGTGTGTGTGTGTGTGTGTGTGTGTGTGTGTGTGTGTGTGTGTGTGTGTGTGTGTGTGTGTGTGTGTGTGTGTGTGTGTGTGTGTGTGTGTGTGTGTGTGTGTGTGTGTGTGTGTGTGTGTGTGTGTGTGTGTGTGTGTGTGTGTGTGTGTGTGTGTGTGTGTGTGTGTGTGTGTGTGTGTGTGTGTGTGTGTGTGTGTGTGTGTGTGTGTGTGTGTGTGTGTGTGTGTGTGTGTGTGTGTGTGTGTGTGTGTGTGTGTGTGTGTGTGTGTGTGTGTGTGTGTGTGTGTGTGTGTGTGTGTGTGTGTGTGTGTGTGTGTGTGTGTGTGTGTGTGTGTGTGTGTGTGTGTGTGTGTGTGTGTGTGTGTGTGTGTGTGTGTGTGTGTGTGTGTGTGTGTGTGTGTGTGTGTGTGTGTGTGTGTGTGTGTGTGTGTGTGTGTGTGTGTGTGTGTGTGTGTGTGTGTGTGTGTGTGTGTGTGTGTGTGTGTGTGTGTGTGTGTGTGTGTGTGTGTGTGTGTGTGTGTGTGTGTGTGTGTGTGTGTGTGTGTGTGTGTGTGTGTGTGTGTGTGTGTGTGTGTGTGTGTGTGTGTGTGTGTGTGTGTGTGTGTGTGTGTGTGTGTGTGTGTGTGTGTGTGTGTGTGTGTGTGTGTGTGTGTGTGTGTGTGTGTGTGTGTGTGTGTGTGTGTGTGTGTGTGTGTGTGTGTGTGTGTGTGTGTGTGTGTGTGTGTGTGTGTGTGTGTGTGTGTGTGTGTGTGTGTGTGTGTGTGTGTGTGTGTGTGTGTGTGTGTGTGTGTGTGTGTGTGTGTGTGTGTGTGTGTGTGTGTGTGTGTGTGTGTGTGTGTGTGTGTGTGTGTGTGTGTGTGTGTGTGTGTGTGTGTGTGTGTGTGTGTGTGTGTGTGTGTGTGTGTGTGTGTGTGTGTGTGTGTGTGTGTGTGTGTGTGTGTGTGTGTGTGTGTGTGTGTGTGTGTGTGTGTGTGTGTGTGTGTGTGTGTGTGTGTGTGTGTGTGTGTGTGTGTGTGTGTGTGTGTGTGTGTGTGTGTGTGTGTGTGTGTGTGTGTGTGTGTGTGTGTGTGTGTGTGTGTGTGTGTGTGTGTGTGTGTGTGTGTGTGTGTGTGTGTGTGTGTGTGTGTGTGTGTGTGTGTGTGTGTGTGTGTGTGTGTGTGTGTGTGTGTGTGTGTGTGTGTGTGTGTGTGTGTGTGTGTGTGTGTGTGTGTGTGTGTGTGTGTGTGTGTGTGTGTGTGTGTGTGTGTGTGTGTGTGTGTGTGTGTGTGTGTGTGTGTGTGTGTGTGTGTGTGTGTGTGTGTGTGTGTGTGTGTGTGTGTGTGTGTGTGTGTGTGTGTGTGTGTGTGTGTGTGTGTGTGTGTGTGTGTGTGTGTGTGTGTGTGTGTGTGTGTGTGTGTGTGTGTGTGTGTGTGTGTGTGTGTGTGTGTGTGTGTGTGTGTGTGTGTGTGTGTGTGTGTGTGTGTGTGTGTGTGTGTGTGTGTGTGTGTGTGTGTGTGTGTGTGTGTGTGTGTGTGTGTGTGTGTGTGTGTGTGTGTGTGTGTGTGTGTGTGTGTGTGTGTGTGTGTGTGTGTGTGTGTGTGTGTGTGTGTGTGTGTGTGTGTGTGTGTGTGTGTGTGTGTGTGTGTGTGTGTGTGTGTGTGTGTGTGTGTGTGTGTGTGTGTGTGTGTGTGTGTGTGTGTGTGTGTGTGTGTGTGTGTGTGTGTGTGTGTGTGTGTGTGTGTGTGTGTGTGTGTGTGTGTGTGTGTGTGTGTGTGTGTGTGTGTGTGTGTGTGTGTGTGTGTGTGTGTGTGTGTGTGTGTGTGTGTGTGTGTGTGTGTGTGTGTGTGTGTGTGTGTGTGTGTGTGTGTGTGTGTGTGTGTGTGTGTGTGTGTGTGTGTGTGTGTGTGTGTGTGTGTGTGTGTGTGTGTGTGTGTGTGTGTGTGTGTGTGTGTGTGTGTGTGTGTGTGTGTGTGTGTGTGTGTGTGTGTGTGTGTGTGTGTGTGTGTGTGTGTGTGTGTGTGTGTGTGTGTGTGTGTGTGTGTGTGTGTGTGTGTGTGTGTGTGTGTGTGTGTGTGTGTGTGTGTGTGTGTGTGTGTGTGTGTGTGTGTGTGTGTGTGTGTGTGTGTGTGTGTGTGTGTGTGTGTGTGTGTGTGTGTGTGTGTGTGTGTGTGTGTGTGTGTGTGTGTGTGTGTGTGTGTGTGTGTGTGTGTGTGTGTGTGTGTGTGTGTGTGTGTGTGTGTGTGTGTGTGTGTGTGTGTGTGTGTGTGTGTGTGTGTGTGTGTGTGTGTGTGTGTGTGTGTGTGTGTGTGTGTGTGTGTGTGTGTGTGTGTGTGTGTGTGTGTGTGTGTGTGTGTGTGTGTGTGTGTGTGTGTGTGTGTGTGTGTGTGTGTGTGTGTGTGTGTGTGTGTGTGTGTGTGTGTGTGTGTGTGTGTGTGTGTGTGTGTGTGTGTGTGTGTGTGTGTGTGTGTGTGTGTGTGTGTGTGTGTGTGTGTGTGTGTGTGTGTGTGTGTGTGTGTGTGTGTGTGTGTGTGTGTGTGTGTGTGTGTGTGTGTGTGTGTGTGTGTGTGTGTGTGTGTGTGTGTGTGTGTGTGTGTGTGTGTGTGTGTGTGTGTGTGTGTGTGTGTGTGTGTGTGTGTGTGTGTGTGTGTGTGTGTGTGTGTGTGTGTGTGTGTGTGTGTGTGTGTGTGTGTGTGTGTGTGTGTGTGTGTGTGTGTGTGTGTGTGTGTGTGTGTGTGTGTGTGTGTGTGTGTGTGTGTGTGTGTGTGTGTGTGTGTGTGTGTGTGTGTGTGTGTGTGTGTGTGTGTGTGTGTGTGTGTGTGTGTGTGTGTGTGTGTGTGTGTGTGTGTGTGTGTGTGTGTGTGTGTGTGTGTGTGTGTGTGTGTGTGTGTGTGTGTGTGTGTGTGTGTGTGTGTGTGTGTGTGTGTGTGTGTGTGTGTGTGTGTGTGTGTGTGTGTGTGTGTGTGTGTGTGTGTGTGTGTGTGTGTGTGTGTGTGTGTGTGTGTGTGTGTGTGTGTGTGTGTGTGTGTGTGTGTGTGTGTGTGTGTGTGTGTGTGTGTGTGTGTGTGTGTGTGTGTGTGTGTGTGTGTGTGTGTGTGTGTGTGTGTGTGTGTGTGTGTGTGTGTGTGTGTGTGTGTGTGTGTGTGTGTGTGTGTGTGTGTGTGTGTGTGTGTGTGTGTGTGTGTGTGTGTGTGTGTGTGTGTGTGTGTGTGTGTGTGTGTGTGTGTGTGTGTGTGTGTGTGTGTGTGTGTGTGTGTGTGTGTGTGTGTGTGTGTGTGTGTGTGTGTGTGTGTGTGTGTGTGTGTGTGTGTGTGTGTGTGTGTGTGTGTGTGTGTGTGTGTGTGTGTGTGTGTGTGTGTGTGTGTGTGTGTGTGTGTGTGTGTGTGTGTGTGTGTGTGTGTGTGTGTGTGTGTGTGTGTGTGTGTGTGTGTGTGTGTGTGTGTGTGTGTGTGTGTGTGTGTGTGTGTGTGTGTGTGTGTGTGTGTGTGTGTGTGTGTGTGTGTGTGTGTGTGTGTGTGTGTGTGTGTGTGTGTGTGTGTGTGTGTGTGTGTGTGTGTGTGTGTGTGTGTGTGTGTGTGTGTGTGTGTGTGTGTGTGTGTGTGTGTGTGTGTGTGTGTGTGTGTGTGTGTGTGTGTGTGTGTGTGTGTGTGTGTGTGTGTGTGTGTGTGTGTGTGTGTGTGTGTGTGTGTGTGTGTGTGTGTGTGTGTGTGTGTGTGTGTGTGTGTGTGTGTGTGTGTGTGTGTGTGTGTGTGTGTGTGTGTGTGTGTGTGTGTGTGTGTGTGTGTGTGTGTGTGTGTGTGTGTGTGTGTGTGTGTGTGTGTGTGTGTGTGTGTGTGTGTGTGTGTGTGTGTGTGTGTGTGTGTGTGTGTGTGTGTGTGTGTGTGTGTGTGTGTGTGTGTGTGTGTGTGTGTGTGTGTGTGTGTGTGTGTGTGTGTGTGTGTGTGTGTGTGTGTGTGTGTGTGTGTGTGTGTGTGTGTGTGTGTGTGTGTGTGTGTGTGTGTACGCACCCGGCGGACAGTCGCACAGCGGCGGGCGGCGGCGCGGCACGCAGCGGCCGCCGTGCAGGCAGGCGGCGGCGCCGGCGCACTCGTCGCGCTCCGCCTCGCACAGCCGCCCGCTCCAGCCCGCCTCGCAGGCGCACCGCGGCGGCTGCGCATACATTGTACAACACTTCATATCTAACTATTCCAATCTTACATTTACAACAATGTTAGAGTTTTTTATATTCCAAATAAACTGATAGAATTTATGATGACATGACATTTTTTATATTATACCCATTTTTTATAATTTTAAATATATCTTTTTCTTTTTTAGGATTTATTTAGATTTTTAGTTTCCATCAATTTGAATGGTTTCAACAGCAATCAATGGTAGTCACATGAATTAGAAAAAAAATCCAAAAAGATAGTTTTATATACAATACATACAAATATTTCTTGGTATACCCATTCAATAATATTGAAGAAATACTGTCGGAGTATAGGATGACTTACAATAGAATCGGAGTCACAGTGTCCGTTGACGCAGGGCGTGACGTCGCAGAAGGCGAGCTCGCAGTGCACGCCCTCGAAGCCCTCCGAGCACTCGCACGTGTAGTTGTTACCGTTCACCGCGTCTGTTGCCACATACACAAAACCATGTTTATTCATATAAAATAAAATAATTTGGTTATATTTTTTGATATATTATCCTACAAATATTTTGTTGGAGGATATATTATGGAGATATTGATTTATGGACGTATATTTAATATTGTCACGCAAATATACTAAAATGTATAAGCACTGACCGGGCACGTCGAGGCAGCGCGCGCGCGCGGCGGGCGCGGCGCAGGGCGCGTGCGCGCACGTGCGCGTGCGCGGCGTGGCGCAGTCGGCGCCGCGCCACTCCGCCGCGCAGTCGCAGCGGTAGCCGCCCGGCAGGTCCACGCACGTGCCGCCGTTGGCGCACGGCGACGACAGGCACTCGTCGACGTCGTGCTCGCAGAACTGTCCGTCGAACCCCTTGGGGCAGATGCACTCGTACGCGGCGACGAGGTCGCGGCAGACGGCGCCGTTGCGGCACTGGTGCTGCTGGCACTCGTCGATGTCGCGCTGGCAGTAGTCGCCGGCGTAGCCCGCGGGGCAGGCGCAGGCGTAGGAGCGCCGCACGTCGGCGCAGGCGCCGCGCACGCACTGCGCCTCCACGCACAGCACGCAGCCCACGCCGGCGCGCGCGCCCCACGCCGCGCCCGCCACCAGCGCGTAGTGCGGCTGCGCGGCCAGCAGCGCCGCCGCCGACCCCACGAACAGCTGCTCCTCCGTGAAGAACGGCAGCAGCAGCGAC
The DNA here is from genome assembly GCA_033884665.1 of Argynnis bischoffii washingtonia. Lineage (NCBI taxonomy): Eukaryota > Metazoa > Arthropoda > Insecta > Lepidoptera > Nymphalidae > Argynnis > Argynnis bischoffii. Next base: position 17,817,276 of record CM066610.1, read on the forward strand.
CCCACGTGCACCGCGCCCAGGCACCCCTGCCACCGCATACATACGTCCAAAAATTACTAAGCAAATCGCTGTCGATAATATTTACACTGATACTAATAATATGACAATTATTTAATTTAATCTACACACAAATATTACTCACTTTAAAGTATTCTCCCGCCAGATTGTCATCTATGAATTCATCACCTTCCGAGTACTCAATCATGTTAGGATCTGTTGAGTTCTCCATCTGAAACAATAAAATGAAGATAAGATTATCGAGGTTTATCAACAGTTGGGTAGCAGTTGTAGTTAGTGCCTGGCGGCGGTGACTTACGGAGGAGGTGGTGTAGAAGGCGGCGGCGGGCGTGGTGGCGGCGGCGAGGGCGGGCGCGGGCGCGCGCACGCCGCCCAGCGTGATGTCGCCCTGCGTCACGAGGCGCTGCCACGCCGCCACGTCGATGTTGTCCGACAGCCCCACCTCCTCGTGCCCCTCGCTGTCCACGAACGCCCCTGTACAAACATCATATTACTTTAAATTTAGGAAATATACATTAAATGGTATTTATCATTTTGTTTTCTTTGATTCCAAAAATGTTTATTTTTCATATTTTAACATAATAAATTTAAAATATATATATAAAGTATTGAGTGTGTGCGTGCTGTGTGCACCTGTGATGGTGTCGCCCAGGAACATGAGCCGGAGCGTGACCCAGTCGGCGTGCGGGCGGCGCGCGCGCATGCGGCGCAGCGCCGGCAGCGCGCCCAGGCGCCACTGCACGCCCACCTGCCCCTTGTACAGCCCCACGCTGAACACGTGCGCCTCGCCGCCCGCCTCCGCGCCCGCCAGCTGCGCGTGGAACAGCGTGCCGCCCACCTTGCTCCTACACCACGCACATACATGTGTATTACAATTACAATGTATAAGAAAAAGGCTTTTTGGATTACTATAATAATTATTGTGTAATGTTGAACTCGTGTACATGTATGTTTATCACTCGTTCGAGCTAAAATGGTTGGATAGATTGAATGAAATTTAAGATAGACCATAGTCCATCAGGTCATAACCTGTAGTAACACATAGGCTCGATTACTATTTCTGTTTATATATAGTTTCATTTACAATAAATCCAGTAAAACAATATTACTTCTTAGATTTACGCGATTAAATGACATTTCAAATAAAAGTATCTCTTTTCGGATTTTTTCGCGGATTGATTTTAAATTTTTTGGTTCCCGACATTTCGAACGCTTTCTAGCAATCATGTTTATGAGAGAAATTAAGGTTTTCAGACGTCTCAAAGGTCCTTGTATACCGACAGTATCCATCCACAAAATAGATACCTGTAGGTGATGGTGAGCGACTGCGGCAGGTCGAGCGGCTCGGCGGGCTCGAGCGCGGCGCCGCGCGGCACGCGCAGGCGGTAGCGCAGCGTCGTGTTCACGCCGTCGAACGTCGCGTTCGACACGCACTCGTATCTGACCACAGACCACAGACACTTACTATCAAACGGTGGCTTTGTAACGATTCAGCGAAACCACAATCTATATCTACAATCTACACATATAATCAAATTCTGAGTCCAATCTATACATTAAATATTTTTTGGAAAATCTTATTGAAATAGTCATTATTATCGATTGTTACAAAACATATTTCTAAACACATCTTTTATTAAATAGAATCGTATTAATAGTGCTGTAGGCATCAATCGGCTATTTAATTAGTTATTTATATTTACTTAATTGCTACATTTAATTAATACAAAATTATATTTCAAATATCTTAAAATAGATAAGCATTTTGTTTCCGAACGGGTTTTGTATTTTCTTTCCAATTCACTCGTGTGTTTTATTATTTTGTATAAATAATTACTATTTATTACAGTTATAAATTATATGCATAATTACATATCCAATATTTAATTAATGTTAAACTTATATTCAATATTTAATAATATAACAGAATGTATTATTTCTAATAAGTTGCTTTTTGATCATTCTGGCGTGAAGTGCGGGTACTTGTATTTAAAGCCGTGTAATGGTGAAATGGGGGTAGAGTTAAATTCAGGCGGTGATAATAACGTTTTGCTATAACGATCCATAAGTGCTGTTCGCCACCTTCGTCTTGCTGTCTCGCTGCGCGTTTCACGATACAGAGGTCGAATCTAGTTTTTAGAATTTTTGTTTGTCTGTTTGTCTGTGACTACATTACGAGAAAACCACTAAACAGATTTTGATGAAATTTGGTATGATGATAACTGGTTATTCAGGTCAACATATAGGATACTTTTTACTGCAAGAAATTATTTTATTTCTGAGAAATCTATACTAAACGTTAAAACGTAATTAGATTATAATAATAGAGGTAAAAATAAATAGTAAGTGACACTCACCCGCGGTCTAGGTTGCGACAGTGCGAGTTGAGCGGGCAGCCCTGCAGCTGGCAGAATTCCACCTCAGCACACTGTTTTCCCTTATACCCTCGTGGACACGTGCATCTGGACCATAAAATTATTATTTTTTTAACTATTATATGAAATTTTAAAATATAATTATTTTCGTCTGTTTGTATATTTGTAATAAGAGTGAATTCTTTTTATAAGTGATATAAGTTTTAATATAAACCTTGTTATTAGTATGGAAGGTAATGTTGTTTTTAAAAGGAGTGTTACTATAATTTTCCTCTAAATTAGGTTTAATATGTTTAGGCTTTTTTTTAAGTCTGTTCTTCATGTATATTATTCATACTTATGCGACAGTTATTTTCGGATGAACGGTAGATTCATTGCAAAGTACTTTAGCATTTTTAGCCCTAATGTAATATGGAACGCGTGATAAAGGCGTGCGAGTGAGACAGCGAGAGAGCGAGAGAGCGAGGGCGACGCACGTGTAGTCGTTCCACGTGAGCTCGCAGGTGGCGTTGTGCAGGCAGGGCCGCGAGGCGCAGGCGTCGTCGGACACCACGCCGCGCAGCACGCCGCGCGCGTCCAGCGACACCTCGCCGAAGGGCGGCGGCACGCGCAGGCCCGCCGCGCCCGCCGCGCCAGCCGCCGCCAGCGGGAAGAACTCCACCACCGTCACGTTCACGCCGTTCGACACCTGCGACAGTGCAATCTTTGGTACGACGACGTGGAGGGCTCTGGACATGCATTTTTGTTTTCTTTTTTAAAAAAAAAATCTTTCCAAAAAAAAAAAAAGACAGATGTCAAAACAAAAATCCAGTCTATTTTAATATAAGTTAGGCCGGCTACATATTATAATAATTTTTCAAATCAATATTTTTTTTAAATAAAACACAAATATGTATTACTAACAACTTAACCTAACTTTAGTCAAATGCAACTCTAGATGCCCATCAATACCCTATATTTTACTTCAGGTCATTGATTATCTGTGTACTAAATTTCATTTAAATCGATTCAGTCTTAATTATAATAAATAGTAGCCCAATTAAAGCTGTATACCTGAACGTCCTGTATGACTCCTTTGAAGTAGTCAGCGTCATCGGGCTCAGGCAGGGCGGGCGCGGGCGTGGCGGGCGGCGCGGCGGCCGCGTCGGGCGATGGGACGGGCAGCATGGGCGGCGCGGGCGGGGGCGGCGGCCCGCCCAGGTACAGCACCTATAAACATTATTAAAGCATTATAATTTTCACTTATTAATGTGTAATATGTAGGGGTTAACAACAGATATTCATATTTTAATAAGATTATTTTTTTTTATGAAGGAAATAGTTCAGCACAGTAACAAACCTGCGCATCAAGTTGCTTCGCAGCGGATATAGATTTGCGGAAATATTCAGTGCCATTCAGTTTCACTTGAACTAATGTTGAATTTCTCACAACCTGTAAGCAGAAATAAATTCACAAATTAAATATAATATAAAAAAAAAAAAATATTTTTAATAGCAAGGAAATATATCGAACAAAGTGTTGCAAAACAAAAGCTGACGTACCTGTATGAGGTGCAAGTGTCCGTTGTCGAGGCGCGTGCCGCCCACGGTGTAGTCCTCGGGCGTCTGGTTGAAGCGCAGGTGCACGAGCAGCTCGCCGCCCTTCAGCGACGCGCCCACCAACGTCTCCTCGGTCTGGCCGTACCTGTTCCGGTGCAGTTATAATCGCATTCATTTAATTTGCATTTCAATTCATGTTTCGAAATCATGTTTTAAAAATTAATTATGAAATTTCGTAAAAAATATAATATAACAAATGTTATATAATTTTACTTGGCATATTTTCGCCTTAGTGCTTATTTGTTCTAACGACCAATACTTATTATACTTTACAGTAGAGATTTTTTCGTCTATTTTAAAAACAAAGCTTTATTTCTAAGATTTAAAGATACATATGCGGATAAAATACATTCATTCGACTTTATTAAAGTAAAATGTATATTTAATAGGAATAGAATTAAAAGCCCATATAATCTCGGTAGATCGGTCGTTTGGACAAATAAGCAGGGAGATAAAAGATGCGAGTGCACGGACTTGGGCAGCGAGCCGAGGTAGAAGATCTGCCCGGTGGGCTTGCGCGTGCGCACGAACATGGAGATGTCGAGCGCCGCGTGCACCGCGCGCCGCGCCGCCTCCGACACCTGCACCGCCACCACCGAGCGCGGCCGCGCCGCCTCCTGCCCGAACGTCGCCGCCGTGTAGTCTGCGAGTGGACATACGCTACATGTCAATATTATATGGCCAAAAAAATTTTAAATTATGTTTTTTAAAATTTTAAATTATTCAAAAAAAATTAATATTTTCAAATCAAACATAAAAATCGTTTATAATTATCAAAAATTAAATATTAGGGAATTTACACAACCAATCAATAGACATCCGTTCTATGAGTTGGAAGAACGCGATTCCCTCATGTGACAATAGCAACTTTTAACGTTGACAGTAAACAGCTCAATTTATTATTTATTAATTCCTAAGCAACTAAAACCCTAGTCTCGTGTGAATTCTTAGGTGCTATAAAATGGAAAGAACAATCGGACACTAATGAAATATGCAAATAATGTACTGACTGTACTGGCAGGTGTCGCCGAGGTAGGGGCGCGGGCACGTGCAGCGGAAGGAGGTCCAGTGGTCCTCGCAGGCGCCGCCCGACAGGCAGGGGTTGGGCGCGCACTGCGGCGTGCGCGGGCACGACGCCAGCACGCCGTGCAGCAGCGCGCGCGTGGCCACCGCGCCCTCCGCGCCCTCGCCGCCCTCAGCCTCCGCGCCCTCCGCCTCCGCGCCGCCCTCCACGCCCTCCGCCTCGTCCGCCGTCTCGTTGTCCGCGCCCGCGCCCATGCCCTCTAGGGCTAGGCTGGAGTTTGAGTCTTCAGGGAGGACCTGTTGATAAATTGTTTTTTTTTTTTAATTATATATATAATATACAAAACGGATGCGACGAAGAGGATACATAATATACTCTAATACGACCAAGTTCTTATGTGTGGATCATTTTCAATATGATTACCACTTGTCTTGCAGTGAAGGAAAACACCGTGAGAAAACTTGCATATCTGAGAATCGTGCAAGCTTTCGAAAGACGTGTGAAGTCCCACTTGGCCAACATGGTGACCTATGTTCTAACCTCCCTCGTCTCAACGGGAAGCCCGTGCCTATGACCTCTTGGCCGTGGGATATAATGACCTCTTAGCTTCACTTGCGATTCGAAGAGAAAACTCAACTCACCCATTGTCCGTTGACCACGACATCTTGGACGCAGCCGACGAAGAAGTTGGGTCCGTGCGTGAAGCTGCCGTAGGAGGAGCCGGCTGTGCCCAGGCGCGTGGACGGGAACGACGTCACCGACGCGTTGAACGCTTCGTTCTGGCTGATGGGGTAGATGGTCTGCTCCTCGTTGGCCGCCAGCACCAGGTGCGACGAGTTTATCGTCACGAACACCTGACACGGTTACAAATGTAACTTTAATAAATTCCACAAAAAATAAAATATAAAACTTGACTAAAATGTTGAATTCGAACAGTTCACCTTTTGCCAATGGCTGTCGTTGAGATTGGATCCGATGAACACCCCCTCCCACTTGTTGAGCAGCGAGGAGTGCAGGTTGAGGCGGCCGTTGGAGAGCTCGAGGAAGAAGTAGGTGAGGCCGCGGCCCATGGCGAGCAGGCCGCTGCCCAGCGTGGTCTTGAAGCGGAAGGAGATGTCGTAGCCCTCCTCGCGCGAGGTGTTCACCTCGGCGTAGCTGCTCCTCTCGAGCGACATGGTGGTGATCTTCTCGCAGGTGGTGCCGTAGTAGCCGGGCGCGCAGGAGCAGTTGAAGCGGTGCTCGGTCTCGCTGCGCAGCCAGGGCAGGCAGGTGCCGCCGTTGCGGCAGGGCGCGGCGCGGCAGCCGGCCAGCGCCACGCTGCAGTTGCGGCCGCCCCAGCCCGCGTCGCACGCGCACTCGTAGGCGGCGCGCGCGTCCAGGCAGCGGCCGTGCGCGCACGGCGCGTAGCGCGCGCACTCGTCGATGTCCAGCTCGCAGTGCACGCCCTCGTAGCCGGCGGCGCACTCGCACGCGTACGCGCCCACGCCGTCCACGCACGTGCCGTGGCGGCAGGGCGAGGACGCGCACTCGTCCACGTTGACCTCGCAGCGCGCGCCCTGCGTGCCGGCCACGCACACGCAGGCGTAGCCGCTCGCGTTGTGCAGCGCGAAGGGCTGGTAGAAGTCGGCGGGCAGCAGCATGTGCGGCTGCGGGCCCACGGGCAGCGCGGGCGCGTCGGGCGCGCGGTACAGCGCGCGCGCGCTGCGCTGCAGGCACACGCCGCCGTGCTTGCAGGGGGACGACGCGCACTCGTCTATGTCCGTCTCGCAGTTCTTGCCGGTGAATCCCGGGTAGCAGGCGCAGTGGTAGTCGTTGACGTCGTCGAGGCAGGTGCCGCCGTTGCGGCAGGGGCGCGGCGCGCACTCGTCGATGTTGGTGGCGCAGTCGTCGCCGCTGTAGCCGGTGCCGGCGCAGTCGCACGCGTAACCGTTCAGCTCGTCCACGCAGCGCCCGCCATGCTGACACGGTTGCGACTGTACACACACACAACCATTTATTATTATAGACCATTCATTGTGTGCATTTCGTCAATACATTTAAATACTACATATTAGTTTTATATGGGTGACGCATTTAGAGTCGTAACTTTTTTAAATTACAATAATAGATAAAATATGTTTGGATTAGGGACATATAATTTTTTTAAACAGATAGATGTTTGTGCAAAACTAATTAAGACACACCGCGGCGTTAAACATCGTCACCTAATTTATTATTCAAATAATAATTTAAATAAGTCACCTCGCAATCATCGATATCAATCTCGCAATGCGCTCCGGTGAGTCCTTCCTGGCACACGCACTTGTAGCTCGCGATACCGTCCACACACGTAGAGCCGGACGCGCAAGGATTTGTTGCACACTCGTTTATGTTTATCGAACAATCCTTTCCTAAAATAAATAAACATATAATAATAATAATAAAAACCAGAATAAAAATGTAACATATATTATCATATAGATTCATACCTTCATATCCTTCAACGCAAGTACATTCGTAGTTATTTTCCAAATTCTGGCAAGTTCCACCATTTTTACAGGGCGAAGACAAACATTCATCAATATCTTGGTCGCAGCTGTCGCCCGTGTAGCCTAAAAAAAGAATAATTTAAAATTCTAAATATGAAAATTATCTACTTAATTAACATTGATAACACATATGTATAATGTAGGTAAAATAAAAGAAGACAAACCTGGTTTACAATAGCACTGGTAAGATCCAGGAAGATTGATACATACTCCGTGATTGCATATTTTTGGCATCAGTGTACATTCATCTATATCTAACTCGCAAAACCTTCCTGAAAAAAAAAGAAAATCTACTTAATTAAAAAAAAAAAACATTTACGTCCCCATAATTAATATAAACGTGTTAATCATTTAAACATGAAAATAACTACCATGAATACTGAACAGTAATAAAATTAAATTAGTAATAAATGTATCCATTTCATATGGAGTATTATTAACATTACTATGAAAAGGTGACTAATTTATTACTATTAATATTACATTAAAAGTAAACTGATGTAACACTTCGCGTTACATATACAGTTTGCACAAGTGATTAAACCCGGCCGGTGAATATAAAGCAGTTGCGACTGCATATCACACTCAAATGTCTATTGGTTAATGAGTCATAAAAAACAATGTTCATTCATAAAACATATATTTTACTTCACAAATATTTAAAATGTCCCAGCATACTTTACATTGTTCATTGATAAGTCTTTTTTTTTAATGCGGCAACTCTGACCTTATTCTATGTCATTATGTGAAATGTCAGCTGACAGTTAAAGTTGACGTTACTGCTTGACAGTCGACGACGCGTCTTTGTCAAAACAATAGATTTATTTCAATGCAAAATAAAATAGAAAAATTAACTAACAATTCATTAATTAATATTGTTTTTAATTAAGCCGTATTTATTTGATAAATCAATAATGTTATGCTTATAATAACGCAATATGATCTACTCAGTGAGAAAGATTTTGAGGTTACATCGTAAGTGCAGTGTGTTTTCTCGTTTTAGTCAACAAGCTTCAAATACCAATGGAATTCGCCAAGGAAATCAAAATGAAAGTGATAACAAGGACTTTAAAACACTCTTACAGCAGTATAAAGATAGAATTGTGTTTAGTTCTTACCTGGAACATGAGAAGTTGGAACTGGGTTACTTTAAATATCATATGAGAACTATTGCAAGAGCAAAAAAAAGCAGAAGCTAAAGAACTTGAAGAAAAAACATTACCACCTCTACCTATTTCTTTAAAATACTATGTAGATAAAGATAGACTTCTAAACGAGGATCCTATTGCAACTGCCGAAGACCCACCTATGAAAGTATTTCAGTTGCCTTTCTCTAATACAACTCAATTTGATATAGCACAAGAAACTGTTAAAATGCCAAAACAAATGCAAGAAAAAGAGGAATCCAATGTTGAGTTTGATAAGTCATCTATAAACAAATGGATGACAAACTACGAGTATTTCGATGATACAAAACTATCTAATACAGAGGATTGTAGTGATGATGAAGATGAAGGCAGCACATGGTGTAAAAACTATGGTACTCCGGACCCTACATTACCTATCAGTCAGGTTCCCTGTGGAGGTTGTGGTGCTCTCCTACATTGCAATGAGCCTGCAATCCCTGGATATTTACCAAGTGAACTCTTCAAGGAAAGAGGGATAGAAGAATTAAAAGAAATGGAATGTCAACGCTGTCATTTTCTCAAAGAGTATAATATTGCTTTAGATGTGACTGTGCAACCTGAAGAATATGAAAAATTACTCCAATCCATCAGGTCAATATAGATTGATTTTTCTCAATATATCTTTAACTGAACATTATTTATCTTATTATGATTTAAATTAAATGATATCTATATATTTTTAATATTTATTGATATTGAAAAAACAATGTAATATTTATTTTATTTTCAGGCATGTAAAATCATTGGTACTGCTCATGGTAGATTTATTAGACTTTCCATGTTCTATTTGGCCCGGTATAGTTGATATTATAGGAACTGACAGACCTATTATGATTGTTGCAAATAAGGTAAGAAAAACACATATATAAACAATACTTTCTTAGATTTACGCGAATATTTGACATTTTAAATAAAATCATCTTTTTGAGTTATTTCAAGGATTTATTTTGATTTTTGGTTCCCGAACGATAAAACATGAAAAGATAGTTTTATTTAAAACATATATAAATAACTGAGTAGGCTTATATTTTCATCATATTAATCCAATTTGTTAAATTTAATAAAATAAACATACATTTACATATTGTATAACAATAACATAATATTCTGTTACAGGTTGATTTATTACCAGGTGACAGTGTCGGCTACCTGAAGAGAATCAAGCAGTCCCTTCTATCAGAAATAAGAAAGACCAAGTTAAAAGAAGCCAATATCAAATATATAGCATTGATATCAGCTAAAACAGGTTATGGTGTTGAAGATTTGATTTCAGCAATGTTTAAACTGTGGCTTTATAAAGGCGACATTTTCCTTGTAGGATGCACAAATGTAGGCAAAAGTTCACTTTTTAATGCTTTGCTACAATCAGATTACTGCAAGGTTCACGCCACTGATATAGTGAAGAGAGCCACAGTCAGCAGGTGGCCTGGAACTACATTGAATCTCTTGAAATTCCCAATCAATAGACCATCAGGATGGAAAATTCGTGAAAGGAGTAAAAGGCTTCAGTCTGAAGCAAAACTACTAAGAATAGAACGAGAAATACGTGACGAGCAATTGTCCGGAAAGAATAAAACTGAAGGACCATCTTTAATTGGTCACATTGGTAGAACTTTTACAGAATATCAACTTCATAATGATAATATTGCAGAGAAACTATATCCTTTAACTGTATTGGATGAAAATCATGCACTTTTCAAGAAAAGTAAATGGTTTTATGACACTCCTGGAGTCATTCACCCTGACCAAGTGCTCTCCCTTCTTAGTACTGAAGAGTTGTTACTGACAATTCCTAAAAAGCTTATAAAGCCGCAAACATATTATTTACATAAGGGTTTCACATTTTTCATTGCTGGCTTAGCGCGAGTGGACCTTATCGATACGGAAGAGCCTTGCCGCTTTACAATTTTTTGCTCTATGAGTCTTCCTATTACCGTTGTAAAGACTGAAATGGCCGATGAAATCTATAATAAATTTGTTGGCTCTGAATTATTTGCTGTACCTTCCGGCGGGTCAGAGAGGCTACGAAACTGGCCAGGGTTAAGTAGACACGAAAAGGATCTGGAATTCAAAGGAGAGGGACCTAAGGCATGTTGCGGTGACATTGTTTTGTCGTCTGTTGCCTGGGTGTCGGTGACTGCGAAGAAGGACACGTGTTGTGCGGTGGCGGCGTGGACGCCGGCGGCGCGCGGCGTGCACCGCCGGTACCCCTCGCTGTTGCCCTTCTCCGTCAATATGAAGGGCAAGAGGATTCGGGACACCCCAGCGTATATGACGGGGAAAGTGTTCTCAGATAACTAGATTTACACTTTTAGTTTCGTTTAATTTTAAGTATAATAAATAAACTCTAGTTCGTTTCAAATGTAGTTTCATTTTTACTAGTATTTTATGAACGTGAATGTGTAGTTAGTCCTTATTTCTCACAGCAATGGAGCCACAGATCAAAACATATTTTTTTTGCACAAAGTATAAGCACAGCGAGTAGGTTTTTAAGAAAATGCTATCTGTTTCATACCGCTCGCTTTGCCAACCCTTATGGTGCGATAGAGAGAGTTGCAAATCTTAGAGGCTATTACCTACATTTCCTGTTTAAAATATTGTTTCGGGCAATAACGTTTTCACCCCCCTAAACATTTACGAAATGAGACAATTTTGGTCTCATTAGATTCAGTACACCTTAATCTAGGTCTGTACGTTTTCCTTTTTTAGTAATTCAGTTTAGTTTAATTATAAAAAAATAAAAACGCTCGAGGAAGTTTTTATGTCAAAAATACAGATATTTAAATGCTAATAACTTCTATCATACGCAATATTTCTTAAAAATAAAAACGTACGGACCTAGTTTTTCATTATATCTACATTTCCAAAAATTATGAAAATTAGACTATGTTAATGGGGGGAAAAACGTTATCGCTTTTTGTATGGAAATTTACTTTTTTATTTAGCTTCACAATCCTCTTAACATATAACTTTATTGGAATAAATAACTTAAGGGTCACTTGTAGTAATATAAATTAATGAATATAGTAAAGATAGATAGGAAACTTATTGTTAGTACACTGAGATAATGTCGATCGGCGGTCTCCGCAATTATTTAACAATACGTACACTAGAGCGTGAATCGAACCCCATTACTGGTGTCACATGTGTTAATCAGCTAATAACTCGATGCACTGTGACAATCGTTATATCATTATATAAAATTGGTGTAAGTACAGGTTTAGGTCGAGCACCAGGAATTTTGTATTACCCCGCCAAGATCACACCAAGCGTATTAATTTTTATTTCAGAAATTACAAAGTGTAATTATGTGTGTGGGTAATTTTTACTATAGACCAAAAACCAGTTATAATACTGCTGTCAGTGTAATTCAATAGATAGTTGTTCAATTGTGTTCTTGGTGTTATACTTTACAGCAGAGTATTTTCTTATATTTAGTAACAAAGATAAATATAAATATATATAATATAAAAATAGATAAATACTTTTTTTCGTCTTTAAAAGTCATACATTCTAGGTAGTAATTAAGTATTTAGTAAGTATTTAAAAACTCTTGGTAAACTGGTCGATTGGACAAATGAGTACAGAGCAGGGTGCGTACCGTTGTGTCCGGGCGGGCACTGGCAGCGCACGAGGCCGTCGTCCAGCGCCAGGCACGTGCCGTTGTTGCAGGGCGCCGACGCGCACGCGCTGTCCGCGCCCGCCGCGCCGCAGCGCCACGCCCCGCCCTGCTCCACGCACTCCTGCGCGCGCACAAATGTCATCCATTGACATTATAATGTTTTGTTGCTTTAGAGCATAAAATTTTATTTAAAATAAAATTTTAAGTTAAGAGATACTAACTTAATAACAACTGGAATAATAACTTATTAATTCACCTTGAACAATAACAGTTTTTCTTTCAAATTATATTCTATTCTCTATTTCTTGTAATATATATAAATTGAGATGTATCTCTGACCTGTCTGGGCGGACACGAGGTGGCGCGGCAGTCCAGCGCCAGCTCGCAGCGCTCGCCGCCGTAGCCGGGGCGGCACTCGCACGCGTCGCCGCGGCACTCGCCCTCGCCCGCCGCGCCCTCTGCCTCGCCGCCCGCCGCCGCCGCCCCCGCTCCCGCCGCCGTCGCCGGCGCGTCGCAGCGCAGCCCCGTCCAACCCGGCTCGCACTCGCAGTGGAACCCGGTAGCCTGTACAGATCAATTTGCATTCGTTAAAAATATTTTAAAATTTATAAATAACACACAATTTTGATTAATATTGTATAGTACAAGGGTTATTACGGGTTCGATTCCCCTTTTAAGGGAAAATTCGTAAAGGAAATAGGCGTATTTGTCTGTGAGTGAACAAATTTTAAAAAATCATTTAAGTTTGAAAATAGCATAAATTCAATCCAATAATTATAAAATAAGCGAGATACTCACAAGGTCGCGGCAGGCGAGCGCGTGCACGCAGGGCGCGGCGGCGCAGCGCTCCGCCAGCGCCTTGCCCGCCGGGCCCAGCTCGCAGTACATTCCTACGCATAGACGGACACCGTTACTGACTAGTCACTTTAACTATATATTACATACAACGTTTGCAATAAACATTAATAAATACAAATTAAATTTAACTGTCGAGTATTACTTAAAATATATGTCCCATTAAGTTTCAATTTAAAAACTAAATCAAATAAAGAATAAATTCAATCAACTATTCATAACACTAATTTATGTAATGAAAAAATCTAACACAGATCGAACTTCACATTCCCACAGAACTAAGCATTCTTACAATAAACTATAAATCATTGAAAACGCTAAACATTATTACACCATATAACGATGGGAAAACATATACCAATATAAGAAACAAAATCTAGTTCAAAACCCATTCTGAAAGCACATGCACATAGAAATGATATTTCAACAACAAATAAACTCATGGATGCTGTAAATGAATATGAAACAGCCAACTTTTCTCAGTACATACTTAGAAGTAAAGTACATAGTTGATGTCATGAAAACAAAAAAATTACAAAAGCTGTTTGGACTATGAAACCACAAAGAAGACTCACATATATTTTATTTATGAAAAAAAGTAGCAAAGGTTATACTTTTCAACAATAGAACGAAAAAAAATAAAAAAATATTTATTTAGAGTTTTGTTTTATTTATATGTGAATCTTCCGGAATACTGAACACCTATGAACACAACGGAGCGTTAGCGCTCTGCCGCGCGCGCAGGCACAGAGGCACAGAGGCACAGACGTGCACAGACCATGCGCACAGAGGCACAGAGGCACACAGGCACAGAGCCAGCGGTACCTTATATCTAAATCTTCTTATCCTAACTACGAGTATGGATAGCGCCACGGCGTTACTCTGCGCGGGCGCCGCCGGCTAGGGGAGGTACAAGTAAATATATGTTTAGAGTTATAAGCATTGTATGTATGATATTCATATGTAGCTTGGATATGACATTAATTATTGTACATAAAGATTAATAATTTTTATATAATTAATTGGATAAAAAAGTGAAGAGTATTATTGTGCAATATAATATATGTATATTAAAAATAGAGATTATAAATAAATAAAAAAATAACTTAATTTTTATAAAAAAAAAACAATTATAATATCGTATTTTCAGTAAAATACTGTAAAAAATAATACATCATAGATAAAAAAAGCATTTACTATATTGAATAAAAGTACCAAGATTATTGAATAATTTATAATAATAAGCATAAGAATATGAGGAGATGTGTGGTAGACGGTGGGTCGGTCGGTGGTAGTTACCCTTGTATCCGGGCGCGCAGACGCAGTCGAGGCGGTCGGCGGCGCGCACGCAGGAGCCGCCGTTGAGGCACACGCCCGCCTCGCACGCCGCGTCCAGCGCGCTGCAGTTGGGCGCCGCGCCCGGCGCGCCGTAGTAGCCCACGTCGCACACGCACACCACCTGCCTGGCCACCAGCACGCCGGCCACCATCGCGGGCATGCCTGCGTGTCACGCTTATATTTTACATAACAAATATACCAGTCTTTATAAGGTAAAAAAATATACCTACCTTATTAATTACTTATGCTTTCTACTATCTTATTTTTCTACACGCGTGCACGTTTCTTTATAATCTACAAATTATTTCAATGACCGACACCGTGAAAAGTATGACCACTATGTAGTATGAATATACACATAAGCGAATTTTGTGGGAACATCGTTATCAAATGATATCTTATATGATACTTTCTTAGATTTACGCGAATATTTGACATTTTAAATAAAACTATCTTTTCGGATTTCGCGGATTTATTTAGATTTTTAGTTTCCGACGTTACGCAATCGCAAATACGCTTTACAGCAATCATGGTCACGGGAAAGACTGTCTCTCCCGTGACCATGATACCATATGTGATAAAAGATAGTTTTATTTAAGATACTTTATATGGTGAAGGAAAACATCGTAAGAATATCTTCATTATCATGTTTGTTGGAACTTTTCTAGTGCATTTAATTTAGCTTATTTTATTCGCTTGCGGGCTACATTGTTTACTATTATTACGTCCATAGGTGTGTACCGACCGGCGCGGCAGTGCGAGCGCGGCGGGCAGGCGAGGTCGGCGCAGGCGGCGGGCGCGGCGGGCGCGGCGGGCCCGGGCGCGGCGGGCCCGGGCGCGGCGGGCGCGGCGGGCGCGGGCGGCGTGGTGGGCGGCGCGGCGGGCGCGCACAGCGGCGGCTCGGTGCCGCGCGCGCACACGCAGCGGAAGCCCGCGCCGTTGTTCTCCTCTACGCACGCGCCGCCCACGCCGCACGGCCCTGACGCACACGCTGACATCTATACAAAACGAAATCATATGAAAACATCAAATACAAAACCTACTATGTATTCATAATAATTAATTACTGATATTTTATTACAAAATATTTTAAATAACAGATTAAATAATGAATAATACAAACTCAAGATCTGACAACCACTATAAACCAACTTTTTGAATTTTGAACGTAAACAGAAGCAAAAAAGTAGAGTGTGTGAGAAAGAGAAAGATATATGAGAAGGAGAGAGAGTGTATGTGTGTGCGTGTGTGTGTATAAACGCGACAAGACAGTTACGTTGCGGCAGCGCTCGCCGGTGTAGCCGGGCAGGCAGGCGCACACGAAGCCGCCGTAGGTGTCGTAGCAGGCGCCGTGGCCGCACACGCCGCGCTCCTCCTCGCACTCGTTCACGTTGCTCTCGCAGCGCGCGCCCGTGTACCCTGCGACACGACACAACATTATACAATGAGTTCAAAGAATATGATAAATTTCAATATTACGAATCGCCATTCCTTATTTATCATATTTTATATGATATTAATTATTAAACTAATGACAAGTGCGAGTATCACTCGCACGACGAAGGTTTCGTGCCATTAAACATTACATTTTTGTTACGTTTTTAAGTAAACATATTAATAGACAAAAGTATGAAATAGATATGACACAATTATAACGGTACCGTTTTTCCTTTCGGTTACGGAATATAAAATTCATACATATGATTTTTTTTTTCAATAAGTACTTTAATGTATAAAGAAATCCATAGAAATCTGAGTGAAACACAGGAGAAGGAGAAGATTTAGGAATTGGCAAACGCGTGTGAAGCGGCGCGAGCGTACCGGTGCCGGCGCAGTCGCAGGTGTAGTTGTTGGCGGCGTCGAGGCAGCGGCCGCCGTGCAGGCAGGCGCGCGCGCCCGCCGCCGCCGCCGCCGCGCACTCGTCCACGTCCGTCTCGCAGTTGCGCCCCGTGTAACCTGCGCCCACACATTATGTTATTACATCGAAAAATTATTAGATACACAATCCCATGCGAAAGTTCTCTTAAAACTCAACAGTTGTGCTTAGGTGATTAATTATAATAGTTTAAATAAATATACAACAATGTAAATTGAACCTTAAACGCAATGCTTAAGTTGTTTTCAATAAAAAAAAAATAAAAGCGCGCTCAAATGTTCAAACGAGCGCTCATTCGGTGAGGACATTTTTTGGCGCTAATTATGTATCTAATACTTTTTAATCGATGTCCGACACTCATGTATTTGTCACTTCTTCACATTGTAGCTGCTGAATGAATTTAAGGAAAACCTAAAATGTTACTTTATGTATATCTTGGAGGATCATACTGTCATTTTGATATATTTTTTCAAATTTCTGTTCTTCAACAACTGTCGAATGACATTTTGTCTACGTCCCTTAGGTAGAACTTCCAGGCTACTAAATTTTTTTCAAGCTATTTTCAATAAGATATACCACCACTTGTTATTCAAAGCAAATATATAATATGTTTTAACTTTTATCAATTAAAAAAATCTAGTAAGAATAGCATATACATATTGTGATAGAAATACAAAATAATATTCAAATAAGCATTTGAGTTAACGGATTGCTACAATGCCGTAACCGTTCAAGATTTTTATTGTATGTAAATGCGGCGACGCCAAATGAACAGCCGAAACTTGTTACACCAAACATTGTATTAGGATGACACAACCAGACCAACCTTTCGTAGACAGATAGTATACAAAATATGATTACAATGGGGCAATAAAAAAAATATTTATCTTATGAGAAATATAATATCTTATTAAAAATTCCGACACAGTAAAAGTGGGTTTAATTAAATTTACTAAACTAGTATTGCAGGTTGGATATCTATGCACAGCTAATTTTAAATTTATCCAATAGTTTTGTTTTTTGTGTGATATATGTGTTTGGACGTGACGTGTTGTGTGACACATAAGGTGACGTCGTGGTGTGTGCAAATACAAGGGCAAGTGTCTCACCAGGGGGACAGTCACACACGTAGGCGTCGGCGGCGGCGGCGGCGGGCACGCGGCAGCTGCCGCCGTTGCGGCACGGCCGCGCCACGCACTGCGGGTCCAGCGACTCCTCCAGCTCGCAGTACTTACCTGACGACGTCGTTTTTATATTCAAATACATAACGAATCAGAAAAGCAAAAATCATTCTCATTTTTTTTTTAACATTTAGTACTTAAAATTTAATCATTTAAAATTTTTACCTAGTTTTGAATGTTACCTACTTTTACAATAACTACCTAGATGTATACTAACTACATTGTCATTATGTTATCATTTTCATTCAATTTGAAATGTGAACATTGTTTTACCTCTATTGGAGAAGATAACTATTATTTAATACTACTATTTTTGTATTCGTAATGCGCGTTCTATGCTCTATGGCAGGGTTTCTCAAAGTGGGGTACGCGAACCCTTAGGGATTCGCCATTTGACGGTAGGCGGTTCGCGATAAGATTTATGTAATGGCGGCTGGATGGCTGGTGAATATCACTCCAGAACCGAAAGTGACGTTAGATTCGAAACCCATTTATGGTCACAACCTAGAGCATAAATTCTGGTTTAAGTATTAAGCAACAGGAGTAATTACTAGAAAGGTCTGCAGATGAAACTTTATAAGTAAATTTAAAAGGTATGTCTTTAATTGATTTTTGGGTAGCTAGACAGAAAGAATACTTATCCTGAACTCTGACAAAGCAAAAAATGATTCCTAAAGTCGACTCAATTTGCGACAAGAAACAAGCCCACTCGTCACATTAATACTTTTAACATATTTCTTTATGTTACTGTATTTGTTAACTTTTATCGAAATAAAAAACCGCAATTTCTTCTATACCTAAATTTTCTTACAGAGGCGGGAGGTGGCGGGGGTGTGTAACCTTGCACAAAGAGATAAGAGAGCACAAACAAGTCGTGTACCGTGGTAGTGCGGCGGGCACAGACAGGCGACGTCGCCGCGCGCGTCCTCCACGCAGCGCGCGCCGTGGCGGCAGGGCGCGGCGGCGCACGGGTCGCCCGCGTCCACCTCGCAGTTGTTGCCCGCGTAGCGCGCCGTGCAGTGGCACTCGTATCTGCACAACGTAACATTATTATACTCATTCTACCTTTGGATCGTCAACAATTTAAGGGAAAGCATTGTAGTGAGTCAGTAAGTGATGATGATGTCCTCCTGACTGATTCCAGCCACGGCGGCCAATCTCATTGAGACTAGCCAACTGCGCAGGAGATATTATAGTGCAGCGCGTGTGAGGGAGAGCGCAGACACAAGTGCACTCTCTACTCCTGTCACTCTCATACTCCAGTGGGACGACTACTCGACACGACCGGTGAGAGTGTCGGCGCAGGACCGACGGCTTTACGTGCTCTCCGAGGCACGGGGGTGAAACACCGCCAACTTCCCAACTCCGGGCTGTTACTGAGGCTTACTATACAGAAAGACTCAATAACTAAACTTGGCCCGACCCGGGACTCGAACCCAGGACTTCAGGATGTACAGCCGTACATGCTAGCCACTACACCACCGAGGCAGTAAGTAAGCTACCATCGGCTCGATCGAATACGATTCTGCTGAAAAGAGCTTAAGAAATACCCAACATTTGTTTTTTGATATCCTTATTCCATAGCTTTCTGCGTGAAAGAATATTATTTAAACGATTATATATTTCATTTCTTAACTGCGCTCGATACCAAAACGATATATTTTAATTAAAATTTAGTTCAAATTGACATTATTACAAAATACTACTTTTGCTATTTGGAAGTTTAGTAAAGATGCAACTTAAACAAATCCAGTGGCTCACCTGTCGTGTCTCGATATGCAAGTTCCGTGTCGCAAACATGGCTCGTTGTAACAGTGATCCTTTGGTGGTATCCTTAAAACGTCTTTTCTATCTATGCCTGTAATAAATATATAATATTTTATATGCAAATACATTACATTCAGTTATACCTTAAACCATCATCGTAATGTGGGTGATCACAGGCGCAATATCCTACAGCACGGGAAGGAAGCATGTCAAAGCTGAGGTCGTCATTTCCAATGGCCAATGATTAAATTAAGCCCAAATCATACGTATTTTTCACCATGTATGGTTAATATAAAACATCAACACACTGCGTCTCTTGTGAGATATAAAGTAAGTTAAATTCTCACAGTCGTCGGTGGTAAGCGGGCAGTGTCCGAAGCGCACGGCGGCGTGCAGCACATGTGCGGGATGAAATTCTAGCTGCGGACCCTCGTGCACGCAGCCGCTGAACAGGTTGCCCACCAGCACCACCGCGCCCTCCGCCTCCAGCGGGCTCGGCGACAGCAGCTCCGGGTTCCACGTCACGTTCGATATTACCTGTACAATTCGATATGTACATATTATACATGTGCCCTTATATTTACAATACTGCAGAAGCTCACATCACAAATATTATACCGATACATTTATCGTAAGATATTCTAAACTGAAAACCGTATGAAAATCCGTACAGTAATTTCTGAGTTTATTCCTAATAAACATAAACTTGGCTCGCCGGGAGACTTTAACTTACTTTTAATATGAAATGATACTAGCTATCCGTTGATAAACATTGATATCCTGTGTCACACTTTGGTTCAAAAATATGTCTTGTTACTGCGTAAAAGAAAAACAAATAAAATATTTAAGCATATTCTTGACTGGCTCTTTGCACTTGACTTGTAGGTACGAAAACCATACAATATGTGTTCAGCCCTTTTTTACGTCCCATTGTTGGGCACGGACCTCCCTTCAATACGACGGGGATCAGGTCATAGTCCGCCACGTTGGCCAAGTGCGAGTAGGCGGATTTCCTTTGTCTTTCGAAAACTTCCTAGGTTCTTTCAGAAATGCAGATTTCCTTACGATGTTTTCCTTTACCGTAAGGCAAGTGGAAATCATGTTAGAAATGATTCACACATGAAAATATTAGAAGTGCGAGACCCGAGATTTGAACCCGCTTCACTCGGTTTCCCAAGCGAACGTGTTACCACTGGGCTACCACTGCCTCTACCATATAATATAGTTAGCCATAAACTCTAGTTTAATTTACTACGCAATCATGTTGCATAAAACCTTTAGTCATGTAATAAGCAAAAGAAATCAGGAAGTCCTTATCGACCAGTTCTCTAATTAACCTAACCTAAGTAACCCACTGACTAAACTGGGACAAAGTTAACTTTCAAAAACAGACGTTCATCCACAAGTATTTGCGTTATTTATTCTCTTAGTTTAGATTCTAGACTCTAGAACAAAGACAAATAATGTGGCCTTGAACGTTTGGCTCAGTTTGTAGTAACGCTACTTGTCGTGACAGCGGTCGCGGGTTCGATTCCCGCTGGGGGGGCATTCATTAGTGTGATGAACACGAATGTTTATAGTTTATACTCCAGTCATAGATGCTTATATTTACAATATGTATTTAAAAGTTATATACATACGTGTAGTGTATCAACTATCTGGTATCCATAACACAAATTTCATAGTACTATGGAACTAGATAGTACTGTGTGTTAATGTCCCAACGTATTTATTTATTATTTATTTTAACATTATTATTAATCTATAATATACCTGTGTATCTTTATCGACCTCTAGCAGCAACGACGGTGGATTTGGTTTGTATCGTAGCGCGATCCAGTGCCATTGGTTGTCGAGCGTCTCTTTGGCGAGGCCCACCTCTCTGTGCTCTTGTCCGGGCCGCGCCCACGACACCACTACCTGCTCGTACAGAGCTGTCACGTGCAGGGTGTAGCCTTCGAACCTCTGGGAGAACAGCTCGCCTCCTACGATGATAGGAAAAAGTTATAGTAACGGTAACAGAGGAAAACAACCGACGTAAGTATAAAGGTTTTAGCAAACTATTTATTAAAAAAGTTAATTCTAATACAATTTCATATTTACAAAGTGAACAGAGTACTAAATAAGGATTCTTCGCTTCACCAATCGGCCAACATTAAAATAGACCATTGCGCAGCTTGAACTATGACTTCCTTATTGAAGATTACTTGTGAGAATGTAAAGTATTCTTTATATACAGACAGCTCTTTTTCTTACATAAATATTTTAATAGTAAGCAGTAAATTTGAACGGAGTTCATTTTAAGTATCGTATAGTTCGAATTAAAATGGACTACACAGAACCTTATTTTTATATAATAAACAAAATCCAAAAAATTTTTAAAGAATTAAAAATTCAAAGAATTAATATGCCCAAAGCATTTTTAAACATCGCAACCACATTTTCTGGTTTTTCATAAGCTCGTCGAAATGAGATATAGTTAGTCCGAAGAACCGTCGTAAAAGCTAACGCCAGACAGGTTCGCGAGACGTACGCCTTATATAATTTTCAGTGCGGAACTAGCGAAATGTTTCTAATATAAATACAAAGTAACCAAATAAAATATCGCGCGAAACAAAACAGTCACATTTTGTCTCGGGGGTTTTGGTTGGTACTCGCAAATTTTACAAAAAGAAAAAACAATAAAAACTGACTCGGTTAATCGAAATTGATGATAATAAAAAGCTGTTCCATCTTGAAGGCAGAGTAACGAAAGCCAGCCACTTGTCCAACTACTTTTTTAACGCAACCAAAATCATTACTTATAAAATACGAACGGAGCTTCGTTGATATTCGAATTTTTATTGCGGTTACTATGAGGAATAAATTTAAAAGAAAGGTGAATCGATTAACACAAACAACATAGACCGCTTAATTGAATTCAATGAATACCGCGCTCACTCCATCTGCTTGAAAGTATAATTTTATTATTTGAGATACGTTGATGCACTTTGTTACGTAAAATATATACACTAGCGACTCACCCTCGCTTCGCTTGGATTCGTCCCTAGTTACATTTTAAATTTCAATATAGATCTCAGAGATGAGATATTATCCTGCAGTAGAAAGTATCCTATATGTTGACCCGGATAACCAGCTACCATCATACCAAATTTCATCAAAATCTGTCCAGTGGTTTTCTCGCGATGCGTTTTCAGACAGATAGACAAAAATTTTAAAAACTATAGACTCGGCCTCTGTATCGATAATAATGTCTATTTCAATAAGATTTTCCAAAAAATATTTAATATACAGATTCACAATAAGAAATTTGATTTCTCTATATTTAAAATTATCCTTACTGTATAAAACTTTACGCTAAGTTTAAAAAAAAATATACATAATTTTTTACTTTCTTTAAAACTTTTTTTTAATTCCCTCTCGTGAATAATTATTTAGAAATGCGAATTAATTTGAATAATTATATCTGTGATATAGCTACTCAAGAGACGGAATAATTTACTAACAAGTATCCAATTAACAATCAACTTATTGTTGACGGTTAGTATGGAATAGATAGACTATATATATGTGTACATAGGTATGATGAGTTTTACATATATCCCTCACTTGACAAATATTGATCCCTTATACAAACTTCCACCCCCCTTTCATCCCCCTAAAAGGGTGATTTCCGGGGTAAAAACTAATCCTATGTGCTTTCCAGGGTCTCAAACTTTCTCCATACCAATTTTCATCTAAATCGGTTCGCCGTTTAGTCATGAAAAGATAACATATAAACAGAGTTACTTTCGAATTCATAACATTAGTATTATATGTGTTAACATTACTAAATTTAAAAATTGGGTAATAAATTATATAAAACACTATACATTCCTATTATTGTATTTAAAATTATTTAAAAGTAATATTTAATTGCACATGTCGCGTATTTATTCTAATACATGTGTTTTCGATGCCGCGATACCGTTGCGGTCCTTTGTTTATTTCGTCAGGTGGCCGGCTGCTAGTCGGCCGCTAGTTTCAGATCCATTTAATGAAAGTGAAGTCAATTATAAATGTAATATAATTATACAGTTTAGTTATTTATCAGTGATTTTAGTTTGTACTGTCAGCAGGCAGGGCGCGGGCGGTGGGAGGACGTAGCGTTGCGGTCTGCGCGTGCGGTGTACACGCGACGTGAATAATAAAAGATAACACGCTCGTTTCATATTTGGACACGTGTTGATGACCAGATTATATCCCTATTGCATAGTATGAATGTTGATTTAGCAGTTGTACATAATATATTTATAGAAAGAATGTAGTCCAGTGGTAACGCGCTCGTGAAACCGAGTGAAGTGAACCAGCAGTGGGACGTTAAAAAGGGCTGAATACATAAAGTAAATGTCATGTAGTTTTAAAATTGAAACTTTTAGAACATGTAATTCTACAGCGCTTTAAAAGCTCCATATATTTATTCAGCATGACAAGTAAAATATTTAAACATTTTTATTTTTCTACTAGCGACTCACCCTCGCTTCGCTTCGGGTTCGTCCCTAGACAAAAACAAATTTATCCCACGGGAACCGTACATTTTACCGGGATGATATATAGCTTATAGCCTTCCTCAGTTAACGGGCTATCTAATGCAAAAAGAATTTTTTAAATCGGATGAGTAGTTCCTGAGATTAGCGCGTTCAACTAAACTAACAAACAAACAAAAAAACCAACAAACAAACTCTTCAGCTTTATAATATTAGTATAGATGTGTATATTGTGTAATGGTATGTTGCAGTATTTAAAAATAAGCGAGAAAATATGAAATGTGTGATTAGCACTAAACTGATGCAGATATTCGCAATGACGGTTTAATTTTATTATTGCTCATAATGTATATACATATGTATAACTACAATAGTATTACAATTGTAATTAATGAATCCCTGAATGATTACTTTATACATTGTATAGGGAACACGTAATTCAGGTTTACATTTGCGTCGCCAAATCGACAGTATAATAAAAAATACGTCAGAAGAGCAGCAAAAACGTAGGAAAGATAAATAAAAAACAGTAAAACAACAGTGATTAATGACAATGTAAAATATGTACCTACATATATACATATAGCCTTTTAAAATGAAAAACCCAGAACACATACCTACAATAGGTCACATATACCTATAATTTATATGTAATGTAACCTAGACTGGGTTATTTAATAACCACAAAATTTTCTAGTGGTCCGTTGCGGAAGTAAGGCCCATTTCATGAAGTAGGAGACACGGCGGTTTAGTTTGTGGCTATTCTACAATATAAAGAATACAAATATAAATCCTTCTTTACATCATTTATCTTTATCCGATACATTTTATTCAAAAAATCTAATCAAATGAAATATTCTTTATTGCACACCATTATTTTACGTTATATGGTTAAAACGGATTAAAAAGAAATAGTATAATAGGCGGTCTTATCGCTAGAGAGCGATCTATTCTAGACAACCTTTGGGTAGAGAGAAAGAGAGAAGGACAGGGTGCCAACAATCTTAAGGAGATCTATAAATGAATACATACATAGACAAACAAATATATAAGCACATACATACAAGTACATACACACATACATACATATACCTACACAATATACATATATAATGTCTTTATAGATTAAGATAGTATAATTGATTCAATTTTTTAAAGAAGGACAGTGAATCGGCTTGTTAAACTTTATTTGGTAAAGAGTTCCACAGGCGGGCAGATTGGATAGTAAAAGGAAGACGTGTAATTGATTTTTTAAAGATAGATTTAGGTTACAGCGAAGAAGAAAATGGTAGGAATCACTTAAAAATTTAAACCTATCTTTAAGATACTGAG
The DNA here is from genome assembly GCA_033884665.1 of Argynnis bischoffii washingtonia. Classification (NCBI taxonomy): domain Eukaryota; kingdom Metazoa; phylum Arthropoda; class Insecta; order Lepidoptera; family Nymphalidae; genus Argynnis; species Argynnis bischoffii. The sequence goes on from CM066610.1 coordinate 17,842,504, forward strand.
GTGTGCGAGGATTAAATAGAATATTGTATTAAAAAAACAAAGAACGTGATTATTCCTGCGAAGACGGATAGGGAGCTACTTGAGTATTTTACGAAATTCGAAAACGTGGACATATTGGCGAAGTCCAAATATGAACCAAATGCAAAGATTTTGAATTCGCTCTAGTTTATTTATTGCTACTCTCTCAAATCAAGGTAACAAGTATCAGCATAGTAAAGAATTGGTAATAGGAGTGTTAGCCAATGCAATTTTAGTGGGAATGTGTAGGAAGTTGCGTAAGCGACGTAATGATGCAACGGCAGCATACATTTTTTTACTCACTCCGCCCACCTGCGACTTCCAAGATAATGTCGTCTAATATATATATAGGTATTCAGTGATAAACGAGCAGACAGATGGAAAGCGGTACCTGTCGCCCATAACACCTACAGTACATGCACTTAGGTTTGACGTACCAAAACTGCAGAACCGCCGGTACGTTATCACTGTGAGGACTAAGATGATATTATGCCTGTTGCCTGTAATTGCGCTGGCTACCTTATCCTTCGTACCGGAATACAACAATGCAATCATTGTTGCTCGGCGGAAGAAAAAGATAAGGGGATGGTACCCATCCAGAGAGAGAGAGAGAGAGAGAGAGAGAGAGTCCTACCACCGGTATAAATACCCTTTCGCACTTTATAGCAGTAAGGAGTTTGTATACCGTCAAACAGATCAAACACATCAAACACAATAGGTGGTAATTCTAATATAGATATTTTTAATTTTAATTTTGAACTACCTATAATTATAACTTGTCTTTTACTTGGATTCACTATAAAGCCTAATGATTTACTTTTTGCGAAATATAAGTAGGTCAGTATTTATATGATCGCTGGTTTGACCTAGGTTTAATACAGTCGTTTGGCGGTAGATTTGGAGATCATCTGCATATAAGTGGTAGAAGAAATGTAGTTACAGAAAGAGTTAATAAATATAGAAAATAAGAGTGCAGACAACACGCCACCTTGAGGAACACCGGCATTTAGCGAAATACATTCAGAGCAAGAATCATGAATATGGACTCGTAGCCCTCGACCATACAAGTAACTGTGAAATAAGTCAATCACACCTAGAGTTGTGTTAAGAGAACACAAAGTAGCAAGCAGAATATCAAAATCAGCAATGTTAAAAGTGTTACTAAAATCCAATAGTATCAAAACTGTGACTTGTTGATTTTCTATTCTTAAACACATAATACTACTACTTTCATTTTATTCAATCGACTAAATCCAAAGATATTGCATGATATTTCCATTCTACGTGCCCCGATAGTAAGCAGGATTTTGAACCATTTATCATAGGTATTTTATTTTTTCTTTAATTCACTCGAAGATGAATATTTTTAATCATTAACGTATTTTTAAGGATAAATATTGTATAAGGATATGTCAAGGTAAACAAACCCAATTCAAATGAGATAAACAGCAATTAGCGTCCATACTGAACAACTCAACGAATAACCCAAATGACCATAACTGGGCATAAGCTGGACATCTACACACGTATTATTTGCATTATGTATATGGATTTTGTAGTTAGGTAACACTACATATGTACATTGCGTGCTTATCCAAGTATTTGTACCCATTTAACATTAAAGTCTCTTTTCGTTTCTCAACTTTAGATATAGAGCTATCACTTGCGTTACTTGTATAACATACATTTATAGTTTTGACTTATATATTTTATCCCCTAAAGAGGTGGAGGATTCTTCGGGAGTTAAAAAACAGCCCAACAATGCCAGCAAATACATACTGTTTTGCATTAAGACATTATTCTTTAATAATCAAATATTAGAACTCGATTTAAGCCTAGCTGTAAATATCAAATCGATTTTCAATTGTGAAAGTATGTGTAATCTGGATGACATTACAATCATTTGATATCGTCGACCTGATCTGATGATGGAACTAGGAGCCTAATAATAGGACCCTCAATAGCCTTGGAGTTAAAACTTATTAGTTAGGTTCACTTAAAACGTTTTTCCGAGTCCAGTACCTACATTAAGATTGGTCAAAAAAGTATTTTTGCATTTTTACTTTAGGTATTAGTTGGAAACGGGATAGTCTATGAGCGATAACAAAACAAGACAATACATAAACAGCATGTAAAAAAAATAAAGAAACTTTTTTCTTAATACATATTTACATATATTTATAAAATAAAAAAGGCTAATCGCTTTATAAAATGTTGCATTATTAACATGAGGCTAAATATTTCTTTGCTATTTCCGGTTCCCACACCTGTTTTCCGGTTCAGGTAGACATTTTTTATAATACAACCTAATAATCTCTACGTATCTGGCATCACAACGCCGAATATAGGTTAGGTTAAGTAAAAATATCAATGCTCGTGAATATAGCACTAAAATGTTATAAGACTCGATGATCAATAAATACCAGTGAATTTATGGAAAAATAAATCATTTTCGTATACTGGCTTGGTATAGACAAAGTATTTTGACGACAAGACAATCTAGGCCATCTAATTTAATTGGTCTCAAATATATATGTATAAGTAATCGATAGTTTATCACAATTTGAGCAAGAATAAAATATATATTTTTTTACTTTATACTCAATGACCTAAATCCTAGTAAAATAATAGAGCTTACAACAGCGATAAGTCTTTTTTTACACTTTTTAAAAAGTTCTGGTGACGTGTAGGGCTGAGGCCTACCTCCCTCAGGTGGTGGTTATCGTACTTAGCATGCTAATTGCTATGATTCATCACTAAAACAATTTCTATCCTTATAAGAGTACCGTTAGGTACTTACTCGGATTCACGAGCTCTTGGACCAAAACCAAATCTGTTATACATGTATATTTGCTTATTCTTAACTCTCTTTAAATTGTGAATTGTGTGGAATTTGTATGATTGTATGATAGATCGACTCACCAACACACGTCCTGAAGCTGAGCCCGACGAGCTGTTTGAGTGAGAAGGGCTTGGCGAGGCGGATGTAGGAGGAGCCATTGAAGTAGGCCTCCGGGCGCTCCGACGGGCCGAGCGGGCCGGCCGCGAGGACGCCTGACGCTGCCGCTGCCACCAACAGTGTTAGGCAAGCTGTGAGCAAGAGAACAGGCTGTTAAATTTATAATACTGAAAAATTTTATAGGATAATTTACACAATACCAAAGTACTTAAGTTCGTTGCGGTATAGATAGGTACTAACAAAATATGCAACAATAAAATGCATACATACATCACACATAGGTACGTTAATGTACAGATAATAATATATTATCGTAATTATATAATTTTTATTATAAAAAAAAAAACTACATTTTCCTTGTATTGGATTTTCATTGAGAAGTCAATAAACATATAGTATATGTATTAGTTTTGATTGAATATACAAGCATTTTAAAAAACTATTTCTTAAACGTCGTTACGTTACGGAATCACACAAACAATAACTGTTACAAATGCGAGCATAATCTCATTAAAAATACATAAAAATAAACGTTTATCTAGGTATGTGTCATACGATATTATGAAAAAGTAATTTAAGCCACTAGATCAATCCTAGCCAGTGTTGTGAAAGTTCTACGACCGTGGTCGCTATTCGTATCGGAGTTGTTCTTGATTTAGGCCTTAGTACGATTAAAGTTGGCTACAACACGACAAGAGCTAATCGAGTTAGAATCGATTGGCTACGAAATCGATTTCGACACACTCGTGGTAATGAGCTTTTGTAGTGAAAAGTGCAAAATGAGAAAGCTGGCGAAACTCTGTGAGTATCACGCTATGGGAACCATAGCATGATGTAGAGATAGCATTGTTGCTACGAAAGTGTTGTTTTTCAATCTATTGCATAGATTTTACTCTAAGCTCTCGTATTCTTGTATAACACAAAGATTTAGCACTAATTAAGTACTACTTATACGAAGCAAAGTTAGGACTTCCTACCTATATGATTCTAAAGCAAGCTGCTGAATAAATCTTGAATATCGATTGCAGGAATATCTCGTATAAGACATGCAATAATCTAACTCCTTTTTTTGGATCTAGTACCATTAACAATTCTAACAATGTTTATTTATCTATCCCACGGGACCCGTTAAGCCAAACTCTTCAGCTTTATAATATTAGTATAGATACATACTTTAATGTATAAAAGAAAAAGTTTACTATATAATTTTCAACAGAAACAAGCGTAAAAGGAATTCACTAAACAGAACAATGCTGTGATTGCGCAGTATAAAGTGAACTGATCGGCCGGTCAACTACTTGACTGAGATTTTAAAGATATTTAAAAATAATCTTTATTACAATAAACATAAGATATATTCTAGTTTAAATGATACGTTTCGTGCGGTTAACCGTTTGTATGTGCAATCGAAACGGCGATCAAAAATATTGGACATATTCAAACCAGTTTGCAACTCTGTTTAGTATTTATGCTAATTGTTTTAAGATCGAAAATTGCACGAACATATTTTTAACTAAAATATTTCATAAGATTAACACAATAGCTTTCCACATTAACTAAGCACTGTCGCCCTAAGGCATGATACACACGAGCGGGCCACGTGTACCTAAACACTTGTTTATTGACGTTGCAAATAAAGATTTATATAAAAATATTAGAGCTTATTATAAAAATCCAATTACTTGACATATGTACGTAAAAGGTATTTACAGACCATGACAACGTGCGAGATATGAGGTTGTAAGTTATCTTTATTATATTTAGAAATACCTTTCAAATATTAAATCTATACATATGTATTATAAAATTCTAACTAAGCTGAATCTGAACATTGAATATTGTTTGAAAAATCTTATTAGAATTTTTGTCTGTCTGTCTGTGTTACCGCATCATGGAAAAACCACTAGAGGGATTTTGATGAAATTTGGTACGATGATAGCTAGATATCCGGGTCAACCAATAGGATACTTTTTACTGCGGGAAAATATCTCATCTCTAAGAAATATATACTAATTTACTAAACGTTAAAACGCAAGTAGGGACGAACCCGAACGGAGCGAGGGTGAGTCGTTAGTCAAACTATATTCTTAGTTAGAGTGAGAAAATAATTGCGTACACATGTAAGCAAAGTTGGTTTTCAATTGCATAATACTCAAGTAAATGCTTACTGTTACTAATAATCTTGCATATGAAACATAATAATGTGGTTTGTCTTCTTTTCTCGTGGCAGCGTTAGATAAATTGTCGTGATTTTTTTACAAAGATACTGCTTACGTCACGATTAATACCATAGAGTGTACTGCGGAGTTTATTCCAGATACGTCAGGTAGTTGTTATGGGATATTAGTATGAATACATATTATCCCTTGCTTTGCTTCCCCTACAAATTTTCATTCCCATTTTTACCCCTTTAAGGATGATTTCCGGGATAAAAAATATCCTACGTCGTTCCCAGGGTCTCAAACTATCTTTTTACCAAATTTCATCTAAATCGGTTAAGTAGTTTCGAAGCCTATTCGGTACAAACAAACAAAATCTTTCCTCTTTATAATATATGTATAGATGTATAGATATACATACAGTTAGTAGTCACACTAAAAAGTATTACATATTTTATTTTATTTCTTAAGGCACGGAAATATAAAAGAAAATTTCAACAATGTAAACCTAAAATATCTTAAATTTGCTGTCGAATTTTTTCTATACATATACACAACATTCAAATAAATGCAATCATATAAACAAAGCAAATGGAAAAGTTTGAAATATGAAAAAATAGAATATTAGGTACAATAGATACCTATATACTCAATGTAGTATATAGTCAATTTTATAAGTAGATTATGTACAATGTATGTACATGTCTGTTTATTTCTTTACGTCACAACGGATTAAATTAATTAAGTAAAATTCGAAATAGAGGTAACTTAAATCCTCGCCCCAATGCACTCAGTCTCACGGTACCCTGCCCATTATCGACCGGTAGGTAGGGTCTACATGATGGGTTTCTCCAGCGAAAACAAAAAAAAAAGCTTTAATCCTGCCATTTTTATGCACGACTACTCGAGAGCACCCGTAGCTTAATATAATAATAATAATTCCATTCCAGTCATTAACAAGTCATTTGCTTGTGTATTCAGCCCTTTTTAACGTCCCACTGCTGGGTATGGGCCTCCCTTCAATAAGGGGGAAGGCCTTAGTCTACCACGCTGGCCAAGTGCGGGTGGTTCATATATCTTTCGAAAACTTGCTAGGTTTTCTCAAACATGCATGTTTTCTCACGATGTTTTATTCACCGTGAGGCAAGTGGTAATCATGTTAGAAATGATTAGCACATGAAAATATCAGAGGTGCGAGACCGGGAATTTGAACCCGCTTCACTCGCTTTTCCAAGCGAGCGCGTTACCACTGGGCTACAACAGCCCTTTTGCTTATGATTGTCATATCTATATAACCCTTGCTGCATATCCACGAAGAAGTTAACTTGACCGTAGCCAAGGTATCATCTCATCCGCGATAATAAAATCAATGTGTTCAAGGCTCTCGTGTAGTCTAGTACAAGGTAGCAGCAACAGCATAATCTATTTATACGCTCTACATTCTACAAGCCACCGCAGAGTGTTTTGTAAGTAGGTATGTAATTAAATTTTAAAATATTTTTGGTATTTGATATATGCTAATAAAATATCTATATAATATAAAAAATATACATAAATATATAAAAAATTCATCTCTTTGTTAGAAGTTCGGTCACAAGTTCAGTCATTTTTACCGCGGGGATATCCTCGCGATAGGAATTTTGGTCATCTGCCATAAGTCATAATTCATAACATATTTGATTCATTTAGTTAAAAAGTTTTATATTGTTAAAATATTTTAATACTTCTTTCGTCTACACAAAGCTGTTCAACACCAACTTAAGCCTTACTTATGAATTTCTCTAGGACACACCGGCGAGACGCCGCACAAAACAATAGGAATACCGCAAGCTATGTTATTATTATTTTATGTAGTTTACTCGTCGAGTCGTTCACTAACACGTAGATAGACACAAGTCACGTTCCGCCATCTTGCACACTTCCTTTTCCTCGAGCCGGCGCCGCCGCTTTATGATTTTATAACAACAAATGCATTTCTCATAGCGTGATTCATATCAAAATAAACCATGGTGTTATTTTCATGTCATTTCACCAAGATCAGAAATCACGAGGCTTGGTTTCATATACCGTTTGAAATATACATAAAACAAGACAACAATTGAAATAATAACATTATTGTAAGATTATACATATGTATATGTATAATTATAAGTTACCTAGTTACAATTAAAAAATATACAAAAAATATAAACTACACATACCTATTTATATATATGAATAATCAAAATTTTATAAAAATGTTTTCAAAATAAGCGTTTAAGCGTACGCAATACGACGTGCAGCCTTGGCTTCTTCCCACATAAAAACTGACTACAATAAACTTTACGGTTTACACATCACACTGACTTCAAAACTCTAATGATACGAAGAGTAAGAAAGAAATATGTAAATATAGTTTATGACATGGCGCTATATAATTGATAAGTTACACATATGACGACACGTTTGGCTCAGTTTATAGTGACACTACTTGCTGTGCCAGCGGTCGCGGGTTCGAGTCCCGCTGGGGGCATTCATTTGTGTGATGAGCACGAATGTGTGTGCTCCAGTCATGAGTGTTTATATTTATAATATGTACGTTTTTAAAGTTATATATGTGTAGTGTATAAACTATCTGGTATCCATAACACAAGCCTCATAGTTTACTATGCTTAGATGTTGCTGTGTGTTAATGTCCTAACATATTATATTATAACTAGCGACTCATCCTCGCTCCGCTCGGGTTCGTCCCTACTTACGTTTTAACGTTCAGAGATGAGAAATTTTCCAGCAGTAAAAAGTATCCTATATGTTGACCCGAATAACCATCTATCATCATACCAAATTTCATACTAAAATCCCTCCAGTGGTTTATCCATGATGCGGTCACAGACAGACAGACACACAAAAATTCTAAGAAATATAGATTCGGCTTCTGTGTCAATAATAAATAATGTCTATTTCAATAAGATTTTCGAAAAAATATTTAATTTACAGATTCGGCTTAGTCACAATTTTATTATATGTACTTACTATTTTATTTAACTTATTAATAATTAATAATATAATTTATCTGCGCAGTAAATTTTATCAAAATCAGTCTAGTCATTTCAACGTGAAAGAGTAACAAATATACACATGAACTATGCATTTTTCACATATTATAATATCGTTTGTTTCTTAAAGGCGGTTAGAAACAGGCTAAATAAGATTAACCAAGTAAATAGGTATAAACTAAGCAAGATATCTCCATATAGAGATGGTAATGTTGGAAATTAACTAGTTATTGTAAAACAACCTTCAGTGCGTAGCGATAAGAGCGAGAGGCATCTTCATTGTTGTTCCCGCAACAATAGATGATTAACAAGTACCGCAAGTCTCGGCCTCGTTGGCCGCGGCAGCCTGCAATGCTGGCTAATTGAGGAACGGTTTATAATATTAAACTATAACACTAGAAAAGCAACCGAATTCTCAATAAGGAAATATTTCGAGAAAATTCTATCTGGACTTGGCTTTATATTTTATTCATCCACCCTGCGCCACGTGCCCTACCTGCTTCTGGTGAACGCGAAAAATCGCGATTTTTAACATGGATGATGATAAATATAATTAATTTAATAATGACATATTTATTAATCTAATAAATTAGTTATCACTTACAACTCACCTCCTGGTTCAATTCTAAGAAATCAATTGTTAACTGGCATACCGGTGTGCCCGCGACTATCGAGGGGTTAGTTAATATCTGACATTTAAAGATTAAAATTGTTAAGTTTTTTTTTTTTAATTTCCATTATTTTATTATTTTGATAAAAAGTATCCTTTATGTTAAGCCGGATAACCAGTTATCATGTAACCAAATTTCATCAAAATACCTCCAGTGGTTTTGGACTCAGAATTTTATTATACGTATAGATAAGCAATGGATTGAAACTTAAAGCTTTTAATTTTAGCATTGATTGAAAACGCTATATGAATATTTTATAAGTGGATTATTAGGATTGTTGAACCTCAATACAAAGGCGCACTGCGCTATTTGAATAAGTTATTCATTTTTAAAGCATGAGTCATGTGAAGCGTAAATACTCTTCAAAATGAATCGAATATACACATTTTTTTGGGTTTTTTTTACTTTCTAACTATCGACATATTTAAAAAATACAAAGAAAAGTAATCCTTAAAGAAAAGTTTTTTTTTCTTTATTCACTCTCTGTAAATTGGAGATATTTCCAAGAAAGGGCCTTTTTGTAGTTTTAAAAACCTACAAACCTACAAAGATATACCCGAAGCCTAAGAAACGGTGCACGGTAGGTACTAGTTTTGCTGAACTCTTATTGTTCCTATTATAATGTAACAAAACATGTCGGAAAATATTACTATTATCCGAAATACTAAAGTAGACAATACTTATTTATGATTGTAGATACCGTTTGTCAGCAAACGTCGCCATATTTAATCGTCGTAAAGTACAAGAGGTTCTCGATTCAACGCGTATATTTTTATAATGAATAATCACTTCGTGTATAACTTTTTACTGGATTATTTAAAAATTCTTTAATTGCTTTACAGAATATAGATATCTTTTAAATGAAGTTTATATAAAAGTTTCAGGAATTTCCCCGTAAAAGAAGAAAAATATGGAATGGCATTACAAAAGCATTTCAATAAGTTTTAATAAAAACCTATTACATATTAAGTTTAAATATATTTAGCTACTTAGGTATCTTTCCATCAGAAGAGTCTAGATAAAAAATAATACTTATAATTGAAGAGTTTGCGATCTAACATCAAAATTATTATATAAAAAACAAATAAAATAAATTGTTGTATTAATAACCATACTATTGAAGTTTAATTTGAAGGATGTATTCGAAATTTTAAATTACACAACAAACTCTGTATTAATCAACAATACATTTACTTCAGGTATTTACAGCTATGAGCACGGGGTTCCATAACCTAAGTTTATATTTTATTATGGTTAAGCTGTGTTTATGTGTTTATGTAAGTTGCGCGTGCGCAATGCATAGCGGCTTAGTGACGTCACGCAGCGCCTTCGCTGCGCTGACTCATGCCCCGCCTTCCAAAACTTGTGCTACCAGGTAAGATAGTGACTCAAGGAACCGTTCATTCATCCATTTCTACTGTTCTTCTGAGAAATGATTTACTTAAGTGTTAATGACATCATTTAAGCTCTCTAATGTATGCTCCAAAAGCAGGTACTATATTATACCAATTTACTACTAAAAACGTTATAATTTAACTATAACGTTCATAAAATACATTAATTAATTATTATCAAGTAGGTAATTGAAATTGATTTTTTGATAAGAAACTCATGGATGGTCATATTTTGTGCAGTTAGCGGTAAACGAGTGTGCCGGCCAACGTGGGATAGCGACAATAAATCAAGACAACGGCCTTTACGGTTGTAGAAAATAAATTACCCGAGTCCGAGCGGACGAGTGTGGCGAATTGTTAGATAGTGTTCCGGCGAGTCTGGGCCTGCAGATCAATAAAATGCAAAATGGCTACCCGACCAACCAACAGGTTAAATAAGACTTTCATGTAGGTACCTAGATATATGTGTGTACTTGTCTGGAGTTGTCTCTACCCACTGACTGCCACACTCTAAATTGTCGTAATTTTCAGATAGCATTATAATAGAGTATTCAAATGGATTAACAACACTTTTCAAAAATATTTGTACTACTACTACTATTGCCATTCAAGAGTAAATAATTAAATATTGCTTAATAATTGCCTTTTTCTTCATCGACTACTAAGGAATGAAGCGGCATATATTTAGCAGACTTCAAGAATTAATTGTTCTTTTGTGTAAAATGTGCCTCTTTATAAATTTTTTATATAAAGATAAATATAAAGAAAAGAATATGCGCAATTTGAAGGTCATTTATTATCTATTTAAGGTTAAGAACAAGCAAACGAGCAAGTGGATTACTGATATTATATTAATCACACCAACGATGGTTTTTGCAGTATTGTATTTAATTTTAGTATGACCTTTAAAATAAAATAAAAACACAATATGTTGTTTTAAAAGTGTATGTATAATACGTCATCATAATGTAATCTCAATTTTCACAGTACCTTGATACGTCATGTTACAAAATATTCCGGATTTCAGATCCATCCATTATGTTTTGGTCTATGGATTTTGTACATAATTTATTATAAGGGCTCCTTACACAAAATTTCTTATAAGGTGCTCTATATAGCGTTATTAAAAAACCTTACTTTTGAACTGCAATCATAAATCAGGCAATATAAGAACATAAACACATAAAAACAAGATACAAAACTTATTTTTGTATTAAACCTGTTTATAGTCGTTATCACAAGAAAAATATTGCCAACACTTCGGGTCATAACGACATATAAAACGATGAAAACAGTATTTTCCACGAGAAGATGGAAGCCACAGTCATAATACGAACACAGTAACGGTCGAAAACGGTGCCGCGGCAACCACGAGCGGTGATAGCGCACAATAGCATTTTACTTTATTCTCAATGCCAACAACTGCAAAGGCAGATTAAGATATAAGATAAGATAACGATGTCGTTTGGTTCTGGTTAATTGTCATGAGATATTAGGCCGAGCTTTTATGACTTAATTTTTTTTATTTTATATGTTTTTTTTTTTATTTTATACATTAACAATATTGAATATATCCAATGTTCTCAACAAGGGGCCCATTATATCTAAGGGGCCCTGGGCTTCAGCCAAAAAAATGTAAAGATCCGCCCCTGAATTTACAAGACAACCTTTCAACGCAAAATAAAAAATGAAGTTTAATCGCACTTAAAGCGAGCGGCACAACTGTTGAGAGGTATGAATATTAACTGTAAAAAATATCATTGCAGAAAAAATAGCAACGCGTGTGAATACACCGCGACGATAGAAACTCGTTAATTAATGGACTGGGTCGCTTCCGATACCATCTCGCCTTTACTGTCTATATAAAATGTAAGAGGTGCAATATTAAACTTCGTAGATTGAGATATCGTCTTATAATTGTGTTTAGTAGATATCTACTGGAGTTTTATTATTAATTAGCCCGTACAAACAGACAAACAGACAGAGAAACAAAAAATTTAAAATAAATCTTGATTTGTTCTATTTCTCTTCTTACGTATCCTTGATTCGGTTTTTAGCATTTTTTCTATGTAAAGACATTCGACCTTTACAGTTTTATTATATGTATAGACAACAACTCACTGATTAACATAATAAACAGTTTTGAGACACTGAGACAAAATCAAACAATAATTTGAATACGAAAGATGTGAACAAAAGTAAAAAAATATATCTAAGTATATAACAAAGAACACACTGAATTCAAAATCACAAGAATGATCATTTTAATCTTAAAGGATGAAATTGAGTTAAGTACCTTTAGATCGAATTAAGTACTTCTTTGAAGATGGTAAAAACGCCCATCTTTACGCTGAACGCTGTATCGCTAACGGGATAGGTATGATACTTCCTACAGTAAAAACCGTTCCAGCAATATTATAGGACACTTGAGCATAACATCTAATATTACAGTATCAAGTTGTGACGACAGCGAAATTTACATACGACCGGTCTGTCAACACTGAAACTACTAAGAAGAGAATAGTATAATAAATATCTAAACAGGTTTATTATATAATGTCCCATAATAAATTAAAATATGTATGATAACCTTGTAACGCAAAAAAGGTATTATTTTAAACACTTAATGCAATAGAAAAAGAACACATTTTGTGAAGTATCTCATTCCCTATAAAAACTCGCACATGTTAAACCACTTACCGTCATTTTTAAGCACTAATGCTAGAAAACTCTATGGTCTATATTTAACAAAATGCATAATCCATACTGCCATCATAAAAAAGAAGGCCGGAAATTCGCCAAAGTTGATTTCGAGATATTTGAAGTTTTGTCTTAGTACTTAGTAGTAGTTTGTACGTAGTTACAATGACAATGGTTATGGTGTCTCCAGATTCATAAGACTCCATACATAGCTTTTTGAGTAAGACTATCAAACTATCTTTTCGGATTTTTTCGCGGATATATTTTGATTTTTGGTTCCCGACGTTTCGATTGCTTTATAACAATCATGGTCACGGGAGAGACTAAGGTGTTAGATGTCACAAAAGCATTATATAGTTGTTACAGACAGCCCACCCACAATAACAAAATGAATTAAAATTTTGAAAATTGGCACCAAAGTACCTTACAATATTTGTTAATTTTAATTATAAACATTTTTATATATTTTTTAAACATTTTATCATAACATTATTCAGGATTTTAAAAAATGATCATTATCTATCATTTAAATTTTATATGATGAAATAAAACTATAGTGACATATAATGATTTAGCAGGTGAAATGCGAAATTGCCCGGATTTGGCAGATTTCAGGTACGATTTTTCTACACAGCTTGTGGGGCTTTACGTATCGCAATTAATTTGTGTTCCACAGCCAAAAGGCTAAAATAGAACCCTTATAAATGCGACATTTATAAATAGACTTTCAAATTAAATTAAAATATTTCTATGTGACTTACATTGTATGTACAAGACAATAGTTGCACAATTATTACTGAACTATATGTAAAAAAAACTATATTAGTTAAATTGCAACTTAATGCATAAAATATAAAACATACTACTTACTATCATAATATCTATATTTATTAGTAACGACTCGCTCTCGCTTCGCCCGGGTTCGTTTCTAGGTACGTTTTAACGGTTAGTATGGGAAAGATAGACTATATATTATATTTTATATAGCCTGTAGCCTTCCTCAATAAATGGGCTATCTAATGCAAAAAGAATTTTTCAAATCAAATTAGTAATTCCTGAGATTAACGCTTTCAAACAAACTCTGTCTCTCTATAATATTAGTATAGATTAAAGTCAACAGACTAGACACTATCTAAATATAAATAGGCAACATTGTCTGTCTGGCTAATGAGATCGATAAATCGATCGATTCCAGTTCAATATTCGCCCGTGACTGAGAGCCACGTTTTCTCACGGGCTTATTGAATTCATCGCACGACACAATTGATTACGTAAGGATATTCAATTACCTAATGTTATTGTAGGTACTAATATGCAGAGCATTGCAACGCTCTAATGTACTGTCTTAATTAGCTATCGTTACATATGTATGTATATTGAATCTCGTATACCGCGCTTCACGTCACGTGATAGGCAACGACAGAAAACGTGTTTTGACGTGTAACTTATTTAACACTAACGACTCACCCTCGTTTCGCTCAGGTTCGTCTCTAGGTTCGTGTTGACTTTTGACGTTTAGAATGGAATAGATTATGTTTTTCAATAAATTTTTTTCGCGAATTTTTCCGATGTTTTATAATAGTCATTCTGCTATTCGGGGTGAAGACAAATCCAACAAAACAAAGATCATAAAAATCGGCCCAGCAGTTTTCGAGTTATAAGTGTTGTAACAAACCCGACTTTGTTTTTTTATTCGGTCGCGGTTTTTGCACTTTTATCCCTTTAAAATCGATTCCATCAATCCAATAATCAGGGTGCGTAAACTGACAACAAACAAACAAACACAGCAAATTTTTAACGGTTATTAATCTTTCATATCATGCAAATAGCAATTTAAGCTTTCGATAAGAGTAAAAGGATTTAAAATAACAGTTACACGGTTTATTTTTATTTATGGATTTTTGAAACAGACACTAGTAAAAATTCATTATATTTCTAACCTAATAAGTACGGGCTCACTCACACCGTGCAATAACGGACTAATTAAATCGCAATATATTGTAATGTCCTCATATCGATACCTTAATTGGTAAACCGGCTAAGTCCATATGAGCAAATTTTTTAGGCGACACTTAAAACTTTAAAATATATTTTATATAAGGCAGTGGTAGCCCAGTGGTAACGCGCTCGCTTGGGAAACCGAGTGAAGCGGGTTCAAATCCCAGGTCTCGCACCTCTGATATTTTCATGTGCGAATCATTTTCTAACATGATTACCGCTTGCCTTACGGTGAAGGAAAACATCGTGAGAAAACCTGCATGTCTCAGAGAACCTAGCAAGTTTTCGAAAGACATGTGAAGTCTGCCAATTCGCACTTGGCCAGCGTGGTGGACTATGGCCTGATTCCCCTCGTCTTAAAGGGAGGCCCGTGCCCAGCAGTGGGACGTTAAAAAAAAGGGCTGAATACATACACTACTTATTAAAAATATCGTTGGTAGATAATATCGTAAGCTTATTTTTGATATTGTAAAATCCTACTAAAATAATCCTACTGAATTACTGTTGTGTACAATCTAAACCAAAAAATATTTTTTGACGAAATGTGGAGTTGGCTTGTTTGCCAATTAAGGTATCGATATTATTAATCGTATGTAATTTACAGTACACTAATGCAACCTTGCAACATCAAACGGCAATATTACGCTAATAAAAACACAGTTTTATGACAGAGAGAGAGAGCAGGCTGTAAATATAAGTAATTTTAAGTTTACTTTTAACCGACAAATATAGATACTATATTTAATTACAATTCGCACATAGAAAATTCTTTAATAATGCCTCTTTTACAGCAACTTTTATGTTAGTGGAGCCACCGATAATCTATACTAATATTATAAAGCTGAAGAGTTTGTTTGTTTGTTTGGTTGAACGCGCTAATTTCAGGAACTACTGATCCGATTTGAAAAATTCTTTTTGCATTCGATAGCCCGTTAACTGAGGAAGGCTGTAGGCTATATATCATCTCGGTAAAATGTACGATTCTCGTGGGATAGATTTGTTTTTGTCTAGGGACGAACCCGAAGCGAAGCGAGGGCGAGTCGCTATAATATTATAAGAATAATATACCTAAAACACACATATTTGAAGAATTGTATTTTTTCTAAGTCAGGTAGAGGTTTTTGAGTTTGTGGGAAAAGTAGAGTCTTAAAAGCATAAACTTCATTACATTTCAAGTGGGTATTATATCTTAAAAAAAAGGTCATTTATCAGTCATTTTAAAAGTTTAAGGAAAACATTCAAAGGCACTACATGAGATTATTTGGAACACTCAAAAGTATGCCAAATGTCGCTAAGAGCCTGTCACTTTGAAAAAAATTGACCAATTATATACTTAAGTTATTATTAATGAGTAAAAAAAAATTAAACCCAAGTGGCTCTTACAACAGATTAACATCTCACGGGAACCTTTCCATGTTTTGGGATACAACAAACAACCTTTGTCACTTTCCAGTTACATTCTATAACGATGCAAAAAAACACGTAACTGTTTGAAAGAAGGAGAAATCAACACATTATGTACACACTTTCGGAATATAATATTAGTAAAGACAGTAAAAATATTTTAATAATTATTGCGTTTCTGCATAAAATATAAACCTCAGCCATTTATACTTTCCGTTTTTATTTTATAAATTTTAATTACCAAAGCTAATCTCCCTACCTAAGCGACCGAAGCGTAAAAACCAAATCCAAAGGTGACCAGGTTATGTTAAAATTAAATTCTTTTTTCTCAAATAATAATTTCTAAACATTAATCAATTGCTTTTGCTACAATTGCAAAATAAAAAAGGATTGGATAATCTATACTAATATTATAAAGCTGAACAGCTTGTTTGTTTGTTTGTTTGGTTGAACGCGCTAATCTCAAGAACTGCTGATCCGATTTGAAAAATTCTTTTTGCATTGCCTGTTAACTAAGGAAGGTTATAGGCTATATATCATCCCGGAAAAATGTACAGTTCCCATGGGATAAATTTATTTTTGCCTAGGGACGAACCCGAAGCGAAGTGAGGGTGAGTCGCTAGTAATACTATACAAGGTTTATCGGAGAAAATGTAAGTTTTACTTTTTATATGTTTATCCATAAAAGTGCAGCTTACACATAACATCTTGTTTCCTAAGCTAACAATATAAATAAGTAGCAGTTAGTTAATTAAGTAGGTAATCAGAACCGCAATTTGGCACAAATTATAAAAAAATCGGTCGGACTCGCACACGAAGGTTTCCCGTACCATAATCGTTGTTTTTTTTTTATTTGCATGGCCTTTTTAAAATTCGCCATCTTGGTTTTTTATTACTTGTTGCTTAAGCGACAATTGAAATATACACTTAGTGAAAATTTCAACTCTCTACCTATTACGGTTCATAAGATACAGCCCTCTGACAGACGGACGGACAGCGGAGGCTTAGTAATGGGGTTCTGCGGGTACGGAACCCTAAAAAACCGGTCTAGAATATAGTGATAGCTCATTTTGTTACGGTATTGCATTATTTGTGCTATAATGTGAGCGGAAATAAACGTACAAATGTAAATCGAGTTAGATAATAGTTTCATCCAAAAAAGGATAAGTATCTATAATGAAACATGGACGAATTATCTATATTTTATTACCCTGGTGAAATGAGACAATGGCGTTATATAAAATGAATATTGATTATCCGTTATCAATATTTATGTAGAAACGTATTACGTACAGTACCGGCCGCGGGAACCACACCAATTGTCCAGTAACGAGGCGTGTCATTACCAGACCGATATGCGAGGCGGTATTTTTTTTAGATTTTCCATGCATTTTACTCATCGATAATATTATGTATATGAAAACTGAATATTGGAATATTACTTTTTTCTCTATTGTTATATAGCCAGATGTTTGCTACGAAATGAAATGATATGCAGTATCCTGGATTTTATTTTATATTTAGTATGTTTTATTCACTGCAGGATATACATATATTGATCTAGGTTTTTTCGTGATGCGTTCCCAGACAGACAGACATAAATTCTAAAAACTATAGATACGGCCTTTGTATCTGTAATAATGACTATTTCAATAAGATTTTCCAAAAAATATTTAATGTACCTACAGATTGGACTCAAAATTTTATTATACGTATGGATAATAAAAGATTATAGTTTACGGTCAAAGGTCGTTGTAGAAAACTTAGAAATGTGTGGTAAAAGGGAGTGAATCGTCGAAGGTCGAGGCGTCGCGCGTCACCGAGCTCGGCACTCGACGGGCGCGGGTGCACCGAGCCTGCGCACACCTGCCCGCTTATACATATGCACATTCAACCTAACAGAATACAACACCTGTTAATAATATAACTGTTCGTACTGCATGTGCGTGACCCCTAAATATTTCGTTCACCCCATATAATATTCATGTCTCTACTTACTGGGGTCTGTTTTATCACTATATAAGGTACAACGATAATTATTATGAATAGTTAAGGCATTAGTCATAATTATGTAAATAGTTATTGATTATCTTAAAAAAAAGGGTTATTATCATTTCCCACCTTCTTTGGAATAGTCAAATAGAGTTGTTTTATATTTTTACAGACTCACCTTCTGTTATTTTATAAAATTACTAGCGACTCACCCTCGCTCCGCTCGGGTTTAAAGTTTAGTATAGATTTCTCAGAGATGAGATATTTTTTCGCAGTAAAAAGTATCCTATATGTTGACCCGGATAACCAGCTATCATGATACCAAACATCAATATCCATCCAGTGGATTTTCCGTGATGCGGTAACAGACAGACAGACAGACAGACTAAAATCCTAAAAACTATAGAATCGGCCTCTGTATCGATAATAACGTCTATTTTAATAACATTTTCCGAAAAATATTTAATGTACAGATTCGGCTTAGCTACAATTTTAATATACATATGTATAGATTTTATTGCGAGAACATAAAAGATGGAACGAATTCTTTTATTTATGGTCAATTCCATGGGACATATCAGATTATAAACATATACGCAAAAGAAAGTATTTAACACACAAAACAGAGCTCGCTTTCCAATGGCGAATAACGAGCGCTCTTAATACCGAAGTAACTTTTCAACAGGTAGACAATGCGACTATGCCTTTCGTCTGCGACACCCCAACTTAGAATTTCACTTTTCGTCATATGCGTTTTTGACTTTCGCCGATATGGTAAATGCATACTACCTACAAATCATTCAAAGCCCTATAATAAAAAATACCTTCTATTTCTTAATTATAATTAATTTCTTAAGTATAATTTCTAAGAAATTAATTGTTAACCGGACCACTGGCTGGCTCGGCGGTCATTGACAGGTTAATATTTTTTATGCTAGTACATGATTAATCTGCAGAGAAGACCTACAATCTGTTTTAGAAGATATGTAGACACTACTTTAGCAGTGCACCAGAATAGCCATATCCTTTAAGCAGCGAGTTAATTGGGTTTAAAAAAAACCTAACTTAATAACTATTATAGTTAAGAAACCAGGAAAATTAATTACTCCAATCTTCTCTATTAAAATTAATTTATTGTTTATGTATACGGGATATGCTAGATAGGATTAACAGAAAGAAACGAACAGTTTTACAATTTTTGCTATTATCTGTATAAACATCACTATGAAGTAGCTGGATCGATTTCAATAGATATCTTTTTTTTTTTCAGGTAGTAGCAAAATTTAAATTTAATTGGGAGAGTAGTTCCGATTTCCTTGTAAAAAAAGATGGTCACCTTTAATATGCTACATTATAATGTTTTATGAGTATTGTGTATTTGTTTGATAATATATGCAATAACAAGGTAAATAAAGATTATATTACAACTCAGATTTTAACTAATTTTTAAGGCAAATGCAATGCTTGGTTTGAACATTTTTAATTACCTACTAAAAACTACTATAGTCACTTTAAACTATGTAAAATACAATATTAATATTACAATTGAATCAAAACTTAGTTACTCTCTATTATGTAATAAATATAATAGATTCTTTTAGATTAATTTTAATCTTTTAGACCAAGTAACACTGAGTTAATAATCATTTTGTTAAAATTATATTTTAATAGGCAATTGGTACATTCAAAATAGGTTCATATGTTTAGATAGGTCTATAGAGGTGCATGATTTGGATCACAAAATACATTAGTGTTTGTGTTTACTGTTAAGTTACACCATAATATAATAACTCAAGAGCTAGAAAATGATTTAAATAAGGCATTTCATAAACACAGCTTATTATATATTGAACTACAATTCATCTTTATTTCCATGTGTGCCAAGCTGGCTATAAAGTTAGCAATAAATACAAAAGACGTTTTCATTGTTTAATACATGATTATATTGTTAAACATAAATAGTCTCAAAGTGCAAAATATTATAAATAAAAAATCTTTGTCCAAAAAAAAAACAATTACAATTAAGTAATAATTTGCATTTTGATTACCAACAATCTTTTAGAACGTAAATGGTAACGTTTATATGTGCAATTCTGATTTCCCCGTACTTGTTTGTACGTTCCTTTCACGACTTTGCTCCAATAAACGCGTATGAACTAAGTTTTATCAAATGGTTTTGGATCACTTACAAAAATATGTAAGAAAGAGTATAAAATTGAACAATGATTTACAAACAAACCTGTAAAATTTAGTGCAGCGCGTCGCCTCCAAACGTTTAGATCCACCTTCATTATGTTGAAATAATCAACAGAACACACAAAATTAAATCAGAAACATTCAATTAACTTTACAAGATATTAAAATCATTTTTTCACTTTAAATTAAAAATACTAATTAAATTAAGATAAATAATGTAAAGAACTTAAGGTAGGTATGTCACGAAAATAAAAACTTAAAATGGACATCACCGTCCAACGTCCATGATTACTTAAAATAAACTGGCAATTACTACTGACTGAAGTACTGAGTATGATAGTAACAGAGTTACCAGTGCGTTAATAAAAAATCAACTTTCAATATAAAATATAATTTTAGTACAATATTTGTACTAATAATTATTGACTCCATTACAATTCGTATATAGAATTAATATGTATTATTCATCATTATTTGATTTAACAATTTTAAATAGCCTGCAAATAAAATTTAAACAAATTCTATTATTAATATAAATTAATTTATAATCATATATTTAGATATTCCTTGTAATATTTCAACAAAAAACATTAATGAATAAAGCAAATTGGACCTTATTCAATTAAATTTTTAACTCGCTTAAAGGAAAATGTTGTAGTGGCAACATTAAAAGATATGTATATAGATTAAAAATTATCTGTAATTTATACACTACTTGTAAATAACATACAACATAAAATTAAAAAAATAAGTAATTAGCGTATCAAATAATTGAAAAAAAATAAAATGTTTTTATTTTTTTTTATATTTTTGTTGTATATTTAAACATTTTTACAATATAAATATTAGCAATTTAGAACACGAAGAGTAAACAGGAACGAACTGTGACATGAAAGCAAATGTTGCTATTTTTCTTAAAAAATGGCAGCCTTTATGTCGTAAGCTTTTCTTTTCTTTTTTCTATACGAAAAGTTTTTAAATAAAGATTTGTGGATGATTTATAATGCCATTGCAAGTGATTCAAATGGTGGTAACATTTTTTTAAGGAAATAAATAATTAACAAATGTTGAGAGTTACTATGACCTTCGCATTTTTAGTAAGTATTTTAACTGATAACTACGTGGTTATGTTCTTTTTGTAATTGTAAATTTGCTTGAATTAATTTAGTTAAAAGCAAGCTGGTAAGACTGTTTCTGTTCATGTTTATTTATCTTTATAATGTCGTTATAGGTGGCGTAGTGTACGAGCCAATGCTGAACGGTTCGAACGATAACGAAACGAGTAGTTCGAGCGTTGCGTTAGGAAATAAAGATAACATGAGCGCTGGCACTGCGACGTTGGAGCGCGAGCTGTCCAGTACTAGACGACTATTATGGGGCGACCACGTGAAGGAAGACGTATTTCGTCGCTGGGCCCAAGGTTTTCAGTTCAGTCCTGATGAACCAAGTGCTCTCATTCAAGAAGAGGGCGGGCCATGCGCCGCTATTGCTCCCGTGCAAGGGTTTCTTCTCAAGATCCTTTTGTCGGAAACACCTGGGCATAGCCTGCAAGATTTGACTTCTGAAAAGTGCAATTCCTTACTTGTTAGGGCTGTGTGTACGATTTTAAGTCAGTGTCTAGCTTCTAAGTACAATGTTGCCGTATATCGGAAGAATGATACAGAGGCAGAGACAAGCACCAGCCTCAATGTTAGTGCGGAGGAACAATCTTGTGACACTATTGACCATTTTCACAGAAGAATTGAGGTTCATTCTTTTCAAACATTATCAGAAGTTGAAGCATTCTACACAAGAAACATTCGTATTTTGAAGGACAAGTATGGTGTTCTCCTTTTATTATATAGTGTCATTCTAAGCAAAGGAGTCAGTACTGTAGAGGCAGAGCTTTCTGAGCTATCTGATCCCCTTATACATTCTACATATGGATATGGCTCTCAGGGACTGATTAATCTCATGCTCACAGGCAGAGCAGTGGCACATGTATGGGATCATGACCAGGTTGTGGGTGGACTGCGTTTGCGGGGAATCGAGAGACAAAATGACATAGGATTCCTAACTATCATGGAACACATGCAATATTGCACAGTGGGCTCTTTTTACAAAAACCCAAAGCATCCTGTCTGGGTATTGGCTTCTGAGACCCATTTGACAGTGCTTTTTTCCTTTGAAAGACGACTAGCAGCACCTGAAACAGTTGGGGAATCAGCTGAGCGTATTTTTAGATCTTTTGATCCAGAAGGTAACAATTTTATTCCCTCAGCAGCACTACAGGATGTTTTATGTGCTGCTGATCTGGTTAGTGAACCAGAATATGTGGAATTGATGAGAAGGAAACTAGATTCAGAGAACTTAGGAATAATTTTATTGAGTGCTTTCATGGACGAATTCTTTCCTGGTTGTGAACGTGGTGCTCCAGACACATTCACTCTCCATCATTACAATGGGTTGTCACGCAGTAATCCTGGGGGACGAGTGATATATTGCACAGGTCGCGCTGCACTTCTAGAGTGCCCAATGCGCGCTGCCACCACTGACCCTATGTTGACATGCCTGCAGACCAAGTGGCCTAGTATCGATGTGGTTTGGGATGAAGGCCAGTCACCTTCTCTCAATTAAATAGGTCCACATGCTGTGTTTAGAACTTATACTGTGACACAGTGAGGAGAGTTAATATAAAATGTATCTTAAAATATGTTGCAAAAATTCCATTACTTTATGTATTAATTTATGTATAGAAATTATATTGAATAATTTCATGGCCTCTGCAGTAACATGCATCATCATGGGCAGCTATTTTTCATAAATTTGATAATTTTTTAGAGAAGTAACTACTTAAAAAAATCTGTTAAGTTTATGGTATAGTTGCACATGCACAACATTAGTTATAATTGGGCAATACAAGTCTTAAAATATAATTCATTGGCAATGTTATTATCAGTTTTTTTTTTGACTAAAAGTAACATTGATTTGGTGGAATTGTTATTTCAAAATATTTTTGTTGCTGTGATTTTGAGTAGTAAATATGTTATTTAAGAAGATTAAAATTACAGATTGTTTTACTTAATTCTATAGGCTGGCATAGGGATGGCTGGGTGTACATTACACATAAGTTATTACTACTGCATTTAACCATACTCTCAAGTGGAATTATTATGTTTGTGTGTTTACAACATTAAGAGTGTGATTTTGCATTAAAATAAAAACATACACTGTGTATGTATACAACTCTGCAATAATTGTTTAAATGGAGGCAAACCAATAAGCACATACATGCACTTAATCTTAATTTGCACAAATCACTGTTCCTTATTCCTCCACTAGGTACTTCCCTGTTAAAAAACTCCAATAGGATCCCATCAAAAGCGACAAAAGCCACATAGAAACCGATAAATATTTATTGGTTTCTATATGGCTTTTGTCGCTTTTGATGGGATCCTATTGGAGTTTTTAAACAGGGTTATCTGCCGGCTGCATCATACTAGTAATAATTAAATAAGATACATTACTTTGTATACTTGTAACATTGAATATGTCAAAAATTAATTTGTAATATGGTTCAACGTTAACACAAAAGTGAAGTATCTCCATGAAGATATAATTAATGTTTTTATAATTCTGTACCCAATTGTAAATTTTACGTAAAGTGCTGTACCATTACTAAATTATATTTTTTGTAAGAAGAATGTATGGCACACTCGCATCTTGTGTGAATTTGTAATTCTTTCAATATTTTATGTATTTGTTTTTAGTACAAATAGTCTTTGTCAGATTCATGTAAAATAGCTGTGCATTTGTGAACAACAAAGATTATATTGGAACATAATTTTCAGTTAGTCATAATTAATAGTGTAACATGCTTTTTTAATTACATTCTTGAGTTTTATTTTATTAACAACTTTATCGCTTGCATTAATAACTTGTTATTTATTCAGTATTCATTATATATTGGTAGAAGGAAGTGCCGAGATAGACACACCTGTGTCAAATAAAATTCCAATTATTTATTATAATAAACCATTACATATATGTATGTGTATATTTTAATTTAAAACTGTTTCAAATACTGCTTCATGAATGATCTCTAAAACTAATACAATAACTTTTTAGGAGGCATTCATTGGTTTATTCAAGTAAATTTAAACAAAAATTCATGGTCGAAAGTGACAATATATATAATCCAATACTTATTTTTTATTATTTCAAACGTTAAGTACGTAATAATAAAATAAATATTTAGTTGCTTAGATATTATTTTTCATCATCATGAATCAAGACTGTGGTTTCAGGTTTGTTGTCATATGTCTAGAAAACACTTGACACTTGACAGTTAGTTAAAACTCAAGACCTTTGACATATTTGTATACAATTTGTTAATTTTATTTATTATTAAGTAGGTACATGATCATTTTGATTTAAATTTTTAAAATGAAACGTGAAGATAATTATCAAAAGTATGCAACGGATGTATACGATCCTATTAAGATTGGTTCAATAGATGGTATGTATAATACATTATTGTGAAGAAATCTTTGTAATTTATATAGAAATTATTATCATAATATAATTTTTAGGTACCGATACGGAACCACATGATCGGGCTATTTTAAGGGCATTATATTCAGAGTACGTTCCAAATAAGAAAGTGAAAGGTGATCCATATCACACAGTGTTTATAGCCAGACTCAATCCAAGAACAACACAGGTTTAATTTAATCTTAGAAGAATGTAACATTGTTATGTATTTTAGTTTAGTTATATATAATTAGAAAATATTTATTTCCAGGATACAATTTATGCAGAATTCTTGAAATTTGGTAAAATACTAAACTGTCGTTTGGTGAGAGATATAGTCACTGGTAAATCTAAGCAATATGCATTCATAGAATTTGAAAGTTTATCAAGTGTGGAAAATGTGATAAGGGAAATGCATAAGGAGTTTATAGATGGTAGTGAAATTATTGTAGAGAGAGAAGCTGAAAGACGTTTGAAAGGATGGAAACCTCGAAGACTTGGTGGAGGTTTTGGTGGGTGCAAAGAGTCAGGGCAATTAAGATTTGGCTGTAGAGATAGACCATTTAGAAAACCTATATTAATTGCCCCAAAAGGTATCAAAGAAGAATTAAGTAAAAAGTAAAAATAATAATAAAGACTAAATATAAAATTATTAACAAAGTATTTTTTACTATAGCTTATTATTAAGTATGTTAAAATCTCTGTGGTCATGATTGTCATTCACATTATTATGGTATATAATAATGTTTCATATATATAATGTGTAATGTATGCTGTAAAGAGTTGAGGGGATGGTGCAGGTCATTCACAAAATTGGAAGCGTATTTATCTGTACTACAATTTGTATTCCTTATAATCTTAATTGCTCTTCTTACTTTTGCTATACTTCATTTTATTGTCTGTTTCAAAAAAGATGACAAAGAAATAAATCAAACTACAAAAACAACTTCAAATGTAATTTTAACCGAAAAAGAAACAACATTTACTGAAACATATCAAACAGCTAGTACACCAACTCCTTTGCCGAAGGGAATCAACTGTACTTGGAAGCCTTCTGTGAAAACTACAGCTATCACACATTATTATGAAGGTAATCAAACTCCAACAAGCACAAAAGATATTGACAAATCAAGTGACATGGCAACAAGTACAGGAACATTAATTAATGATAAATCATTAGATGGTGAACTTGTGAATGATATAGTCAAAGGGTTTCTCTTAGCTCTTGTCAAGTATAAACCTCCTCAAGATGTGACATTTGGTTGTACTCTAACTATTGTTGCTGAAAAATGGACATTGACAGCGGCAAGTTGCATAGAATCAATAGAAGAGTTGGATTCATTAGATTCATTTGTTATGATGAAAGGGCTTGGAGAGGGAGGTCAAGGCAGACTCCATGCTGTGTCAGATATCATGATGCATCCACTGTATCAGGGTGTCAATAAAAGTTACGATTTAGCTGCAATTAAATCAGAAGATGATCTTGTCAAAGTAGGAAGTATATTTGTGATACTGCCGACTTTAGTGGACTACCTAACAGTTACAATTGGGGATAAAATGGATCTCCTTGGTTTTGGAAAATTTAGGTAATTATGCACAGAATTAAAATATAGGCAAATAATCTGTATTTATTGTTAATTACTTTGCTATCTCTCTCGTATTGAAGGGATGCTTGTGCCCAGCAGTGAGACTTTGAAAAGGGGCTGAATACAATTAATTATGTTCTAGCTGTAAATTTCCCTTAGAAATTATAAAATTGAATCCAAGTACTTAAATTTAATTAAAATGTATAATGTAATATTTAAAATATCTCAAAAAATGTGTGTAGAAAGACCATACCACTATTTATGTAATGAATTAATTTTTTTAGAAATATAGACAAGAATGCTCTGGCAAGAAGCATCCGTCAAGTCTCAGTTTATAAGCTTCCAGTAAAACACTGCCCCAACGACACCGCCACCTGGTCGCCGCGCCACCTGGTGGGCGGGGAAGCCATTTCTCGCGGCTCCTGCGGGAAAGTCCCTTTGTGCGCTGGAGTCGTAGAGAGCCGCAACACCCCCTGCAACTACTGTGCGGGGGCTCCCCTACTGTACCGCAATGTGCTGCTAGGTGTAATGAGCGACAATCCGCACTGTGGACTTGCGTGCGATCCTGCTTTATACGTTAATATAGCAGCGGTTAGAGATTGGATAGATTCTGTAATTTATTGAGTTTTTTTTTTCATAAAAATATATGTATAATGTGTGTATTAGATGGCCTTTTTAATATTATAAAATATATTTGTCATCCACATTAAAGAGAATGTAATGTATATGTATTGTTTCAAATTTGAAATTTGTGTAACATACATTTTATTCACGTCTCAACCAAAAACAAATAGTGATTTCATTATTATAGATAATGGCGGACGGATTGGTAAAAGAAAGAGAAGCTATGCGGAGGAAGTGTGATAGACATGTATGGCAGACATATTTGCCAAGTAAACTTCATAAGACTTTTTTTGTTCCTGATGACTGATCCATATGATGCGCGATCATACGCCTTTTTTATTGGCTTTTTTTAGTTGCTTAACAGATATACATTCTGCCAATGTATTCATCCGGCTTTTATACATTAACATAGCAACCGTCAGGGATTGGCTGGATTGTATGTATATGTGACTGTCGTTGAGATTTTTTAAATTAAATTATTGTGTATTATGACTTTTATATCATGATGATATTTAAGTATAACTGTATACGTGTAAATTACTATGAAATTAAAAAAGGAGAATTTTTATGGATGTCATTTTGTCAATTGCAGAATCAATTTATAAAATTACCTATTTTAGAGGAACTATTGTTAAATTACTCGAGTTCCCATATATCATTAAAGAAATAATTCTTCAAAAACATATATATTTAGTGTAGATTGCATCAGCTGTTTGCTTTTAAGCAATGAAATGGAATAAAATTGTGGGGGCTGTTTTGTCACTGGTGGTGATATTATTGGTGGTCTGCGGTTACGTGATGATTTCTAATTTCATCACAGATTTAAAGTCTATAGCGGAGGAATCTAAAAAAAGAACTACTCTACCAAGTGCTCCCATCATTTAAAATGATCGATGTTTTTTTTTCTTATATATACAACCATTTTTTTTGTATTAATTATTTTTTATTAAATAGAAAATCAGGCTTTTGTAATCGTTTAGCGGTCCATTCCTCGTTTCTCTTACCATATTAGCTAGTGGTAATGATGTTGACAATGATTCGTACATGATGGTCTAAGAGCCGATTACACCACGACCTTTACCGATCTGTTACCCAAATGAAACATATTTTTATAGTTTCAATAATAGATAAATACACCTTAAATAGCTTGTCTATCGAAATCCTGACCAGGTTTTTTTTAAATTATTTAAAAAAAAAAATTTTATTAATATTTTTTTTTTCACCGTTCTGTCAACCAGCCGAATTTTGTTCTAACCGATAGTAAATAATATAAAGAATATACCTAGATAACCTTGCCTACTCCTTTCTTGACCACACTACCTGGCAAGCGGGTATAAACAGGTAAGTTACTATAGGTGACTTCACGGATACTAGGCATATTCTTTGTATTATTTACTATCGGGTAGAACAAAATTCGAATGATTGACAGAACGGTGGAAAATAAAAGTTTTGATTAATTAATCTAAAAATAGCCTTATCAGGATTTCAATAGACAACCTATTTTAGGCTTATTTATCTATTATTGAAACTTTATAAAAAAATATGTTTCATCTAGTTAACAGATCGGTGAAGGTCGTGATGTATCCGGCTCTCGGGCTATGAACATCTCAGAGGTGCGAGACCCGCTTCATGGTTTGATGAGTATGCTACCACTTAATACATCTTTTTGAATATCCCATGTCAACTTGCATAAAAGATACATATATAAGTAAAACAACCACGTTAAGCATTAACATAAACAATTTATTTAAATAATTTCCATATGATGAATTATAATACATTTCGCAATACACAGCGCGACGCGCCCGCAGTCAAATATACAGATACTCTAGCCACAGTTTATACAAACGTCGGCGCCCCTCCCCAGCTCCCTCTGTACAACTCCATTTTATATAAAACCATTATCTGTACATATCTTATTTATACATGGATACTGCAATGTGGAGGAAAGAAAAGTCTAAAAGTTAGTTTATTGTCTATGCTTGAGAGAGTTATTGCACCGATTAAAATGAAGTACGAAATTTCTAAGAATAAAATAGAAGATAAAGCATACAATTGTAATAATAAAATAAATATAATACCAATTTTCCATTTAAATCAACAAAATTATTTTTTATTTACATAGTGTCACCATTGTTCTGTTGTTAGTGTTATTTACATGGATTTAAAGAATAAGGAGATTTCATGTAAGAAAATATAAACACATACATTATAGATAGTTCCAGATTAAGTTTTGATATGAAAGTTACTTCAGTCTTGTTCAATAATTAATAGTATACAATAATGGATCGTCGGTTGTCGAATGGCAACACTATATATTTTAAAATATAAGAACCAATAAACACCAACTAAATTAAAAATGAGCAAAATTCATATGAATGATCGTACGATGTCGAGTCTCCGTCGCATCGGTACGTAACATATTCCCGAACATCGCAGCTCCAAGGCCACGCTTATATAGAATACATACATATTTGTAACGCTATTGTATTTATGGAAACATTATTATTAATGTCATACATTAAACATTCAAACTGAAATATTATGAATTTTAATCTAATTTTTATGGGGGAAAGGTTTGCCATTCTCTAAAAATGTAGGACGTATGGTCAAGAGACAGACCTCCCCCCGCACCGGTCGCGGCCGCGCGGCGACACTGCGACGTGTCCAAGTGACACCATTTCACTAACACTTTCTAAATTGATTATATAAAAAGATCACAAACTGCTTCGTAGATATCATTAAGTTGTCGCCATGTCCCTTGCAGCGAGGTCTACTCCTATGTAACATCCCATGGAACTCCCCCTCTATATTAATTGTATTCTTTTGCTAATCGCAGTCTTGTTTAATTTTAATTCTTCAAACGCCAAAATTCATTTTATTACCTAAATATTTTAAACAATAACTCGTATGAGGGTTTGCGTACATTCAATACTTTGAAGGTTTTCTTGTCATACCAACCTAATGAGACCGTAATGTTTTAGAGCCTACAATATGTACTAGCGGCGAGAAACGCTATTTAATATTATTGATTAAAATAAATAAAATTATTCAAAAATGCTTGTATTAAATCTATTTGAATATATGTAGATTCATTTCAATTATGAATGTATTATGTAAAGGATAGAAAACGTTGCAAGTATCAAATGTGCGTAGACCGTGGTCGTGGTGGATGTACGCAGCGTTGTTACATGTGCACTATATTTATTCAGGACTAGTATTGTCTAGATTTTTGTTATAAGATCTAAAGTTAGGAATGTAGTCAAAAGTAATGTCAGAACACTATGAAATAAAGCATTTCTAACTTAACACCTATAACAACTCCGTCTTGTTTTAATGGAAAAATGTTTTTGTTTTTATTATCTAGTCTGACGTGGTGTGGTCTGGTCTGGTCTGGTCTGGTCCGGTCTGGTTTGGTGTGGTCTGGTCCGGTGCGGTCTGGGATCAGATGCCGCTGCGGAAGTCGTCGGCGGCGGCGGCGACGTGCGCCGGCTCGTATATGCCGCCCTACAAATATAAATTAAATATTACAATTATTTCAACAATTTTCTGTACTGGCATTAGCTACTTCTGGAAATTTTATTTTTCTTTTTAAAGTAGGCTAAAGATGAAAGTGGTGGTTACAGATAGAGAAGTTTTATATAAAAAAAAAATAAAAACCCACCAAAATGGCATCACGTTTCCGAGATATTCTGAGATAAAGGCTAAGATTTTAAAATCTACTACTTGACTAACTAATGCTTGAATACAGTTAAGTATTAATGATTATCAAAATTTTCATTTGGTGATTTGTATCTTTAAATATCTCGGAAGCGCGACACTTCGGGGCAATATTTTATAGTTTCTAGAAAAAAAAAAAAAAAGAAAAATGGGGGAATATTGGCAACGCCACAAAGATTCATTCACCGTTATAAAAAAAATCAAATAATACTTTATTAACTACTGAAAGCATGTTGCCGTACATAAAAAATAAATAATACCATTAAATTAAAAAATACTTACAAAAAATAATATCTAATAGTCTAACTTAATATAACGAAAGTAAATTACAAATAAAATAAAGCAACGCCTCATCTAAACTTATACCATATATCATTATACTAGGTTACCTGTTAGTGGCCATTAGGCACGTCAGACTCCTGGTTGCATGTACGTAAATAAACAAACAATATATTATACATATTTCCTTGACACAAGTACCTCGGGCGGTGGCGGGGCGGGCGCGGGGGCGGGGGAGGGGGGCGGGGGAGGGGGCGGCGCGGGGGGACGCGTCGGGGGACGAGGGGATGGACACTTGCACGGGCGGGGGGGAGTACTGCGTGCAGCACAATCATATTTACGTTTTAACATTATTCGTCTAAGCTACTATTCTAAAGCAGAACAGTTGGTTTACAACCCTTTATTCAGGTATATATGTTACACAATAACACAAATGTAAGTGGGAGTCTGACTCTTAATTTCAATTTGAGACCTTTATGCGTTCCTGAGAAAAATGGATTTGACAGACAGACAGAAAGAAAGAATGACAGACAGATGGACGGACAAAGTAATCCTATAAGGAATCCTATTTTATTTAGGTACGGTACTTAAAGATCTATGTTGGACTCGCAAGTGTAGCAAAGGTTTTGAAAGGTGACAATGCGTGTACTAGTGGTTGTGGCATATCACCTGGTCGTGCAGAGGCGTGGGCACGAAGTAGTTGTCGGGGGCGGGCGGCAGCAGGGCGGGCGGCGCGAGGGCGGGCGGCGGCAGGGCGGGCGCGGCGGGCGCGCCGCCCGGGTTCAGCACGTCCACGTACGACTTCTTTATATCTGTCTCCCCGTAGAATAAATTATTATTATAAAAAAGTTCGTTGAGAATTTATCACTCATCTTATTAATGTTGGATTAATAATAATAGCAATAAAATAGTGATTTAGAGGTATGTATTTAAATATATATTTGTTTTAGTGGTATTTTTACATATTCATAAATTCATCCTAGAAAGGTCTATGAAGAATTTATGAATATATAAAAAAATGTAATGTACATATACATATTTATTTAAATGATATAAGGGTAGTCATGGTGTACTCACGCCGTCCCTTCTGCATCTTGAAGATGTTGGCGACGGGGGCGCCGGCGGCGGGCGGCGCGCCCGGCGACTGCAGCGGCGTCGACGTGCTCCTGCATTTTATACATTCGATATAAATTAAATTTAATAGTTGAAAAGTGAAGTAAGTTCGAATCCCGGGTCTTGCACCTTTGATACCTACTCTCATATGTGAATTATTTTCAACATAATCACTACTTGCTTCACTCATAACTAATTTTAGAAAGACATGTGAAATCCGGTAGTCCGATGATGACCGATTGATGCGAAGGAGATCAAGACTTTGGTTAAGTGCATCCAAGACCTTGATCCTCTTCATGTTGAGGAGAGGCTTGTACACGCTGTCCAGCAATACAAGGTTACAAAGAGCTAATTGAAAATGTCACTCACCCCTCCTAACATGCGTTTATATTGTCGTGGTGGGGGGGATCATTAGCGTCCAGCAGTCCAGCCGGGCGCGAAGCCAAGAAACGCAAAGGGAGGTGGCCCACATCGGTGGGCGGTAAGCCATGCGGGTTGCTCCTGGTACTTCCCTGATAGCAGAGTGGACTGTGGAGCAACCCCATGTTGTTGTGGTCTGCTTGTCGTCGGGGTGTCGTAGTTGAGTGCGTAAGCGATCCTGCGACGCTCCATTAAGACGGGAGAGGTTTTGTTGGGTTTTAGTGGGTAGTCTGGCTTTTCTAGCCGGTGAGTCTCACATAACCACTTGTATGTCTACAGGTGGTATGCGTAAATGCATTTCCCAACATAAAAAAAAAAAGATTGTGACTCACAGGGCGGACAGGGCGGGCAGGGCGGGCGGCGGCGCGGGCGGCGCGGGCGCGGCGCCGTCGGCGGCGGCGGTGTCGCGCCAGCGCTTGTGCTCCTCGTCCCACACGATCTGCGCGCGCACACACACATACATACATACGACATATATAACATCTATTTTGCTGACATTATATATATGTATATATATATACATATATTAACATATAAATATAGGCATTTGCTATACTATTAAAAACTTTTTGACAAAAATCTTACATTTATGAAGCTATTATTATTATTTTATTCATACTTTTGCAATCTTTTTACGTATTTCATATCATTATGAAGTAAATAATATTTCATTATGTATATTAGTAAAGTATTTTTACTGACCTATATACTTATAAAGTATAAATTAAGCCACTTCTACGTACTAAACCTTCTATGTCCTGCAATGAGTTGTGAGACAAGAGGACGTAATTTTCCCCAAATTGTTTACAACTGTACTTAAATATTTATAGAAAAATGAAAATGATAGCTCTGTAAATAATTTAACTACACGTTCACTGTAGAATATATATTACAACACTTGCCTCATTAAAAACACAAGAATTACACTAGATATATAAAAATAATCTTATTTATTAAGTTATATAACAGCAGTAAATATGTATTAGATGTAGATGATAAGTAATAAAAGACACGAGTAAATAATGCCTTTATTGTACATCAAATAGATCTACATTTACTAAAAACACCATTCTTAACCCAAACTTAGGTACATAACAAGTGCAATCTATTTACATGACATACTACATATATATAATGACAAAGTATAATATAAATATTATACACATATATAATAATATTAACAATAGATATTAACTGTTTGTAATAAAACATTATTGCATGATTTTACGTGACAAGATATTCATACAGTAACCAGCGGTAAATAATGCACATCGAGCTAAAGAGGGAGAGAATCGGCTAACTTCGGTTTTGTAGAGCGTCATCTCTGTCACTCAGTACATTATGTCAAGTTCCCACTAGACACCGGACTGTTAGTGCTCGGTGCGACAGAGACGACGCTCTACGAAGCCGAAACTAGTAGATTGTCTCCCTCTTTAGCACGATGTGTATTATTTACCGCCGGTTACTGTAATTAGTATTAGCAAAACAACTTTTAGAAAGGGATAAATGATTTACAATCACAATTAATTTTATATATAAGATAAAGATAAATATATATAATATTTGTATAACATATAAAGTGTTAACTTTCACCATTTACATAGTAACATAATAGTCTTGTGAGTTTATATGTTACACATACTTAGTGTTATAGAAAGTAGAATATAGTACATAAGCTCAAGACAGTGTTAAATAATATAGGTGCGACAGTTGTGTGTATGCGATGAGTGGAAACCTCACTAGAAGTTGTGGTGCAAGTGTCACATTAGAGTGGGCAGGTGTAGCGAGGAGAGCGGGAGTGGGTGTGGGCGTGGGCGTGGACTCGGACGTGGGCTACTCACGGTGGGGTTGGTGTCGTCAGGCAGGATCATCTGGTTGGGCGCGCGCAGCGACAGCTTGGTGAGGATGCCGCCGAGCCAGCCGGACTTCTTGTCCTTGCCGCCGTCGGAGCTCTTCGACTCCACCTTCTTGCCGTTCGTTTTCGGCGTGTCCGTGTCTCGGTCCGTTTGCTGATGGATGGATAAAGTTACATTATAGTTGCATTATATCTACTGACGACAGCGTGTTTCCAATATAATCACTAGATACAAACATCGTTTTAAGTAGCATTACATAAGCCTCAATGGTTTATAATATGACATTTATTTTAAAAAATATGTAAAACTTTTAATGATAATAAAGGAAAAAAAGTGGAACCACGTAGGATATTGAGTATTTTTAGACGTAAAAAGACCTATTAAGTCATAAATTTTTAAAATTATAATATTTGCTTGTTATTGTGAACTTTCTCTCGACTAAACTCTACAGAAATCAATATATATGTATGGAGTGTACTCACCTCAGCGGAGGCGGGCCGGTCGTCGTCCATGTCGCCGAACATGGCGGGCTTGGAGGGCGCGGAGCCCGGCATCGTGATGGTGGGCGGCGCCTCCTCCGCCGCGCCCGCGCCCGCCGTGCTCTGGCGGCGAGGAGGCACGAATGTATACTGATATATCACATTATTGTCCAAGCTACCCAAGTTGTCCGGGTTGAAGTTAGTACAAGTCGCGTCGCAGTGGATAGTTGTCGAGGTAAGACGAAGCCACGACGAGGCAAACTTCAGTCCGATCAACTTAGTTATTGCTCTTATGTTTTATATTTTTACAATTTTAATGAAAGGAAATCAAAAGAAGGTATATGACTGAAGTGGATTAGTGGCAGCGTCTGCGGCAAGATTAATTTTGGATGACGGTAAATTTTTTATATCCGGTAATAACAAAATCCCAAATTTTGGAAAACATTATTTTTAAATATTTTATTGCATAATACTTTCTTACATTTACGCGAATATTCGACATTTTAAATAAAACTATTTTTTCGGAATAT
Organism: Argynnis bischoffii washingtonia; assembly: GCA_033884665.1. Taxonomy (NCBI): domain Eukaryota; kingdom Metazoa; phylum Arthropoda; class Insecta; order Lepidoptera; family Nymphalidae; genus Argynnis; species Argynnis bischoffii. Next base: position 17,878,149 of record CM066610.1, read on the forward strand.
TTCGCGGATTTATTTTGATTTTTGGTTCCTTTCGAGACGTCTAACACCTTAGTCTCTCCCGTGACCATGATTGCTGTAAAGCATTCGAAACGTCGGGAACCAAAAATCAAAATAAATCCGCGAAAAAATCTAAAACAATAGTTTTACTTAAACTATTTTATTGCAATTCGCAGAGAATTTATTCCCTTTAGTAATAGGATTTGGAATCATTATCATTTTCCAATATAAAAAAATTGAAATAAACCTGGAAATTGAAGGTTTCACCTATAATAAATTAAACAATATTACAGATCCGATACCACTGAGCCAGATGGTCGTCACCATAAATGTTAAAATTTTGTGATACGGTCGAATTAAAATAAAACACAAAAACATTTTAGTAGACATTTATTGGCAACACTACATATTACAAAGATTAGTTAGTGGGGGTGCTCTACAACACTAAAGTATAACTATAACAACTGTGGTAACCATTATACATGTTAAAAAAGTGAGCATTTAATATTAAAAAGAAATTTAATAACAGTGACATAGATTATAGCAAATTGCTTTTTTTTTGTATTTTTATTAATATAAATAAATAATACGTCATACAAATAAATCGTGGGAAAGTTAGGAAAATATAAAAAAAAGTTAATAAATAATGATGGTAAAAAAAATCCATTGAGACCAAACACGATATAAAAAATCAAAATACCATGAAAAATATCCAAAATATCACAGGCTTATTAAATACAATAAAGTTTATAAACGCCTTTCTAAAATTAAACGCGAACATAATAATTAAGTTAAAGCAGCACGAAAGCATTTAAGCTTGGTCCGTATGGACCAGTTATTAGTCCACACAATGAATTAAAAATTTAAATAAATTAACGTTTCGTCAGTATCAAATATACCCATTAAGAATATGTATTAAAGGAATACTAATTTATTGGTCCAGGGACCTGGACCACAATAAAATAAGTTGAGTAAAGAAACTGATTGGCAAATCATTTGTATGTGCGTCTGCACTACTTCCTACCTGCTCGGATTCTCTGCACTGTCAACTGTATTCACTTATCTATTACTTTAATTGAGAGATGACAAACACTTTGGAGTAATAACATATTGGAAACACTTGCATTGGGTTTTAATTCAAAGTTTCATTTGGCAAATTAATAAAAATCACAAAAATACTGTTATATGTCACTATAACTATAGTTTAAATGGGCTCAATAATAAGGTTAAGCGTCCCCGCTGCGGGCGCGGGCGCGGGCGGCGACAGGCGGCGCCTAACTAACATAATGGCACAGTCTCAAAAACACTATTGTACGCTAAATGAGCGGGACGGGTTCGTCGATGTCGAAGGTCTTGGGCCCGGCGACGTAGTAGCGGCCGTCCCGCTCCCGGGGCAGCGGGTCGCCGTCGCGCCACGCCGTGGGCTCGTCGATGGCGAAGGTGCGGGCGAAGGCCTCGTCTCCGCCGGCCAGGGCTCTCCACACTCTCTGCCCTCTCTTGGCCAACATGGCCTCGAACTTCTCCACGCTTCTCTCCACAGTTTCCCTCAGTCGCTGTTTGTGGGCCAGGGGGTCCTCGTGGTCGTCGCGGACGTCGGCCGGCTCGTCTATGGGGTAGGTGCCGCCGAACACGAGGGGCTTGTACGCGCGCTCGCGGGCGGCGGCGCGCGCCCAGGCCTCGACCGTGGCGCCGACGACGCCCCCGCGGGCGACGCGCTGGGCGGGCGGCGCGCGCTGGGCGGGCGGGGCGGGCGGCGCGGGGCGGTGGGCGGGGCGCGAGGGCGGGCGGGGCGGGCGGCGCTGGCGGCACACGGAGGCGGGGGGCGGCGCGGGCTGCCCCACACACACGCGTTAGCACACTCGCACATAGCACATGGCACATGGCACCACACTAACGCGTCTATCATCATAAAGCAATGCCGCAATGAAATGATTTTAACATTTTCCAACATATGAATGATTTCATTCATACATTTGCTTTAAAGTGATAAAACACCAACAATTGTTATGTAATTCCACTTCTGCTACACTATTTTGTTCTTCTAATATAATTTGAAAAATATCATGTTATAAATTTGAAAACAAAAAAGAATCCATTTCATATTTAAAAAATATACAATTTACCCGCAATAATAGTTGTAATTATGTATTTAATCTTTAAAATCCATTTCTCAGATTATCTTTCAATAATCAATATTACAACACGTGGTGAAAAAGTAATATAACATAACAACATAAGAAATTAGCCAATAATATTATTAATAAAAATCAAGAGTACTCACATCATATCCATAGTGAGTATCATTCTGCCAGTACGGGTCAGCGTAGGACTGCGAGTGCTCTTCATAGCCGTATTGCTGGTCGTACTGTTGCTGCTCTGGCATGTACTCGGGCACTTGCTGCAGCTGTTGTTGCTGCAGCTGCTGTTGCTGCAGTTGCTGATGCTGTTGGTGGAACTGCTGCTGCTGGTGGTTCTGTTGTTGGTAGTATTGGGAATAGTCGGTAGTATCTTCCACTGGCTCAGCATACTGTGGGACTTGCTGGATCTGTTGGAGCGTCTGAAATGATGTATAATTTGTAACTTTAGTATGCAAGTTATTGACTTTATGGATTTTTGGTAGTATCCCAAAACACTGAAATCATTAGGTGTATCGGAATAAAGATAAAACGGCCGATATTCATAAAACCACGACAAAACAATAAGACAATTTAACATTTACTATATTTATAAGCGTTACTTAATTTCATTGAAAATTATCTTACAAATTCAAATATTGTTAATATGAAAATAAACTGAAAATTATAGTCTCCTTTCAATATAAATAAGTCTAGTATGGTAGAAGGCCGACCTGGTCATGCCAGCCGGCGCCGGGCGCGCCGTGCTGCGGCGTGCTCTGCTGCGACGCCTCCGCCTGCACATACATATACCACATCGTTCAAATTATTCACTTACTAAAACTATTTATTTGGGTCTCCAATAAAGTAATATTGTGTTGATTTAGATTATATAAGCTACCTTAATTCTTAATTTCATGAATATTATTCATTCATTTATAAACTTTTTTATTTATGATACTAGTGTGTGTGTGTGTGTGTGTGTGTTGTTATTACTATCAATAAAAGCCATTAGATGAAAATATATACATTAATTCAAAAGTCGTTAAACATTTTTGTCACATGTGTAATTTTGATTCTCTTTTAACAGACTTGGTAAATCTAATTTCTTCTGTGACTTTATTTGTGCGTGCGTGCATAGGTGTGTGTGCGTGCACAGGTGTGTGTATGTGCATTGTGCGTGCGTACGTGTGTGTGTGTGTGTACAAGCGTATCTGCACAGCGCGGTGTGTACGTACGGAGAGCTGCAGCGCGACGGCCTGCACGTCGCGCAGCCACTGCTGGTGGCGCGGCGAGGCGCCGGCGCTGTGCTCGCCCTCCGCTTCGCCCTCGCCCTCCGCGCCCTCCGCGCCGCCCTCCGCGCCCGCCGCGCCCTCGTCCTGCAGCGCCGGGTCGAAGTACTTCAACCTATGGCGTTCACATACAAACATATTACATCATTGTATATATATTTTAATGTGAGTAAAAAAATTTACTAGAAAATAAATACGAAATCGAGATTGAACAAATGGGAAAATGTAGTTTCTCAGCTTGTACATAGGTAAATAATATTTGAAATCATTGATTCGATTTTGAAAATTGTTTCATTAATAGGAAGACATTATTGCTGAATGTTGTAGGATACAATGTGTAATGTGTCCACTGTGACTGACCTGTCGGCGAGCGCGGCGACGGCGCGCGCCAGCGAGGGCGCGTGGCGGCGCGGCGCGGCGGTGAGCGCGCGCGCGGCCGCCTCGGCGTAGCGCAGCGCGCGCGCGCCGCGCCCCGCGTCCGCCAGCCGCGCCGCCACCACCAGCTTGTACACCTGGCCGGGGGAAAGGTTTCATTTCAAACTATAATTATGTCATATAAAATATACGCCATATACATTTATTATCAAAATCGGCTTAGTGACTTTTTTTAGTATTTCCAATATTTCTCATGGTTTCGAAAATATTAATAAAACTCTAATATAAAATCAGACAAATGTGAATAATAATTAATAAATGAATATTTATTCTTTCATTCCATCAATTTAAATTAAAAAAAAAAAAAAAAACATAACAAAAGAAACTCGTAAAACATTGAAAAGGCACACTGACCACCAGCTCGTCGAGCACGAAGTCCTGGCTGAGCGACAGCGCGTACTCGTATATCTCCGTGGCGAAGATCGCGTGGTCGGTGGCGAAGCGCGCCAGCGACTCCGCGCGCGGGTCCGCCAGCAGCAGCGACAGGCGCGGCGGCGCCGTGCCGTGGGCGGCGCCCCGGCCGGGGGCGGCGCCCTGGCCGGGGGCGGGCGGCGCGCGGTGCGGCGCCAGCGGGTGCGCCGCGAAGGGCACGCCCGCCGACAGGTAGCAGAACTGCGCCGAGTACAGCAGCCCGCGCGCGTTCAACGAGTCACCTGTACAGGCAATAATGGAATAATTATAACATAGACAACATATTATGGCAAGTAAAACAACATATAAAAAAGTTAAAACTAAAAGAAGTTTGAGTTTTTACAATGTACATATTTTAAGAAAGCAATTTTTTTACTTTATCTTATTTATATTACACATGGTCAGTAATATGTAAAATTAATAATAACGAATAAACAGCATAGGTATCTGACCGAGCTGTGTGAGCGTGCGCCGGTCCTGCTCCGGCTTGGACGAGGCGTTGGCGAGGATGATGGCGGCGTGCGGGCGCCAGTCGCCCCACCGCTCGTCCGACACGCACTGTATATCAAACAAATATTTAAATAATACATGACATACAGTCTTTACATATAGATATATGTATATAGATATATAATATATTATATATCTATATACATATATCTATATGTAAAGACAATATATTATATATCTATATAAATAAAAATGTATCACCGAAATGTATTGTACACGCATAACTTCCGATCGACTGCACCAAATTGGATAATTCTTTTTTTTTTGTGTTTGTCATTGTCAGGACAATTGTTGTATACAAAATATATTTTTTTACTAAAATAAGTTTTTTTTTAAATCTTATGACATGAAAAGGGACTGAGTGAAATAATATTTATCTCGGAAATCATCCCTTAAAGGGGTGAGAATGGGGATGAAACTTTGGATATGGAAGCAAGCTAGGGACGAACCCGAGCGAAACGAGGGTAAGTCACTAGTATAAAATGATTTTTAAACATAATACATCGATCAGTAAAAATAATTAGATACACAATCAGCGACAAAAAGACTTATTACAAGCACTTTTAAATTGTCAATTTAATTTTAACGTCAGTGTAGTCAGTCCGTACTCCATGAGGAAGCTACCACCGGCTCGTAAAGCTGGTCTGCTGAGAAGAGCCGGCGAGGTACTTCAGAAACGGGGGGGTAAGGTATTTAGCTATTTACGAATTCATCATTATTGTACTATATATATTTTAAATGAATAATGCGTTAATATATAGTGTGTGCGTGTGTACTGACGGTGGCGGCGGGCGGCGCGCGCAGCGCCAGCGCGGCGTACAGCGAGTGCAGCGGGTCGGCGGGCGCCAGCGCGGCCACGAAGCGCGCGCACACGGCGGCGCGCTCGCGCCGCGCGCCCGCGCCCGCCAGCTGCAGCGCGTGGCCCCACAGCCCGCACCGCATCGCCCACTCTGCGGCACGCACGTGCAACATGCAAGCGTTACGACATATGTTTGTACCAAACAATATATCAAAATGCCTGATATTAACATACGCTTTGTTCTATTCTATATGACCTTTATGTGCTTTTCCAAGAGATTTTCGGTAGGCTATGTATATACTCGTATGTAGGTATTGAGGCATAATAAGAAAACAGACAAACAAAAACCATTTCATATATGTTATATAAATATGCAACATTATTAAAACACTAATGTTACTAGTGATTTGCTTTCTATATTTTACTAGTAGGTATAAACTAATCAATGTTTTAGTTTTTAAGAATTTTTTTGTATAAACTTATTTTATTTTATTTTTTTTAAATCTTGTATAAGATATACGTATTTTTGTCTTTTTTTTTAGTAGCTTCAAATTAGTTAAATAATATTTTTTTATTTAATTTAGTCTCACTTATTATTATTATTTTTGTAATAAAAAACATACTTATTTAGCATTCGTCACTTTTGATGACAAATCAGTTCATTTGTAATAGTTTAGGATAATATAGGTCTAATTGTATTCTTACTGTTTAAGATCTTTTGTATACGACTGTTTTTACCTAAACAAATAAATAAAAAAAATAAAAAAAAATAGTGATGGTGCACCAGCCACTCACCCAAAGCCTCCTGCCTGTTACCATAAATGAGGTACTCCCGGAAGCGCTCCAGCGCCTCCCGCTCGTCCACCGCGGGCTTCTCCACCTCCTCTTCTTGAGCTGAAAACATTCCCGACAACCATTTATTATTTCATAAATAACATATTTATTAAACTTTACAAATATCTGGCTCGAAGGACCAAATACGTTACGTTGACAATATCGAAAAAAATATTTTGACTGTGTTAGGATAAGGTGGCAACACTGCGTTAGACCTAGGATAGTGGAAATAAACGAAGCACGTTCTTGTTATATTAAAAATGATTTTTTTAAATTTTTAAAAGCCTTGTCATGGTTCTCATCCCATAACCATTGTGAGTCTTTTTTAAGAAGGTTTCTTAATACTTCTGTTTCTGAAGATATATCTTTAAAATACTAATATTTGTTGAATTAGTAGTGAATTTAATAAAATCATTTTTTTTTGACGATACTTATACGTAATCTTAGTACATAATTCTGAAATCAACAAATCAACTTTTAAATAATAAACCATTAAAAATAGGCATAACTTACGAATGAGTTCCGCAGCGGGCGCGGCCGGCTCGTCCTCGACGTCCGAAGACGCTTCCGAATCACGTTTATAATCTGTATTTAATCAATAACTATATGAAACTATCTATATAAAATTGTAACAGGGTCAGAAATGACATATATGTCTAGTGGGTGTTTGGGACGTTATAAAAAACAAATTAATAATATTGCGTGTTTTTAAACGCACGTAGGAAGATGATTCTGTTTTGATAGCATATTCTTAATGTCTACATTAAAACATAAGTAAAATGTTTAATTCAAGTAAAGAAAACATTATTTTTTTGAGAAAATAAAAAATTAACAGTAAAATATATAAATTTACCAGTGTTCTTAGCAGATGGCGGCTTATATTCAAACTCTTTCGTGTTCTTCATAAGCAACTCTGCAATATCGGAACCCACTACCACCTGCAATCGTGTAAATGTTTAATTAATAATAATATTATAATTAATATAACAATACTAAAACAGAAGAGTATAAATTATTCTCTGTATAATTTTTTATATATTTGTTGAAATAACATTCATTGTTATTAAGTATATTGATTATTTAGTTAGTGTAGATTTTTTTATATCAGATCTGACATCAGTAAACAAACTAAATATATATTTTTAAAGTATTATATTGTCTCAGAGACAATAATAACAATGAAACATGGGGTGTTGTCAGTGTGTAGGCGGACGCACCCCGTTCTGCCGCAGCAGCAGCGCCAGCAGCTCCCACACGAGCGCCCAGCCCGCGCGGTCGCCGCCCGCCGCCGCCGCCGCCGCCGCCGCCGCCGCGCCGCGCGCCTGCGCCGCGCAGTACTCCACCACGCTCTTCTTGTGGGTCACACCTGCGCGCGTTATCATCGTTTAAACTATATACTCGGGATAAATATTCAATTGTCCTTTATCTATCTATATATATAAAAAGTAAAAGTGATTGACTGGTGTATCAACAACGCACAGGCCAAACCCTTAAGGCTAGAAAATTGAAATTTGGCACACGTATTCCTCATATGACGAAGGCATCCACTAAAGAAGGATTTTTCAAAATTCAACCGTGAGTGAAGCCACGGATTTTGCTAGTAAATAATAATAAAATCTTGTGTGTCGATATAGTATGCATTTACATATTATAATTTTCAATGTTAAAAAGTAACGTCCACTTACCATATGTATTAGTCGAGATCATTTTTACATTTATGATTATAGATGTTATTAACATGCAAAATAAAATAGAGTTATATCCAAAGATATATATGAAATTTAATAAAAATAATTTCAAATTAATTTCAACAGATGGCGTTATATTACGAAAAGGAGGTGCGTGCCCAGCAATAAGATGGTAAAAAACATTTATGAGAGTAGTTGTCGTTTGATATAATTTTTAACCGTTGCGCGGGAGATATTATAGTGCAGACACAAGTGTACTCTAATCCTGTCGACACGACCAGAGAGTGTCGGCGTACCTTTGAGCAGCGGGCCGGGGCAGTGCGCGAGCGCGGGCGCGGGCAGCAGCGCGCGCAGCGGCAGCACGCGCAGCGGCGCGGCGCGCGCGTCCACCGGGTAGCCCGCCGGCACCACCACCAGCGCCTCCGCGCACAGCACGCCCTGCAAGCCGGCAAACCTTTGTTACGCCATGTACTGAGCCTCCGCACTCCGCTCCGTCAATCGTAATAGGTAGACACTTGATTTTTTTTACAGTTTGTATTACTATTACTGCTATAGCAATAATTAATAAAAAACAAGATGGCGAATTTCGAAATGGCCACCTTGCATATTAAAAAAATAGAACAGTACATAATGTTATGCGATGGTCCCTTCGTGTGCGTGTGTGTGATTATTTTATATCGACCTCGTATCAAAGTATAAAGATCCCTACATTAAGTAACTGTTTTTGATCTTAACGAAAATGCCTAACTTGTCAAAAATTCCATTTTTCATGGCGAACTCTGTAGTGTCAACTCTATTGCTGTTTCCCGATTTTCATTAATTTATTTCGCCTATTTATAAATTAAATCTATTTAAATCATAATTGAGTTAACCCAACGAAAAAATATTTGTCATAATTTATAAATAGCAGCCGTACCTTAACGTGCGCGGTAGAGTACTTGAAGGGCGTCATGCGCTCCGAGCGCACCGTCGACTCCTCCAAGTGCAAGTTCAGCGACATGTCCGTCGTCAGCTCCCTGCCAGTCGTTATACACGTACATCGTCATCAGTATAAAATATCTATTTAAATGCAACATACATACATACAGACGTCACAACTACTACATGTTTACATTTAATTAGCAGTTTATTTTCTGTTTAATCAAGACTATATTTAGTTAACAGTACATATATAAATAAATTTCATTTTCATAAAGTTATTAATTAGCATGTTATTATTATATATTTTTTAATTTAATTAAAATATAATATGGCGCTTACACCTCTACCATAAACTTAACAAAATACAAATAAATATAGAATTTTACTTTTAATCAAGAGTTACTGCGATATTAAAAATTAGAACAATGTACAAAGTAAAAAATAAAAATATCTATGATATAGCAAGCATGTAAGGATGCAGTCACGTGCCAATGAAGACCAAACCAAAACCAATAAATGAAATAAACGCCAATCCTTAAAACAGGTTTTAAATAAAACTATCTTATTGGATTTTGCCGCCGTGCAATTGTGATTTTTTTTTGTTCCTGACGTTTCAAATGCTTTACAGCAAATATGGTCACGAGACACGGAAAGGCTACTTGAGGCTTGACGCCTAAAGGTTATAGTTATTACATACAGTGGCTACCTTTAGTCATAAAATAATTTAAAACATGAGAACATGAGAAATGTCGGGAACAAAAAACACCACAAAAAAAAACGTTCGGTGTCGCGGAGCGCCCTTGATTCATACACATTATCACGAGTACCAAGATAGCATACACACAGAGCAATGTACTGCGTATATCTTGAAAATCACCGAAGAAAAATTTCCTACAACATACATCGTTAATTAACACTTATGCTGACCTGGTACTTGTGCTGACGTTACATGAAGTACCCTTAGTGGCCTTAGTATATAACAAAAAGTGTAGTGACGATCGAAATAAACACTTGTTCCGTCTAGCTCTCATACATCAAGTGTGCCGAGTGACGTTACGATAAAACAACCGTTCCAAAATATAATAGTTTTATTTAAAATGCCAAATATTGACGTCAATCAAAGGTACCTTAAAATGATTTAAGAATATTTTAAGAGGTCAGTGCCCGCGTACCTGTCGGAGCCGTCGGTGCGCAGCGAGGCGGCGTCGCGCGCGCGCCCGCAGTACCTACGCCCACCACACTATACACTATGCACTACGGCCCGGTCGATGCGCACACTACTGTAGCACTATTTCTTTTTTTTTTATAAATTTTATAAAAAATATTTTTTGTTATACATATGTATGTGTTTTTATATATTATATATTGTCGTCTATAAATATAATACATTAATATACTTAATGTATCCGGTTATTTACACTATTTAAAGAATTTAGACGACGATGTTACGAATTACAATAATGTGCGCAAGTAATTGTGCTTTTGATGGATCATTCATATACAAACTTCATATATTAAAATATAAAATTGCTATAAGTCGAAAGTATTATCAAGAAAAGATCTTGAAAAAAAAAATGTGTAAGAAATTAAAATATTTTTTTAAACAAAAAAAAATTACTTGGTAAAAAAAAAAACATTTTATCTACAGAAACCTTTTATCTATTATTAAATATTATTTAAAGCGAACTACATATTTTTGATCTAATTGTAAGTGTTATAATAAGCGCAGTTTGTTTTACATTCTAATATTTTTCTTATTAGGCCATATTTTACTTAATAAACTAGACCTGTTATAATAAAGTTTTAACACCACTTAGCTCAATGTTAAAATAATATTTACAAGGAATATACATCGATCAAAAAAGTACTAGATACACAATCCCATGCAGAAGTTCTCTTAAAACTGTCACTAATTGTGTTAAGGTAATTATTCTAGTTGAAATAAATATACAACAATGTAAATTGAACCTTAAATGCAATGCTTAAAAGTAGTTTTCACAAAAAAAATTAAAAGCGCGCTGAAATGTTTAAATGAGCGCTCATTCAGTGAGGACATTTTTAGTCGCTGATTGTGTATCTAGTGATTTTTTGGTCGATGGGAATATATAATTTAATTATATTTTGACCAATACTTGTACTAAAATGAGCGATGTTAGAACCTTATTTAACTTTATTTACAATTAAAATAGTATTAATGTAACATTAAGTGTTAGTTGTAACTCGTAAACTGGTGAATGACTTAACTCTACTTTATGGCAATGGCAATTTATATGGTCCCTGTGTAGTGTGGAATAAGCCCCTTATATACATATTTTGAAAGCTCTATAAAATGCAGAATAGAAAGCATCACAACATTTTCATACCTAGTAACACCGGCAATCTGGCTCGAAGGACCAAAGAGGCTGGCTGTATAAGGCTTTATACAACGTTGCTTCCATTTACCGATATTTTTATAGAATTTGATATATCGAAACATGGATATAGGTCACTGTTTTAATTATTAATAAATAAATATGCATGTTAAGCAATTGATTAAATACGGGCACGTGCTTTGCTTTAATGCTTTAAAATGTACTGATTTTGTAAAACTCGAAAGCTCCCAAAAATTACCTAAGTAACGATTGTATAAACGTGTCAAATTATGCTGGTTCAATGCAGTAAAATGCACACTCCATATAAGAACATATTCACACAGCTTTGATGGTTAATGTATGGCGAGTATGTGTGACGTGTATGATGTATGGCATGAATGATGTATGGTTTGTATGGTATGGTTGTATGGGTGCAATACGTACGTGTCGGCGGGCTTGAGCCCGTTGGCGCTGGAGCGGCCGGAGTGCACGCTGCCGCGCTCCTCCACGCGCGCCTCGTACCCCATCGCACCGTAGCCTTTGACACACAAAGAAATAACATTAAATTAAAATAACTTATTATATTGTTTGTCACTTGCTTTAGAAAGAGATATAAGAAAAATAGGTTAAAAGACAGTTTTTAGAACGATTGTAGGAAACCTATTTTTTGAAGTTACACTTCTTTTGGCACGTTTGGAAAAAAATATGAGAATAAAATGTTTACGATGCGCGCACACACCGACAGCCAAAAAGCGACATGATGAAGTTAGTTACATTCCTTTTACAAACAGACAGTTGTGACATACGGGATGAAATCTTTAGCTATTTTTTTCTGTTACGCCAAATAACAATAACTTCTTATGTGCGTACATAAGTACACACACGCGATTTTTTTTGTTACTATAAATTTGAAAAATGACTAATTACAGAATGAAGAATCAGTATTTCTGTTGAATATTTTTTTGTATTTACAAAAAATATCCCATTAGATTCCTTTGACACCTTAATAACCAGTAAAAGACGGCCTGAACCATAACTGGGTACAGATTAATGAAAATATACTATCGATCAATACAACAAGGTTGAGTATTGCAAGGCAAGCGGCCCTCACCGTCGTATAGGTTGGCGGCGTAAAGGCCGGGGTGCAGCAGCTGCTTGTAGACGCGCATGTAGGCGGCGGGGTCGGTGCGCCGCAGCCGCTCGTAGTACTCGTACTGGCGGCGCTGCGCCTCCAGCGCCTCGTCCCACGCGCCCGCGCCCGCGCCCGCCACCCCCGCGCCCACCACCCCCGGGACCGCAGCCACCGGCGCGCCGACGTACCCTATGGGCGTGAGCACACTCAGAATAATAGTCTTAATTTGTTTTAAATATTTTGATTTTTAATTGTTATCTTAAAAGTTAAACTACAAAAAATGATTTAAATATTATAAACAGTGGTCGTATCTGCGTATTTCACCAAAATCAACATGTAAAAATAACAGCAGTGCGATAACATAAAAATATTCTCATAAAAAATAAAAAAAATATTAAAAAAAAAACTAGTTTTCTTTGGTTACTACTAATACATATAACTAATTGGATTGGAGTTATATAACTAATTGGAGTTCAAAGTAAAACGTCAATTATTTTAAATTACCCCTATATAATAATAAAAATTCAGCTTTTTGTAACGTATGTTTTTGTACGTATGTTTGTAACTGATGGGATGAACCTTCTCCAAAACGATGAAAATAAAACTATTATCCATCACGCTAACCAAATGTGGGTTGGTAAACTTTAAATCTTTTTGTAAACATGATTAAGTTCTCTCAGACACCCAGGTTCCTCATGATTAATGTTGAGTATGAGAATGGGACATGGGATATGAACCCGCTTCACGTGATTTAGCAAGCGATCTACCCTTCCTACCTTCATAATAATGATGGTGTCGGTGCCTGCGGCGGTCGTCGCGGGGCGCGCGCCGGCGCGGCTCCTCGCCGTCCTCGTCCGTGGCCGTCGCCTCGCGCGAGCCCGCGCGCGACCCCGACGAGTACGTCTCGCCTGTCACGAGACACGACCACTCGTATACATATGTATACTCTCATCATCATCTCCCTGTCTATTTCACAAATTACTTGGGGTCGGCGCAGTACGTCTTCCTCTTCCACTTTCCCCTATCACTCGTCATCTCATCATTCATCTCTTTCTTTTTCATCTCCTGTCTCAATCAATCCATCTCTTCTTCCTTCTTCCTCTACCTCTCCATTCATCTACAATTATTTCCATCACTCTTCTCGCCACGTTTCATCCCTCCTCATCACATGTCCATACCAACTCAGACGATTTCCTTTCAAGTTCTCTTTCACTAGCTATGATAAAGCACACATATGTACCTAATCTGTGCTCTACCATACATTCATTAATCAAATAATCTACCATGACTACCGTTTTTTCTTACTAGATATATTTTTTTTTTGTAAATTATGTCAAATTCTTACCGCTAGTAAGAAAAACTAAAGGTTGATAGGTGGAATTGATCAAAAATCAAATCATTTGTTCCTTTAAAAATATTTTTTTTTAATAAAAACCAACGTTATCAATATCATGCTTTTAATTATTCATAATAATAGATGGAGATATTCTTGATTTTAAGTTTGAAATATTAAATACAGATAAAAACTTAGCATTGGCGTCCGTATCACCTATTATTATCAACATCAATCAATGACAGTAAATTTTATATTCATTTCGAAACGAAAACAAGCTAGCAACGTTCGCGCATGCCTTTTTAATGTTGAAATGAATGTAGCTGTTAAATTTTGCATACAACGCGAATGATTTCATTTTTTATGGTGTATGAATAGAGTTTAATTTCCAATAAAAAGCGGCGTGTTATCGAAACTCGATGAGCCTTGTAGCATGCATAATGAAGGCTTCACTGCATAATTTGTAACAAGTAACAACTCCGCTTATTATGTCCCACCATATATAGTTTATGTTAAATATTAGAAAAATGTCTTCATGAAACGGAACAATAAACGTATGTAGATTGCAGGTAAGCCGTACGGTAAGAAGACCGTAGTGTAGGTAGACCAATAACAACCGACAGTACGTACTTACATATGTTGTTGTATGTATAATTATTACATTTGAATAAAAAATGTCAAATATTCGCGTAAATCTAAGAACATATTATATAACGTTTGTATACATATATAATGTAACTATCAATTAATATGGTATTTATTTGTTATATTCAAGGGGCCATTACTTGATACAAATAAACACACCATTCGCCTTGTTTACAATACTGACTTATCATTACAATGTATATATTTTTAATAATAAAAAAAGACAAACAAAAAGACAAACAGAAGCTAATTGATTTTTACAATGCAAAAAGAAAGAGCTTTATTGATTGCGCGTGCGCAGAAAACACCGCAACACAGTCACAAGTACGAGTACCTTTGGATTTACTACAATCAGATATAGCATCGCCACTGAACGTTACGACTGCAACACAAATTATATTCCAACTGATCACAGACATAAATAATATATTTAAATAGAATTGGATTTTCAAAAACGTACATATGTTATAATAAGCTGAAAATATATCTCTGCGGAGGGCTGATTGATTACTGTAGCATTGTAGCATTACGCAAAATAATGATAAAAATAATAGACTTTCTAAATACTCTGAGACAATTCTAGCAAATTTTGCAACCGAAAATGGCCAAATTGATAATTAATAAGCGAAGTAACATTCAAAAATAACCAAAAATTCTCAAAGACGCTTTAGAATTAAGATATTAACCATATTAAGCTGGAAGTGGACATTTTTATGTATATTATTGTAGTAAATTAAAATAAACCATGAATCATCTCCTAAGTCCTAGTACACGAAAGTTAGATCATGTCGCAACACTATTTATTATCAGCTGTCATCATCATATCATCTTATCGTGATAGCCGGAATTGTAACGTTGCGACATAAGTACTTTATCCATAATGTAATAAGCACGTGGAACTCACCCTTTCTTCTGTCGTCATCATCTCTATCACGTCGGAGCGAGGCGAACTTCCTCGGGTCGATGTCCCTATACCGTCTGTCGAAACGATCAGGATTACGGTCACGGTCGCGGTCACGGTCTCGGTCACGGTCACGATCTCGGTCACGATGGCGGTCACTGCGCCGAACCCGATCCTCCTCATAGCGACGCTCGCGCTCTATAGTGTTGTACCGGCGGCGCTCGCGGTCGTCATGGCGCCTGTCCTTGTCATCTCCGCGAGGGGGTTTGGACGATGTGTACGACCCTTCTCTGTATTGTCTGTAACATTGTTGTATTAAAATTATCAACATATATTCCTATAGGATATGTTGTTCATGGTGGTCACCCATAGGCTGTGCCTTAACTAAAACTATATACACATCAATATAGTGATTTAACCCAGCACGAGAAATGCACCATCACAATCACACCATAGTGCCAGTAGGTACACATATAATTGTAGCATATTAGAAAGTGAGGTACAATATTTGGCCAAATTAAATTTCATCAAACCAAGTTAACATTTTTGTAATATGGTAATAATATTATTATCAACGCATAAAAAAGTACAACGTATCTCACCTGCGGTCCCTGTCTCGGTCACTATAATAGTCGGTATCTTCGGTCTCGTATCGATGGCTTCGAGTGCTGCGTCTGTGGCGGCGGGGCTCGGGGCTGGCGTCGCGCTCGCGGCGGTCACGTCGGTCGTCCCTAGTCGATCGCCTCTCCGTCTCGCGATCGTACTTCCTATCGCCTCGAGAGTAACGACCTCTGTCCTTGTCCCGCTCCCTGTCGCGCTCTCTCGACTTCTGTTTGTCCCTGTCCTTCCTAGGCGACGCTTTGAACGCTCTATCTCTCTCGGAATCCTCACCTGAGGTGACGCGACTAAGAGATTGCCTCCTTGAATTATTAGGATATTCTGTAGCATCCGCCGCGTCATGGCTCCGGTCTTTGGGCCCTTCTACGACATTCGCATTGGACCCGTCGTACGTCATGACACTTAAATCCTGCAAGTTTTCGCCTTCCATTGTAATTTCCCTCTGTTGATCATCAACCGATAAGCTGAAGTCAGGCGAGGTGGCGTTACTTGCTTCACGCGCGCCAATGACACTTCTCGAAGGATTCCTGGGCGGTGGCTCAGTGTAGTCGGAACCGTCGACATTTTGCTCACGGATATCAATCCGGCCTGCGTCAGTCGATACAGGGTAGTCATGATCAACTCCTGTGACGACCCTGTGCTCATTTGCAGAAGCGAAGTTGGATGTCGGATATTGAGGATATTCATCGTTGCTAGGCTCTCCTGGCACCATCCTGTCCAAGCCTACAGGTCTTCTATCCCCTCCACGGGGGGCAACAGATGGTGTGTAATTATCAGCAATCTGCTGTCCATCGGCTTGTCTGTACGGTCGTCCACTACCGTCGGTAGGCTGACCGTCTATTTGTCGGTCCATGTAATCGTCGGTGGCTTGATTGTACGAGTTGTCCGTCTCCGTCTGTTGCCCGGGTACCATGCGCGCTAAACCCGGAGGAGGTTCATCTCCAGACATATTCAAGCTTTGATTATATTCTCCCTCCTGTTGGCCTACTCCCATGCGCCTAAGCCCCGGGGGCGGAATATTTCTACTGAAATCTGTGTTTTCACCATAGTCTCCACTCGACAAATGTGCAGTCTGCAAATATTCGTTTCTATCATTTTGGGGAGCTATTTCCAAGTTATCAGGTACTTGAGGTGGTATAGACATAGACCTGTAGCTGGTTACTTGAGGCTGATCAGGCCTCTCTGAATTATCGGGAGTGGTTTCCAAATTAGCACCGAAACTTGCTGAAAGCCTGTCTTGTTGGACAACTTTATTAACAACAGCTGGTGATGTCAGGTTTACACCGGGCGCTTGAGGTGGGAAGGATTGAGGCTGGGAATTTGCAGGAGTCTTAGCAATACTTTTATGTGAAAAGGGAGCACTACTTTTAAACGGATTTTGAGCCGATGATGTTGGAAAATTCGATGGAGGAAGTAAAGGCATTGACGTAGGAGGTGGTGGTAAGTTTGCAGCACTCACATGTGAAGATGATGGCATATTCATTGGAGGTAGTGAGGGTGTAGGCATAGCATTGCCTTGAGAAGAAATTGTTGATTGAGAATTTTGTACATGCTGAGATGTTACAGGTGGTGGGGGTGGCATAGCTTGTGGTATTAATTGATTGGGTAAGGAAGGAATTGGAGAAACAGATGGCTCTGGTGCCCTAACTGATTCTATATTTTCTTGTATATTTTCAATATTGTGGCTAGATTGTTGACCACCTACAGGAGTGTGTTCATGGTTTCCTAAGTTCATTTCCTTAACAGAGTTTGCCAGTTCATCATAGCTTTCTCTTCTGTTATTATTTTGCCCACTGTTTGTGGGATTAGAATCATCATTTGAATGCTTAGACCATTCACTATTTGTGATGCCCATTTCATTAAGACCAGATTGTGAATAATTGAAATTAGTTGCATCGGTATTTGGCCCTGGACTGCTTTTACTTGAATTTCTAGATTGATTTTCACTTCTATAAGTTCCTTCGGACTGTGTGTGGGGTCCGTCGCTAGAGTCTTGTGACATTTGTGACTCTATTGACCATTGCGGTGTTAAGTTTTCTAAATTAAAACGTTTTCCTAGAGCTAAATTAGGTAATTGTTCCTTTACAGCTTCTTTATCACTTAAATTCTTCACTTTTTCTGGATTATCTTGTCCTGATACATTATTAGCATTTCCTTGCATTGGTTTATCAAATATATTATTTTCATTAACTACGTTTTCAATATGTAAAGGTTCTTCTTGATTATGGTGAAATGATTGCATAGACGGAGGTACCTCAGGTTCTTTTTTATCTTCCATAGACCAATTCCAGCTATTTGTAGGAGCAAAACTTTCTTCTATCACATTTGAATTGTTAAATAATTGGGGCTGAGAAACTGGTTGTGAAGCAGCAGGTTGATTAATAGACTTTTGATACTGCTTTGATGTATCGTCCCACCCCCATCCCCAATTATCTTCCCATCCATCAACATTTCCTTCATTTTTTGTGAAATTTTGTTGTTGAGGTGTCTGGTTATGATTAAAATTCTGTTGATAGCCTGGTTGGACAGTATCAAAATTTTGATTAACATAATTTTGATTATATTGTTGCTGTGGCTGCTGAAAATATTGGTTGGCATTGTTCACAAAGGGCTGTTGTTGGTACACCTGGCCATATTGTTGATTATATTGCGGTTGCTGCTGGGGCATTTGCCATGTTTGTTGTTGGTGCCCAGGTGGTGGTCCTTGGTATGTAGGAAACATATTCTGTTGGTTTCCATATGGCTGAAACATAAATAAATTACTTTACTACTTATACTTATAACTACTTATACTAATTAATGTTATTAAATAAGTATCAAATTTTAAAAACAGTTTAATATTTGAAAATAATTGATATAAATAATATATATAAATCACATGATAGCCTTTTACGTACTGAAGTAAGTATTGGACCACGTCATTGTTTACGTCTGTGTCGATATAACCTGCGCGGACTCACCTGAGGAGCAGTAAAAGCCTGCTGCTCGGACCTGGGCGGCGCCGCGCTGCCTTGCCGCTTCATCCACGACATGCTGCGCTATCGCCGCTTACGTAACATTCGTGAAAGAACTCTTCACATATGCTAGATTGCGACAAACAGCTTCGTCACTATCACAGAATGAAATCAAATTGAAAACACTTTCACTTTTACACTTAATAACATTACCGCATTATTTTCAACACTAATACACTACCTGGCCTATAAATAATCGGGAATACTTTTTGCTCCAAGATTGATTTGAAGAAGAGTTTTATTTAATTATTTCATCTATAATTTCGTAAAAAATTGTTGACAGCAACACATCGATCGAAGGTGCCCTGTTGGCAGTGTAGCCATGCTAAATGCTAATTTTGTAACAAGCATTCGGATACAGGTAGCACTAAGGGTATATTAAATTGTTATGAATTATAGAAAATCGCAATTTTTAAGTAAATACTGCTTATAGAATATTTGTTAATCAAAGTACACATTACAAATTCAAATTACATTTTGTTTTATGTGTTAAGTTCTTGTTTTTGTTAATAATTTTAGTAAATAAAAAATAACGTAACTATTTACTAAAGCCAAACATTTCAAAAGATGTATGAATTGTCAGTTCTGAGTTTATGATTTATTAACATTCTTATTAAAGAAAAATATTCTTACAATAATTATTTAAATATTTTTTGAACAACTATTTAGTTACACTTTGACATACATCAAGTGTCAAATGTGACATAATTTGTAAAAATATGCCTGGTTAACCATAATCGTGGATTATTCACTGTTTACCCGCACAATAACAAATTGAAAGTGGAATACTAGGCTAGAATAAGATTAATAAATTTAAAAGACAATGCCTAAACGGTGTAATCCATATGTAGATGATTTTATACAACAAAGCAAAATACATGTAGGCCTAAAGCAATTTAATAATAATGAAGATAAGCTAAAAAAAGTATATGGTAAACATCCTATTCTTACTTAATAACTGCCTTTGCTTACCTTACAAACATGACTTTGTGACATAAGTAAAAGAACATACTATTATAATTATATACATTATATTCCTTACAGAAAAGACCTTGCAACTTCTCTTCCATGGTGCTAAAAAAATTAGATCCGAAGATGTTATGCAGAATCCTGATCTAACATCCATTGAAAAGAAAGATGGAATGAAGCAGTTATTTATAGGAAAAGATGGATCCCTTTTACATTCAGGAACTTTGGTATATTTGATATAATATGGTACACTCTCTTAACAATTTTAGTCTGTTTTAATAAAATTATTTTTTTACAGGCTATAGACAAGAATTTGACAAATCAACACTGTGCATGCAGTGGGCCCAAATCAGACTACTGTGCTTATTGTGAAATTGCCTTGTGTACTTTTTGCCAGCATCAATGTAAAGTCTGTAAATTATCATACTGCTCTAAATGCTCTTTAAATGGGTAAGAATTTATCTAATCTATCCTTAATATTATAAAGCTGAAGAGTTTGTTTGTTTGGTTGAACGCGCTAATCTCAGGAACTACTGATCAGATTTAGAAAATTCTTTTTGTATTTGATAGCCCTTTAACTAAGGAAGGCTATAAGCTATATACCATCCCGGAAAAGTGTACAGGTCCCGTGGGATAGATTTATTTTGGTCTAGGGACGAACCCGAAGCGAAGCGAGGTTGAGTCGCTAGTGATTTATAGAAAGACAAATAATAAAAATATATTATTAAAAGACACATTTTATGATCTCTTTATATTTATTTTCAGGTCTGAAGGAACAGAAATATGTGTGTCATGTTATAGTTAAGGCATTTTCCTAATAACAAATTATATATTATTAGAAGTTTTATAATTATAAATGAGAGCAGAAATGATTAAAGTGGTTAATGACGAAGAACATTGACCTTTAAGTATATCTAAAGTATTTAAACTTAAGCTAGTATTAAAATGATGGAGGTAGACTGTTACTTTGATTAGTTTACTTTTAATGATTGAATCCAAATGTGATAGAGGGCTAAGCCCTGTAATATAAGTTATCATAATTTTAGAAACATAAAATAAAAAATTATAAATTTTTTCTATGTTTTATTTCCATATAAAATATTTTCAACACCACATTAGCATATATGTGGATTGCAATTTTTGTTCGATTTGTAACTGCAGTATTCAAGGACATAAGTGACACATATATTATTATTTATATATATCTATAACAATAACCACATATATCTTTAACAATTCCAAAAGTTTTGCCATTTTTTGCAATTCAAATTAATTTTAGATAAATATAATTGACTTTTACACATGTCTCTGGGTGAATTAGCACCTTATTTATTTCATACAAAAGGCCAAGACTTCTAAAAGCTTGTTTTTATTGATTTCAAATTGTTTTGCACTAACAATCTTTGTTAGAGGCTGACTCAATAATGTCGAACTTATAACCAAATACCCTCATATACATTAAATTACCATAACCTACTAATAACACATATAAATTTTATATTTGCTCCAAATATAAAATATTCCAACCACAACTTTTAATTTTTCTCCTTAATTATATATAATGTATAAAAAGTTATAATAATAAAAAATATCAAAAAAAATATATAACAAAAATGTAATAAAAAAAAATTATAATAATATAAGTGAACGTTAAAAAAAAAGAATTCAAATTAGTCATGTGTACATGTAGTTAGTAAATATAACAAAGCTCATCAAGGCTAATAATTATTTATAAATGAAACCAAATGTAATTTAAGAATCACATCATAACAATTCTTATTGCAACAATCATGTGAATATTTTATTTATTTCAAGGATGTTTTCATACATTGTAACAAGAAAATATTCCATACAAAGTGCACAATTACAATTAAACTACTTTTATATCAATGAACATTTGAGCTATTATATATATTAGTAATATTATATATATGTAGGTATTTAAAAATTGTTTTTTTTTTCAAATATACATATAAATATAAGTAGATTATAAATTAAAGATTTTTTGTGTTTGTCACACTCATGTAGCATATTGTTCTGGTCTACAGGAACATCAACAGTAAACCTTTTCAGCCAAACCTAGATTGTGAAAAATCAAAGTACAATACAATATAACTTAAGGCTGATTTAAATCATATACTTTGTGTCATTTTACAGGTTGGTCCTATTAAAGTTAGATAGGATGTTTTAGACCAGGCTATGTCAATGATTTATACAAGTTTTTTCTCAATGATACCTACCGAAGTGGAAAAGCTATTTACAATAATCTATCAAATGCTAACATTTCGTAACATATAATCGTAACGATAATACATTACAATAAGGGCTAAAGGACTTCTTTCTATTTCATTAATACTTACGATCGTATGGACAAATTATGGGATACACTGTTTATGATTACTATATAAACATTATTTTATTATTTAAATGCTGTAATGAAGGTTACGCTTAAAACATGGACACGAATTATTTTGTTGCAAAACAGGTCTTAATTTCCATATATTACTATAATCGTACAAAATATCTCTTAAATATTATGGACTAATCAAGTTCATGTCGCTTTGGGCCCTATGGCGAAGCTTAGCGAGCTTGCTCGACGTGTGGCACTAGAGGAAAAGGTATCGGAAGAGCATCGTGGCCGCCACGCCCAGCATCAGCGGCACCAGCCAGGAGCTCCAGCTGCGGTCAACCAAGATAAACAAAATCATAACGACTAATGAATTAAAATACACCGCCATCACCCTGCACTTCCTTAGATCGGTTATATTTTAGATAATAAAAAATAAAGACGTGTCATGTTTCATAAATATATGTAACGTATATAACAAAGAAAAACAGAAGTTTGAAGGAAAAGGCGTCGTGCGAAGTTATCCAGAATAGACCAACATATTTAGATCCAATTAAGTTACAAAGATACTCTAATATGATCAGTGACGTGCTAACTCTTTGACCAAGCAGGCAGAATGAGAAGCTCTAATTAAAAGTAAGCTCGTTACCATCGTCATACATACATACAATATACATAATATTATCCCTTAATATAGAACCAGTTATTCTCTAATCGGCCTATAAGCATATATTGTTTGCAGAAAATAGATACACCACTTATATAAATACATATGTTGGTACATTAACACACAGCACCATCTAGTTCCATGGTAAGCTACGAGGCTTGTGTTATGGATACCAGACAGTTGATACACTACACATATATAACTTTAAATACATACATACATATTATAAATATAACACCTATGACTGGAGTACAAACATTCGTGCTCATCACACAAATGAATGCCCCCAGCGGGACTCGAACCCGCGACCTCTGACACAGTGAGTAGTGTCACTACAAACTGAGCCAAACGTGTCGTCAAAGTATATAAGTAACATCTATATACAGCTTAAGTATATTCTTTCAACTATCTTAGAGAGTAACATTTGTCCTACTAATTAAATGCGAAAGTTTGTGAGGATGTATGGATGTCTGGATGTACGGATGTTTGTTACTCTTTCATGCAAAAACTGCTGAATGGATTTCATGAAACTTTACAATAATATAGTCCGGAAAAATGTACAATTCTCGTCGCATAATTTGTTTTTGCGTCTCTAGAAGCTGCTAGTTAGAAATAATTATGTTAGTAGTTCACTAATTCAGATTCACTGTTGTTAGTCATACCACCTAAAAAAAGTTCTTTTTTTTAGTATGCAAAGAATAGTATTGTAAGTGTTATACATCTGCATTTGAATTGAAATCAAGAGTCGAAGTTCAAAATCAACATTGTGTTTGATCTAAAAGATATGTTAATGCATTTAAATGTTATGTAGAGTTTAGAGAGCTTCCTCGCACCCGCTTCTAGATACAACGGAGTACGAACAATTATTGATATTTATAGAAATTCGTGCGAACAATATTTTATAATATCCGCATATTCATCGAGTTTAAAGTACACGTTTCCTGAAAATATTCAAAAAGAGAGGACAAAAACGAAAAAATATATAATTGAGTTATTCAGCCACAGACATATACTCGTACATATCTAGGCAAAGTAAATATTACTATGTTATTTTTTTATATAAATATTCAAGTAATATAATATATATTATTTGTCGATAAATAAATACTAATGAATGCTGAAATGTTGTAATCAAATAAAAAGGATAAAGATAACATAACGAAACAACGACGCAACAGGTCAGTTAGAAAAAAGTATAGATTGGAATGATAAATAATAAGCCATGTATGATTAGTTGCTTTATTTTTAAAATGATTACAATCACAGAACATACCGCCTCGTCCGCGTACACATTAACTAGAGCACCCATTTGGCATTTTGTGACGCGCAGCGATCGTGTGCTAAGCACTAAGTGTACAAGACCTGCCATTATAACGTGCTGGCACTCAAACTAACTTCCTACAGTTCTATATTGTATACATTACTATAGTCACGTTTCACATACGTAACATACATTTTTATTATATTTTATAAGATAGTTGCTAATTTAAAAATCTCTACAAAACCACAGACAATCAATGAAAATAGTCATCCATAAAAAAATAAAATCCGATCCGTCCATCCATCCGGCCATCTAGATCATATTTACCGACAATAGCATACGTATGCTTTCAACTATCTCACAAAAACATTTAAAAATGTTAATTTCTTTCTGAAGTAGGAAGGTACACTCAAATGGCAGCACGTTGTATAATGCATACGAAATTAATACTTAATCCTTAACTACGCCAACTAACTTCGCGTCTCACCAAGCTCTAACACACTACCGTGAACGTTATGAGAGCTTGATAAAGTATGAAAAATAACAATATTCAATAAGCCCCATATATAATCGATTTATATATAAATATAACACTTTGTAAATAAAATAACTTTTATAATATAATAATACTTATAGATTATAATATATTATACAAGAATAGATTGCCTACGCTCTACATTTATGCACTAAAATATAAAAAAGCAAGGAACAGATAAAAATCACATTACGATTTGGTTGTATCGTTAAGTACATGATAATGAGCAAATAATTGTCTGTCTACTCAACAGATCTACATAACGAGTGCAAGCCTTATGCTAGATGTGCATTTTACATGGAACGTGTATGAAATTGTAACATCAGATCGTCGGAGTGAGATCATAAGATGGGTAGTTGATGCATGGCATGGTACTTTAATGAAGCGTAAAAATTATCCACATCAATGATTATACATTCTCTACGCGAGTACTGTTTCTTTACTATTGTTTCGATTTTATTCGCGGTTTTCCAAAAATCGCAATAAAACTGCGACAAGATGAGATTTTTTTTATTTAAAATGATATTTAATCTGTATAAATGTAGATGGATTATGGCAATAAAAAGTGTGCTTCGTACGCAAACTCATGCAAACTATTCATCTGTAAATCACAAAAGGATTCGTGTAGTTATCGCGTACAAGTGCGACACACAATAGCCGATGCTATCGACCGTCAGTGTCAATAAACAATAACATCTAATGGCGTCTCTCATTTTACTCTTAACGTATGAATGACGTATGTATCTCTGTAATATTTACCAACATATTCGTAAAAACATCGATCGAAAAAGTACGTAAAAATGACAAAATACGTACGTACAATACGTAAAATATATTTTCTATAAGCATACCTATTCGAATGACAAAAGTAAACACGTAATGCCTAGAAAATATACCAGCATAATATTGTTAAAATAAACATTTTCAGTACAAATATTGCTGTGTACTGCCATTGTTTAACTTTATTTTTTATTGACACAGGATAACGTTTCTACGGTAACGTAAAAGCTAACTTTATGAACGAATATGACATGGAACTGTTTCTTATGATAAATATATCAATTATTCGATTTTGTATCATATTTTGAGTGATAATAACGACGCAAGTACTAAATAGCTGGAATATTATCTTTACCAAGTGACCTTTCACCTAGAGTAAATGAAACTTGCAAACATAAAAAAAATATTCATCTTAAAATATATCCTCTTTACTTTTTAAGAGATAATATGGAGATCTTTATTTAGCATCAAATGAATTTGGATTTTAAGACAGTGTTATCAGATGAATGTTTTAAAGAGATTAATGATCAATAATGAGAACAGGATCGTTTTAACATTACCACACGGGTCTAAACAAGTTGCCAGCTACTTTGACTGTTTCGTCAATAGCTTATATCACGGAATGAATATTGCTAAATCTGTACCAGAGAAGCATAACCCTGTAACTCCGTTTTTTACGAGTTTGTGTTTTTTAAAGTATATTATTTTATGTGTCCTTTTCTATAATTAACCGAGTTCCAAAAAAAGGAGGTGGTTCTCAATTCGACCGTATATATATTTTAATGGCATAACACTTTGTAGTAAAATTAAGTATCTATAGCATTAGATAGATAGTTAATTTTGCTACAAACAGTGTTATGCCATTATACAAAAGGTCACAAAGGTCACATACAATAGTATACTGTAAAAAACACAAACTCGTAAAAAACGGAGTTACAGTGTTATACTTCTCAGGTACAGAAATATTCTATATTTGCGATGTCAGCGTGATTGAAAATAACCAAATCATAATTTTTGAATTCACAGTCAAAGCAACTGAAATATAAATCTTTACGAAGTGTAGCAGATGAAGTGTCGCAGGGTGTGTGGGTATAATGGTAGGTTTAGGAGATTACGCACTTGTTCAAGTCCATCTGCTTGTCGTTGTTCCACACGGTCGGGTGCGCGGACTTTATCTGTAACCGGTCCGCCTCCACCACCTCGCCTATTTTGTACTTTTTCATTAACGATCTGTACAAAATAATACACGATTAGTTAAGAATGACTGCTTTGTGGAAGCAACTGCTAGCACTTGCTAATGGTAAAAATTTTAATTTAAAATGTTGTACTATTGCACGCCAGTCACCTCATAAATGGCGTGCGACAATAAAGAAACTAATGACTTTCTTGTCCTAGTTTTTTTTTAACAATTGTACTTTTCTATTTATTTTTTCGCTATATATAGATATACTAGTTTTGCATGATAATATCGACTGGACTTACCTAGCGTCAGAACTGTGACTGACATCTTCAAAAGCTTCTGTGGCATCTTGTCCTGCCAATTCTAAAAGTACTTCTTCACCGCCAGGATGCTGCAAAGAAGAAGCGTAATTACTTCCGGCAAATATTTCACCATTTGACCCTATGATATCAGCAGTAATAAAAAAATCGGGACTCTTCGTAAACAGACAAAACTGATAATATATTGCTCGAGAGCCATCTGTGTCTTAATAGAAACTTTAAATTTTATTCGGATACGGAGATTGATGATTCAATACTTTGGTTATTGCATAATATTTCATTATTGAACGCGCCCCACAAGTCCTTTTGCATGCGACTGTATACTGTTATGAACTTGACAGCAGTGTTGGGAATATCAAGTAGGTACGGCAAATTGAAAAATTAGGTATTTTATTACATTTACATGTACAGATGGCCTAGCGCTGTTCAGTTCCGTACAGGTGGCGCAACGGCGCAGCGCGACCGTGAGGCGTGACTCGGACCAAAATCATATATTTTGTATAAGCTCCCAAATATATTTACTACGTTTGGTATGACCTACGACTACATAACAATAATGCGAGAATTTTTTTACTATTATTTCTCACTAGCGGCTCACTCTAGCTTCGCTCGAGTTCGCCTCTAGCAAAGCAAAAACAAACCTATTCCACGAGAACCATACATTTTTCCGGGATAAAAAGTAGCCTACGTGTTATTCCAGACTATAATCTATGTCTGTGCCAAATTTCATCCAGATCCGTTCAGCCGTTCTGGCGTGAAAGAGCAACAAACATACATACTTACAAACTTTAGCGTTTATAATATTATAGGATAAATAAAACATAAAAAATTGCTTAAGTGATTAGTAGTTATCTATTGTTTAAATGTATGATCTTTTAAACATTTCCCACACCTATACGTAGACGGAGAGTAATAATTAATAAAATTATAATACGTTTATTCTTCCTGCAAATTGTTATTACTTTTGTGTGTTATTTAAAATTTTAAGTTAACTCTAACTGTAATAAAACGATTAGATAAGGCCGTCTTTGGTGGCAACATAGAAAAAGATATTACATAAGTCATCCTTGTGATAACACAATAGTTAAGTATTTTTGTAGATTATTGCTACGACCTAAAAATAACCTATATACAAAAAACTTAAATATGAATGTGTGTTTGTTTATATTTCTTCACGAAGCCAATAATGGATGTACATAATTTAAGGGCACATCCGACATAAGTTTAATCAAAATAAGATGTTATTTAGAAAAAGCTTAAGATGAATAATGAAACAAAAGTAAAAAAATAATAATTTTGTGTTTTATGTATTTAATGTTTTACCTTATTTTTTTATTAATTACTTTAATCAGTGTCTATTCTTGTAATTTTTTAGTAAAGTGTTTAACTTTTTGTTTTTTTATTTTCATTGTCTTCTGCTTCTTATTTGAATTTTTAATGTGTGGAAACTTGATTGGTTTATGTGTTATCCTATTATTATTTAGTACCTGGGCGACCGAGCTTCGCTCGGAGTTCTTGAAAGATTGTATATTTTACATTAAGTGACTAAGTGGTACTGAGACAGTTGTATAGATGTCGCGATAAGAACAATTTTCTTTTTAATTTGGCTTAAAAATAATTTTACATTAAGTGACTAAGTGTTACTGAGACAATTGTATAGATGTCGCTATTAAATTTTGCGTAGAATAATGCATAAGAAAAACGCATGAAAACTCGAAAACACGCGTTTTCCCAGACATGTGACTAATCTAGATCAATTTTTCGCCCCCGAAAGCCCCCATATACAAAATTTCAGCAAAATCGTTAGAGCCGTTTCCGAGATCGCTGGTATAAATAAATAAATAAATATACAAGAATTGCTCGTTTAAATATATAAGATTAATTACTTACGACTCATTTCTCCCTCACTCACTCATTCGTCCCTAGCTTGCTTCCCCATACAAACTTTCATCCCCATTCTCACCCCCTTAAGGGATGATTTCCAGGATAAAAACTATTTCACTCAGTCACTTTTCATATTATGAGATTTAAAAAGGTCTTATTTTAGTATTTTTTTTGTAATTTTCTTCTATACAAAACTTGTCCCGACAATAACAAACCAAAAAAAAGTATTATCCAATTTGGTGCAGTCGACCGGAAGTTATGCGTGTACAATACATTTCGGTGATTCAGTTTTATTTATATAGATTTATGTAATATCGTACTGTTTCTTTCCCTAAAATAAATAAATAAATAAAGTTAAGATAAACACCCTCCTATAAGAACTGAGGACACCCTTCTATAGATATTCTATATTTAACTGTTTTATCTAAATGACGAAGTAGTGAATGTTTTCAGTAAGTAAGTTACATGGAGTATTTACCTACAGTGATCTCATCGATTATTTATTATTACATATTTTAAAGATGTAAAAAAATCTTATTATAGAGAAGGTGTAAGGTCAACACAGCCAGGTAGGTATGCGCGGTAGGCACCAGAACTAAATATATGCTTATACTAGCGGCTCACCCTCGCTTCGCTCGGATTCGCCTCTAGACAAACAAAAACAAATCTATCCCACGGGAGCCGTACATTTTTTCGGGATAAAAAATAGCTTATTTGTTATTCTGATGTGTGAACTATATTATTGTAAAGCTTTATCAAAATCCAATCAGTAGTTTTTGTGTACAAGCTGTACAAGTTACTATAGTTTTTTAACTATCCCACGGGAATTCTTCAATTTTCCGGAATGAAAAGTATCTAAAATGTTGACCGGAGATATATATAAGGTACCACCATACAAAATTTCATTTAAATCGGTCCAACAGTGTCGGAGATTAGCCCGTACAAACAGACAGAAAAACAAAAAAATTGAAAAAGAACTTCATTTGTTCTATTGCTTTAAGAAGCTTTAAGAAGTTACATTCCCCTGACTCGGATTTAACATTTTTTTTCTATGTACAGACATTCGGCCATTACAGTTTTATTATATGTATAAATTATACAATATACATATTTATGCCTGCACGATACCTTCGATAGCAACTTTGAGACGTGACGTCTGAATTTTATACATACATACATATATTATCGTCGATTTGTCTGCTACTGATATAGCTTATGAACAACTTGACCGAATCACATCATACGTGATTTGTTTTACTAAGACTATGGTCTATGCGTCGTAACTTAATCATAGGATTGGGTAAGTCTAGGCTAACCCCCATATTCTTAGTTGTTACCTCGAAACTCCCTCGACTCAAACTCGACTTAGGCGTGTTCGAGGAAGGCCTCAAGGGATCCTCGAAATCGGTATTCATAAACATCGCCTTGAGGAAATTTCAGAATCCCTCGAATGAGTGTGAGTCGAGGGAAAGTCGAGGAAAACGTCATGAATTACGTCACTATCTGGAGGATTTTGTTATAGTAACTATACACAAAATCCGTAGTTGCCATCTTGATTTGACGTGGTTTGTTAGTCATGGGTCAAAGTTAGGTTAGTTTAAAGTACTTCAGAGCCTGTAAACAAAATAAATTTTGCAAAAAATGTTTTGGAATGTTATAAGTGTATTGTGTCGTTGTTTAATATACAAAAATGGTGTTTGCTACATGTTTCGTCATTCTTCAAGGCAGATTTTGATGTATCAGCCCCATCGCAAGGTAATTAATTTTGAAATATAATTATGCCTCTCATACTATATTATAAACAATAAATAAAAATGAAAAAAAAAAACTTTTCTTTCTTGCGTACCTATATAAGAAGTAAATTAAGAAAGCTTTATAGATTTCGTAAATATAAATTTTTATTAAGATTTCATATTTGTAAAAAATAACATTAAGAAGTATTAATACATTGGATTGAGGATTCTATTCTAATAAATTACTTAAGTTTTACAAACTGTTATTTAATTTTAATTGATTACGTTTAAAAATGAGATCTTAATAATGTATTGTAATGTAATCTAGTGAACATAATATTAAATAATGCTAATATTTATTTAAATTATTTTTTTTTCATTGTGAATATGAGTAATTGCATTAAAGATTTTTGAAATGATTCACACTTCACACTATATAAATAGTATTAAACATTTTAACAATTCTAGTGAATATGATCATCTCATATGTGTACTTTATCACATTAGGTACTTCACATTTTTGTCTGAGGAACATAAGTTTGTAGCACTATACCATCATTATGTTTGATATCACAGGGCATTTTTGTTTACATGACATAATAATTATTTTAATTTCAGTATCAAGAAATACAGAGACCAGAGTAATTGAGGAAGAGTTCTCTATCAGGTCAATTTTCCCGAAATTATAAAATAAAACAAAAAAAGAAGGAAAAGCTTCATTAAGCTTAAAATTTAGTTGATCAAACATTGTTAGTGAATGCTGCAGAAGAAAAATAATTAAAAGTAAAAATTGAGAGAGAAGCTGCCGAAGAACTCTTTCTCTGTAATTAGATGAAGAAAGAAGAAGCAGAGCTAAAATTATCGGAATTAAAGAAATTAAATTAGATTGCACATTATTTTATTTAAACTAGATTTACACAGTATACCTTATTATCATATAAAATATTGCAATCTAGCAATCCACGCCTGTTGCCACCACCATTGTTTTAAAATAATATTGGCAAAAGTAAAGTTATCTCGTCATATCTTTGGTAAAAAGAAATCAATTTTTATAAATTCACATTCATCACAGATCTCCATAGGATTACATCCCGTAAATAGCGCCGTGATAAATAATAATCGTAGATATTGTCATAGATATGCTCAATAAACACTACAAAAGACATTTTAAACTCTAAAATAACTTTAAAATATAATAAAATGTTAAATAACTCGCAATGTTTTTGTCAAGAATTGTCTCGAGGTTTCCTTAAGGTAGATCGCGACGTACCTTACATTTGACAGTTCGTTCCTCGAGTTTTCCTCACCTTACTCGAGGAGAATAGTTGAGGTAAGGGACAAAATGACGTCTATGAATACCGAACCACCTCAGTGACGTTGAGTCGAGTCGAGGAAATCTCGAGTTTACGACTAAGAATATGGGGGTAAGGGTGATAATGTGCTGTGGTCGAGTTAACAATAAATTTTAATTTCAACAAATTTTGTATATATGTAATTGTATTATTAAATAAAAAAGTGCGTGTGTGTGCAATTCACACACAATAGAAGTGAAACTTCAGGAAAATAACCTATGAGATAATGAGATGAATGTAGAGTATCAGGAGTAGGATAGTTATAAGGTTTATTTTTTTTATAATATTTTTACCAAGTTTAAAAGTTTTGTTACATTTTATTTCACATAATATACATTACATATTATTCAGCAATAAATTTTATTATTTTTCACTTGCTGTGTATACCTATGTATTTTATCTCATTCTCTCGCCGGCTTGACCCTATATATTTATGTGTTTGTCTCATTTTAGTGTCACATTTCCGTTTCAATCACAACGATTCTAAAGAAGTTACATTTCAATAAAATACAGCTTTCTACTGAAAATTATACCGAAAAGACAAAATTATTAGTAAAATCTTATAAGTAGTTACAGTGGAAAAACGCGCCGATAAGTACCTACGTTAAAATATTACGTTAGACGGGTGTGGCGTTGTATCAAACAACGTCGCTTCTATGTTACTCAATTACAAACTATCTGTACTTAAATAAATCGCAAATCACCCGGCAATATTGTCAACATCATAACAATTTGAAAAAAAAACCATATTATAGAAGATAATAAAATGACGATCGTAATGATGTTGAACGCAGTCCGCAGGAAATGTGCGGAATTTTCCAATATAATTCCGCTTGAAGGGAAATAAATGCATGCCTCATTTCACATTCTCTGGAGTTCTTCACTCGGCCTTTATTACGGTTTACGAGTACGCGCCCATATTTTCGCCATAATTAAATTTTCTATAGTATTGAACGCAATATTGTGATTAGATTAATAATTATTATCTAACACATAGCCTCTATGTTATTGAAATATGATGAATTTAATATATTAACGTTTGTTATAAGTCTCTGAAAAAAAAAATATATAAATATTCTAACGACTCTATCGCCCTTCGCTTTCTAATCTCTTCAATTCTCTTTATATGCGATGGGAAGCACTTATTCAACCAAAATAAACGAAACAACGTGAACGTATCACATTGACCACCGACAATCTGTATGCAAAAAAAGTCTATTCGTAAATGTGAATTATATCTATACAGATAAATAAATTTAGAGTGTCTGTTTAGAATATTAAAGTAACCGCTTTTTACTAAATGCATATGGATGTATTCATGGTATATATACCAAAACAACATTTTTTACAATTTTTGTCTGTCTGTCTGTCTGTTTGTTCCGGCTAATTTCTGAAACGGCTGAACCGATTTTGACGCGACTTTCACTGGCAAATAGCTGCTGTTATAAGGAGTAACTTAGGCTACTTTTATTTTAGAAAAAAATAGGGTACGACGGAAGAAAAAAACAAATTAATTAATTAATTTTGTTTTGGAAAGCAATCTAGGGACGAACCCGAGCAAAGCGAGGGTGATTCGCTAGTGCTTGTATATTTTTTAAATATGCATGACAAAATTAAAATAATACGTCACACTCAATGCCGTCACATTTTCCGAGCTTTAAAATAAACATAAAACAAAGACGAGCACACACGCCAATGCAAATATAAATACCTATTTGCCAAATGGGATTCAAAAGCGCGACACTCGATTTAATGACTGGTAATACTGCGATCAAGCAGAAATATGGAATAATCAACAAAAACTGATTTAGCGATTTTTTGCATCGATATAGGTATATTGAACTTTCAAGAATTAAAAGATTATTAACAGCAACAATTGAGTTAGTATTCTAGGCCTTTTTTTAATGTTGGGAAATGCATTTACGCATACTATCTGCATTCACATACAGGTGGTTCTGTGGGATTCACCAGCTAGAGAAACCAGTACTACCCACTAAAACCCAACAGAACCTCGCCCCGTCTTAATGGGGCGTCGCAGAATCTTTTACGCACTCGACCACGATGCCCCGACGGCAGTCTAAGGTGTTGCTCCCACAGTCCACTCTGTATCAGAGAAGTACCAGGAGCAACCCGCATGGCACATCGCCCAACAAGGTGGGCCGCCTTCTAGTACGTTTACGGTCTTCGCGACCGTCTGGATTGCCAGACGCTAATGAGGCTCCCCACCACGACAACGTGAACGCATATTGGGGGGTTTAGTATTCTGGACACAGGCCTATCAAAGAAGTGAGTTGTAAAGCTGCTAACATAGGCTAGCAGCTTCACAACTCACTCATCTGACACTTTAATTAAAACAATCCAAAAGTTCTTGTAGTGTTATTCATGATTATTATTTATAATTTTTTCTTAGTGGAATCAATTAAAAATCCATCATGGTGTTTGCAATGTTTTGTTAACTCTTACTATTGCTAAATAATATTCTTATAAGAAAATCTATATTAAGCTTTTAAATGTGAATGTGTATCTGTTTGTTTCCTTAGTTTTGCTATACTTTTATTTGATTCAGTACAGTTCCCATGAAAATATAACTAGAATGCAAAATTATGTTCAAGTTTATTGTCATCTAATTTTTATCTTACTTAAGTTTGTATGAGTTGTAAATATTACCTAGTGTTATAAAAGTGACTGTTAATTTACTATAATTTTGTTTTAATTAAGGAAAAAACTAAACTTTACCCTAGAAAGATTGTTATAATATAATTGGTAATTGTTTTATGTATAAATCTGCATGATTTTTGCTTACGATTTAAAACATATTATGCCTTGTTAGGGTTAATAAAAAAGTTTCAGTACTATGAAGAATTAATATTTCTTTAGGATTCTCTATAACTGACTTAACATGACTGCACTTTTTAACACATCTTAACGGAAAACAATTGGGCTTGTGTTTTTTTAAACTGAAAAAAATATAGTTAAGATCTACCTGTCTTTAATAAATAATAGCTAATTCAAAAATATAAATTATGCAAATTTGGTGGGAATTTTGTATTGTTTCAATTATACTAATTTTTAGATATTATATTTTGGTGTATTAAATTAAATAAGTAATTATGGTTAGTCTTTTTAATAGTTAATAACATAAGTATAAAAGCAGATTTTCTTTCTTAATGGACCTTATCGTAATGATCTGAATTAAGCATCACCATGAACTCTTGAATTGTCATTATCAGTAGCACTAAAGGTAGTTTTTGTATATCTAGACAATAAAGTAAAAATAACATGCAATGCTATATTGCATATTATCTTATTGATAGCGAGGCGCCCTCGAAAAACGGAACAATCTTTTCATTAAATTAAAAGTCATGACGCGTGTAACTTAGTACTTACCTCGTCCAAAAACTTGGTCACATCATATACAGAATTGTCAATAATAATTATTGCCTCTTCACGAGAGTTCTGGCTTTCAAGCTCCTTTCTGGTGAATAGTTTTACTTTTTCAGTCATATTTTTAATATTTAATTTAGTTTTATTAGCGAGTACTACTTAGCAACGACGTGTGAACAAATACAAAGTGAATCTTGAAATGTCAGTTGTCAAGTGCGTTAAATTTCGTCGAGAAACTATATGAACTGCCACTTATCAAAATATGTTCAATACTGGCAACAACGACCAATAAATAGAAATAACTCAAGTTTAATGTTATCACAATAATTTATAGCTTTATCAATAATATAACTTTAAAAAATATATTTTTTTTTTTTTTTTTATGAGATTCAGTGACAAACGAGCAAACGGACCACCTGATGGAAAGCAGTACCTGTCGCCCATAACACCTACGGTTCATGCACTTATGTAGGTTTTATGTAACAAAAATGCAGAACCACAGGTGCGTTGTCATTGTGAGGACTAAGATGATATGCCTCTTGCCTGTAATTGCGCTGGCTACCTTATCCTTCAAACCGGAACACAACAATGCAATCATTGTTGCTTGGCGGCAGAAATAGATAAGGGGGTGGTACCCATCAGTTGGACTCCTCAGGCTTGACAGAGTCCTACCGCCGCGCCGGTACATTTATTTTTATCTCGAATTATTTTGGTCCTACAATAGGGAAGATTTTTTGAAAGAAGGGCACCAAACGTATTGCCTACTTACATTCAGTCTGAGGTTAAGCAATTTATTGTTATATCTCTTTTGTACCTGGTTTTTTTTCTTCTATTGTGTTCGCATCTTACCTGTGCAATATATCGTACTTGGAAATTACACCAATTGAAGGAAGAATAGAAAAAGAGAGGTGAATCCTGTGGTGATACTGATTTACTGATGTATCACACACACAGCATAAACCGCTGGTCGTAGAAACGTGAAATTTGGAGGACGTATTCCTTACATGATGATGATGATGATGTTCTCCTGACCGATTCCGGCCACGGCGGCCAATCTCATTGAGACTAGCCAACTGCGCAGGAGATATTATAGTGCACAAGTGTACGCGCAGACACAAGTGCACTCTCTATTCCTGTCACTCTCATACTCCAGTGGGACGACTACTCGACACGACCGGTGAGAGTTAAGGCGCAGGACCGACGGCTTGACGTGCTCTCCGAGGCACGGGGGTGAAACACCGCCAACTTCCCAACTCCGGGCTGTTACTGAGGCTTACTATACGGAAAGACTCAATAACTAAACTTGGCCCGACCCGGGACTCGAACCCAGGACCTCAGGATGTGCAGCCGTACATGCTAGCCACTACACCACCGAGGCAGTTTTTTTTCCTTACATGACATTCCTTACATGACATAGGCATCCGATAAAAAAGAAATTTTTCGAAATTCATCTCCTAAGTGCATAAAGTAGGGGATTAAAGATTGTATGAATATCTGTCATTCTTAATGTAAAATACACAGAAGAGGTGTTTAGCTTTAAGATACAAAATAAGAAATATGTTTATTTGATTTTTTTCGAAATTCATCCCATAAAGGGGTAAAATGGGGGATGAAAGTTTATATGAAACTCGGTAATTAATAATTAAAATATACAAAAAAAAAATTTTAAAGAAATCACTGTAGACGATTTAAGAGTTTTAAAATCACTTTCTCTAAAATAAGGTCCGCATAGCCCTAAATATTGTGATTTTGCCAATTTTGGTTGTTTTATTGCTTTAGCCCAAAATTTCTTCAGTTTTTGTCTTTTGGGAACGAATGATATCCTTTGCATCCTGGCACTGCACAATTTGTCATTTTAATTAAATTTTAAATAAAATAAAAAAAAAAACCATCCACGCTATAGACCTTTAAAATATTTTGAGGGCCATAGTTATCGCAACATCTAGCGGGAGAAAAAGGCAAAATTCTTCCCCATTGGTTGTATTATAGAAGTTAGAATAACATTCGAGCGTCGAAATAAACCGGTTAATCCATCTTATGTAATAAATAGACATCGGATTATATGCACTATCAAAATGTCAAAATATGCACAATCAACATACTAATTGTTATCAAAATTTACATTTATTTTCTTTCTCTAAAGTATATAATATACTATATATACTCGTAATTCTTGTGGCTATATACAATTACATATTTTTATAGATTTTAGAGCTTTGTGATATTAATTCGTAGCCTGAAAATGGCCTCTTTGTACCGACTGACGTTCTGGATAAAACTTGAAATTTAGCATTTCTGCAGAAATCTCTTCAGGCAGTCTCGCTCGTGCCTTGATATTTTTTTTGTTTTTTTTTTAATGTTGGTAAATGCATTTAGCTATGTATGTGCATGTTGGGTTTTAGTGGGTAGTACTGGCTCTTCTAGCCGGTAAGCCCCACATAACCACCTGGGGGATCAGGTGGTATGGGTAAATACATTTCCCAACAATAAAAAAAAACTATATTATACTATATTTTTGACTAATACAGTACTTAGTGTACACTAAGAAAACTAAGTTGTGATAGGTAGTACCTACTCATTCAATACATAAAATTCATGAAATATTTTATTATCAAACTATTTTGAATTAATTTGTATATTTTAGATAGTAGGTGTTTCTTATCATTTTGCATTAGATTTGCCACAAATTTATAACCTCTATGAATGCTTGGTTAAATTTAAAGAGCCAAACATCAATATCATCATCCACTTACTTGCGAATGTTGTGTTTGATGTGCTCGGTTTATCTTATTTCTATTATAAAAACAAAACGAAATGAAAAAGTCAACAAAGCATATGGTGTTAAAATTAACAAACACCATTTATGATACATTTTTTTGGAATTTATGAAATATGTAAAAAAAATTAACAAGAGTGTGTGGCGAAACACTAAAAGAGTTCTTATATGTTGTTTCGTTTCGCCTATTCTATTTTAAAAAAGAAGGGAAAAGTTAAGTTGACTCACGTCATGTAATTTTGTTAGGTTTTTTACACATTACTAAACTGATGTAAATAATTCAATTGGAGTTGGTTTTAATTTCTCCCATACTCCAAAAGTGTACATGCATCACAAGCAATTCTCCCAATTTCTTTTAATTTGTGCACAAAAGCTAACAACTTGTGATGGCTTGTAAAAGCTTAGCATGTGGATCATATTAATGTTTATAGGTATTTTAACAAACCATTACATAAAATATTGTGGATATAAAAGAAAATATGCTAAGTTCTAAATTTATTTAGAATCAAATTATAAATCCTACACTTACAATAATTATATTTTTGTTTTATACATTTAAATTAAACTCTAATAGTAGTCGATTCCTGTATTTCTTTCTGCTTGTGGGTCCCATCACAAAATGGTCTATTTTTAGTTTGCTTGCAATTACACAGCCAATATTCCTTGGTTTTGTCAACTTGAAATCTAATAGGTCTGAAAATAAATGTTTAATCATACCTGTTTAATTTATGTTATCATTACTTTAGATTTATGATAAATAATTTTGTAATATCAATAATTTAATTAAAAACAGTATCAAACCTCTGTGTAATCTTCAAAAATATATCTTTATGTGTTCCATCACATAAAGGTTGTGATTTAGAGCGACCACATAGACACCAGCTATATGTCTTGCCAGCTTCCAGTACTACTTTGAAAGGTTTCCGATCATATACAATACCATTGTTTGTTTGTTCGTTGGCTGAATATACTTCATTTAAAGGATTTTTCGGTATTTCTGGTTTAGGTGCTTTCGTTACATATCCTGCCTGAAACTAATAAAGCAGTTGATCATAAAGCTACAATAGCTTTTTCTTTACTCAAAAAATATTTTTAGGTTATGTTTGTAACTTTTATGCTTAAGTTTATTTGTTGGATCTGAAATTAAAAAATCATTGCTTTGATAAATTATGAAATATTATTTCACTCACTGATTTTATGCAGTAGTTAAATGTACTATACTTTAGCTTCCTAGGGAACATTATTTAATGAATGGATTACTTTGTCATATAATTTTATTTTAATACACGGTTGTATTTCTGTAAATCGTTTATCACGTATTAACGTAAAAACACAGAGCCAAGGGGTAAAGTATCATAAAATTATAGAAACATCTATTTCTATTAGATATAATCATATAGATGTCAATTGTCAAGAGTGAAGAGACAAGACTCAAGAATGAATAACCAGCTGATTCCAACAGATTATATATCAATATTCTTAAATTAGCGAAAAAGCTTGAATTTAACCCATGCATATAGAAAGTGTAGTTTATGAAAAATTGACGTCTACAATCTACATTCAACAAACATTGACTTTTAATATTTTGCATTGAGTTTATTTTGTTTGGTTCAGTTCACAAACTTGCTATTATTTTTTTTTGTTATATACAAAATCATGAAATATTGTTAGTTAATTACTTGAGTGATGTCCAGGATATGGGGAATTGAGGCTGGGAAAGCGCATAAAGTACAAAAGGCTCCTTTACAGAATTTGGAAACGCGTAAGAACAAGTGCAATGAAACCAACAAAAAGAAAAACGACAACTCAATATGTTACAAAGGCGACGTGGAAAGTAGGTGAAAAATTACTTTAATACTAATTTCATATCTTTCATGCATGTCATTATAATTTATATGATTTTGAGGGTTAGATTTGGTAATGTTTTACTTATTGTAAATTTTGATTTCAGAACAACAAATTAATGAATTATTGCATAAATTACCAAAATTAGACAAAATATTTGATGTACATCGAAAGATAGGTGAAGGCACATTTAGCTCAGTGTATTTGGGCTCATTGAAACAACACGCGGGACTTACAGAAGCTGAAAAACCATGGTTCGCTATAAAACACTTGGTGCCCACGGCGCATCCTGCTAGGATAGAACATGAATTGCGTTGTCTTCAAGAGATGGGGTACACTCTTATTATATACATATTTAATATATCTAATGAAAGCAAAATTTATTAATTAAGAAAGTTTGATAATATTGTCTTTATCGTGACTTGTAGTAGTCTCTCCAGGGTAATTTCTAAGAAATCCGTGCGAATTTCCGAGAATTCAATTGTTATCGTACACTCCGGCGTGTATGCGGTCTTCAAGGGGTTATTTTTTTTGCTACATCTCGTACTCTATTGCATTGCAGAGGGAAACACAATGTGATTGGTGTGGAGCTGTGTCTACGGCATCTTGATACTATTGTGTTTGTGATGCCTTATATACCTCATAGAAAATTTTCTGTAAGTATTTGCTATTGTGTTATACTAAATTATCAATATAATTATAGCAATAATATTTAAAAATAAAAAGTGTCCTTAATATTTAAAAATAAAAAGTGAGTCATTGCAATAAGTCAATACTTTAATAAAATATATATAGATAAATTCATTTTAAAACAATATACAATAATAGATTACTGTGTAATATTATGTAATGGAAAAATTCATAATAGAAATAAAGAGTATGCTATAAATATAATCTTTTATAAGTATATATGTATATCAAGATACACAATGATAAATTGGTTCAAATAGAAATATTGACTAAAAGACTGCGAGAGGAAGGCAAATAATGTTTAATGATCAATATTTATAATTATACCTATACATGTATACAGATAATTAAAATTGAAGTGTCTGTTTGTAATGTTGCAATGAAAGCTTTTTACTAAATGCGTATAAAATTATCTAATTATTATAGAATTTATAAGAAAAACACAACTTTTAAATGTTTTTGTCTGTTTGTTCCGGCTAGTCTCAGAAATGTTTGAACTCAAATGAGTTCAACCTGTCAAAATTGACGGGACTTATACTGGCAGATAGCTGATGTTATAAGGGGTAACTTAGGCTACATTCATTTTAGAAAAAGAATTAGGGTTCTGCTCAAAAAATCAAAACATAAACAGGGATCAATCCAAACAAAGGGAAAGTAAGTCGCTAATTATTAATATATTCACAGCTACACTGTTAGACTACAAAGTAATCATTGAATAAGTAGATAAATCAATTTTAAATGATATTTTCATAGAACACAGATAACAATCACATTTATTGTGGCAATTAATTAATTGTGACAACAC
Source organism: Argynnis bischoffii washingtonia (assembly GCA_033884665.1). Taxonomy (NCBI): domain Eukaryota; kingdom Metazoa; phylum Arthropoda; class Insecta; order Lepidoptera; family Nymphalidae; genus Argynnis; species Argynnis bischoffii. The sequence goes on from CM066610.1 coordinate 17,919,672, forward strand.
ATTCATCATGATTATGTTCTTATCATTAATATATGCAGCAACATTTTTATACTGATGATATATTTCTATAACATCATGTTAGATAAATATCAAAATTAGTTTCTATGAAATTGACTCATATTATTTGCAAATAACTTAGAGATTATTTAAAGTCAGCAATGGTTATAAATAAATTGTATGTATTCAGCCCTTTTTAACGTTCTTGGCACGGACATCGCTTCAATACAAGGGGAATCAGGCCATACTCCACCATGCCAACATATGTGGCTTGGTTCACTTTACATGTCTTTCGAAAACTTGCTAGATTCTCTTAGACATGCAAGTTTCCTCACGATATTTTCTTTCACTGTAAGACAAGCGGTAATCATGTTGGAAATTATTCTCACATGAAAATATCAGAGGTGTGAGACCCGGGATTTGAACACGCTTTACTCTGTTACTCAAGTGTGCTACCAATGTCCATAAATTGCTGCATTTTTATTATTTTTACAATTAGATTTATTTTTAAAACATAATTTTAAGTACACAGAAATTCCACAATAAACCATTATGAAACATATATTTAGTTATAATTTTACAAGATTTATTTGCACAAATAGCCAAAATGAAGGCAAATGCTGATTTTTTTTTTGTTGCCCAAGAGTGCTTATTTCAAAGATTAACTCAATATTATAGGGTAAAATATTGATGATATCCTTTAGGTGAACACAGTTTTTTTTATTATTAAACAGGAATATGTAGGAGATATGGATGCTGAAGAGGTGCGGCAGTACATGCGTGCTCTCATGGTAGCTCTGAAGCATGTGCACTCCTTTGGTGTCATACATAGAGATGTAAAGCCCAGCAACTTCCTTTATGATAGAGAAAATAAAAGGTGAATTATCTTTTTTTTTAAATATTATTTTTTTTGTTTTTTAATACAGTTACAAAGCTTTTACTTTACAGTTATATTGTAAACATACGATATCTACAGATAAATAAAATTAAAGTGTCTGTTTGTAATGTCAAAATAACAGTTTTTTATTAAATGCATATAAAATTGTATACGGTACTTGTAAGAAAAAAAATATTTTAAATTTTTTTTTTGGTTGTCTGCCTGCCTCTGTTCCGGCTAATCACCGAAACAGCAGAACCGATTTTGACGTGACTTTCACTGGCAAAAAGCCGATGTTATATGGTGTGTAACTAAGGCTCCTTTTATTTTAGAGAAAGAATAAGGGTTCCATGCAAAAAGATTAAAAACCATGAAGTTGTGAGCCAAATTCGCATACCTAGAGACGCACTTTAGCAGTCTCTGTTAGTATTATAATATTTATAAACATATCTATTTGTATGTGTGTAATATGGTGGTGCAGGTACCTATTGGTGGACTTCGGGCTCGCGCAGCGCGTGTGCGAGGAGCCGGCGCCGCCGCCCGCGCACCTGCCGGCGCTCCCCGCGCCGCCCGCGCCCCGCGCGCCCCGCGCGCCGCCAGCCGGCAAGCGGCCCCGGGATGAGGTGACAAAGCGTCTATACTTAGCATTTTATTTAATAAATTTTAACATACATTTATACTATTCAGCCATGATACTGTGTACATGCTATAGTAGGTTTACTAGGGAATTTGAATTTAAGTTTACTTTTAAGTCAGATGGTGAGGTTATTCAATACTAAAGAAAATTTCACAGAGGACTCACTTATTCCAGGAGGAGCTGTCCCCCAGCGCCAAACGCATGGCGCTCGACCTGTCGCTGGGTGCTTCGCGCGCCGCCGCCGCGCCCGCCGCCCCGCCCGCGCCGCGCCGCCTCGCCCTGCCCAAGGTGCAGATACCCCGTCAGAACATGACCAAGGTATATGCCATATGGTATAAACATAAATATTTTCAAAGGATATAAAAATAAATGTGATTGTATTGAAAATGAATTGAAAAGTGACATAAGGTTTTCATATTTTGATACTGGAAATGCTATGTTCTTAGCATATCTGTAATAGGAACGTTATGGAGCTGGTGGTTTTGTCGAAACCGAATTCGTAATTGGAATTTTTAAATTTGGTTTGTATGAATTGAAATTGGAATCGGGGATGAAAGCGGAAGAGAGATGTTTTAAGGGCAGGTCTAATAAAATTACAATCTCCTTATGTCCACTTCAAAAAATTTGTCACATGTCAAATGAAACACTAATATCAAAAACTTAGATAAACATACTCAGATAACAAGTATAAACTTGTTTGTACGCGCCGACCGCGGCCGCCGCCGCCGCTGTGCTTCGACCTCCGGTTTCTTTATCTGAACCGAAATTGGAATCGTAAATGCAAAATCAATCGGAAGTTTCGACCTTTCGGATTCGTAGTCGAACCTTCGTAATATTTCTGATCTGTATATTGCAAAAAGTCACTGCAAACTGAAAATGTGTCATTAGTAATTAAGTCACTGTCTGTTTATGTAATATTTTCTTTTAACGCGCCGTTAGACGCCGCCGCCGCCGCCGGCGCACTGGCGCGCGGGCGCCGGCGCGGGCGGCGGCGCGGGCGGCGGGTGCGCGTGCGCGGGCGCGGGCGGCGTGTGCGGCGCGTGCCTGGCGCGCGGCGGGGCGCGGGCGCCGCGCGCCGGCACGCAGGGCTTCCGGCCGCCCGAGGTGCTGCTGAAGAGCCCGCGGCAGGGCGCGGCCGTGGACACGTGGGCGGCGGGCGTGGTGCTGGCCAGCGCGCTGGCGGCGCGCTACCCGCTGCTGCGCGCGCCCGACGACGCCGCCGCGCTGGCCGAGCTGGCCGACCTGCTGGGCACGGACGCGCTGCGCCGCGTGGCCGCCGCGCTCGGTACGCCACCGCCCACCACGCACTCTCACCTCTCCTTAAATACAAACATATTCATCTTTAAATACAAACGTATATACACACCTATGACTGGAGTACAAAATGAATACCTCCAACTGGACTCGAACCCGCGACCACTGGTACAGCAAGTGGGGTCACTACAAACTGAGTCAAACGTGTCGACAAATTTAACTTCGTTTTCAACATTAATGTATGTACAGTATATAATGTGCCGTGGTCGGCGACAGGTCGCCGGCTGGTGACGTCGTCGCACCGCCGCGGCATCTGCCTGCGCAAGCTGGTGGCGCGCCTGCGCGGCGCCACCCCCGCCCCCGCGCCCGCCGCCCCCGCGACCCCCGCGCCGCCCTGCGCGCACTGCCGCCTGCCCCTGGACGGCTGCCTGTGCCGGGACGACACTCGGCCCGTGAGCACCATACATGATATATATACTAGAGGTCAAATTAAAAAAAATATGAACCTATAAATTTCTGAACTTATAAAAAATGCCACTTTTCTGGTGTTTACTATTATTTTTTTCTTTTTTTTTAAATCAATAGGCGTAGAAATTCTCTACCTCGTGGCATTTTTGGTCCACCACTCACCATCACAGTACTACACCTGTATATAGTTGAAACCAGGGCTTGGAAACCCTTTCAATTTTAAAATACATATTTATAATTTTTAAACCGGTTTTGGTCATTTACCCCAAACCGAATCCTTAAACCGGAATTTCTTTCGTTTTTCCGTTTAATGATCCGGTCACGCTCTCTAACTGGTTGAAACCCTAAAAATTAACCGGTTAAAATAAGTTTTTGCGCGTTTACATTTTGCAAACCTTTAATAATGATGAATTTGCTGCAATAAAAGGATACATGTACGTTTCTTTCTTATGAATGATTTAACCGGTTTATTTCGGTATCAAAACCTAAGTCTAACTTTTCTCTAAGGATAACCGTTAACCATTACTATTTCGGTTTACTAAACTGTATGCTTTTATAAACCGGTTAATGAACGAGTAATTAATTAACCATTACATTACCGAAATTATCCGTTTTTTTTTTTAAATCAGTTCGGAGCCTTGGTTGAAACAGACACTGTGTGTGTTCTCTTGACATTTTTATATATATATATACACACATAAGTGACGTCAATACTCCGCAGGCGGACAGCATCGCGCCGGGCGTGACGATCGCGGGGTTCCCGGACTCGGCCTTCGCCCTCGCGGCGCGCCTGCTCGACCCCGACCCGCGAACGCGCATCTCCGCCGCCGAAGCCCTGGAGCACCCCTTCCTGGCGCACCCCGTCACCCCCCACAACACCGGCAGCGGTCATCTATAACGGTTACTCATTAACGAAATGCCTTCTAGTTGAATTTTAATAATAAATTGTCAATAATGCTGTGTGTCTGTCTGCGGCCAGTGGCGGTGCCCGACCAATATTAGATTTTTCACAAGAATCGATACTTTCTTTGTAATTTTTTTTTTTAATTTCTTATCATTTTTAGTAAAACGTTTTAGTTTCTATAAAACGATGTTCTTTTTGCCATGGGTTGTGCTAGCGCGAAAGTTGTTTCGGTGTCAGTTATATTTCCCAACCTAAATTCTAATTTGGCGCTGAACAGTTGGTCGGACACTAGTCAATAGTATAATAATTAATTATACCATAATTATACCCCAGCAATGGCACGGGAACAGTGTTGCCAGATTAACGATTCACTTAAAATCCCGTTATTTCTTATTCAATATTGCTAATTCCATACATTACAACTTTCTTTTGCATGTATTTTCAACGCAATAAAATATTTTTGCTGTACATAATAAAACAAATATAATTAATATCTATATTCAGATTTCAGACTATATGATTGGTATGTAATAGTAATACAGCTTAAAATATTTTTTTTAATTAAATTAAAAATCTATTTAAAATATATCTAGACTTTAAAATCTGTCTAGATTTTTAACCAACTTCAAAAAAAGGAGGTTGTCAATTAAACATACTATCTATGTAATATTATTGCATCAGTCTTGCATATTTTCATTTATGTCAGTATATTTAGAAACCAAAGTATTTGGCAAAACACTGGCTGCGTCGGCTATCGGGATGGCGAAACCTTAGCTAAATGTAATCTATTTAAACGAGCAATTCTTGTATATTTATATCTTTATTTATTTATACCAGCGATCTCGGAAACGGCTCTAACGATTTCGCTGAAATTTGGTATTTTGGGGTTTTCGGGGACGAAAAATCGATCTAGATTAGTCTTATGTCTGGGAAAACGGGTGTTTTCGAGTTTTCATGCGGTTTTCTTTCGCATTATTCCACGCAAAATATGGTCGCTAATTTCTTACGCTTAGGCCATAAGCATCGTGGACAATCACAGGTGGGGTTTGAATCCCGGTCGGATATATTTTTTTTACTTTTGTTTTTTTTTTGTATTTATTCAAGTTGTTAATTTTTTCTTTTTCTAAAAAATACGATATAACAAAAAAGAACTGTAGCGGTTATGTGTGCATGTATTGTTTTGTTGGCCACGAGTGTACCGTAATTGAATATACTAATCTATTCTAATATTATAAAGAGGAAAAATTTGTTTTTTTTTGTTTGTTTGTATCGAATAAGCTCCGAAACTACTGAAACGATTTAGATGTTTGGTAAGAAGATAGTTTGAGATCCTGGGAAGGACATAGGATAGTTTTTATCCCGGAAATCCTCCATTAAGAGGGTGAAAGTTTGTATGGGGAAGCAACCTAATTTTAAATAAATTATGTAATAACTAGCAATGCCAGATGTAACACATCTACTCACCTGTACTTAGTAAGTAGCCATTAACCAAAAACGAGTTAAACTAAAACAATGTGTTCAGATTAATATTGTAACTGCCTATATTATATTGTATACATTAGTGTCTCACATATCACTAAGCTACTAGTTGTAAGTCTACTGTCGACTTTGGTTGGTGTTGTTTCCATGTATTATTATTTATTAACCATTTTTTAATGGTTCAATTCAATTCTCAATTTAAATTATCTAAAAACACAGTGTGATTGCCTTTAATTAAAAAAAAGTTTTACGAAGTAAATTATACATAGAGTAGTGATTTACCCTCACTTCGCTTGGGTGCCTAATTCTTTATCTAAAATAAAAGTAACCTAAGTTACTCTCTATAACAGCAGCTATCTGCCAGTGAAAGTCCCGTCAAAATCAGTTCAGCCGTTTTGGAGATTAGTTGGAACAAACAGACTAACAGGCACAAATATTAAAAATTGTGCTTTTCTTATTGATACCGTATATAATTTCACACGCAATTAGTAAAAAGCTGTTATTTTTGCCATTACATATGGACACTTCAATTTTATTTATCTGTATAGATCAAAATTTGTGCATAAATATTTTTAGAATATGTTTAATATAGAGACTTGAACTGCTAGTGAAGTATTTATTTAAACTGTAAGCCAATTACGGCTGTGACCGGCACATCTCTTTTGAGAAGACAATGTAATATTTTAATCTAATACGCTGTTTTTTACAAACATGTGTATATAATTATTATAGTATAACTTAATGCAGTATAATGTGTACATTTTTGAAGACGTAGTTTTTTAACATAGATATTTATCAATGGGGATAGATATTTTTAGCAAAAACACCAAAGTGCAGGAATTGCGAGGTTTTTAATTAAGTGAAAGTTCATAATTTGGATACAGCGGGCAAACGACTAACTTTTTTTTTTTAAATAAAAATTTAATTGACATTGTTTAAGATTAGAATGTTGTTGTAAATTGTAGGTTCAGGATTCTTTACACATTATAATTTAATAAAGTATAATAATTTTATTTCACAAACCAATCTGTCTCATGTCCTGTCTATTGACAAAGTGATCTATGCTCAACTGGCACATTTTGAAGCCATTAATAGAATTTTTAAATATACCATACAACATGTATTGATTATATAAACGATTATAGAATATTTAGAAATTCATATTTTATAGATGCTGTGCACACTCGTAGTACTCGTTCTGTAACAGTGCACTCTGAAGTGCGCTGCAGATGTAATATATATAGTAGGCAATAATATTTGTATCAAAATAACAATTTATATGTGCTAATTGCATCACTTTGTTTGATATGTCTTTATGTATATAATACATTATAGATATAATACTTCGAGTACTGCATAATATCAAATATGTTTACAGCGGGTGTTCGATGGTATTCTCTGTAACAGCTCCCTTCTAGTAATTTAAAGATCGATAATGTTTAAAACTGCGCTTATTGTATATGTATTTAACCGAACTATTATCAATTATGAAAAATAACAAAGCTCATAATTTTGCTTATCGTTCTTACTTTATAAAATAGCCTTTATTCAGAGAGTACAGTACATTGTAAATATTAAAATTATAAATAGTTTTGTTTATAATACATGGCTGCATAAATAATATTTCTCCAATTTCTTTTGTTATAGTAATATGTATGTTTTTAATTTTTACTGACACGAAATACTTGATCATTGGAGAACACCATGTATTATAAGAACCCCATAGGTCTATATCTCACAATCAAAATAGGAATTTAGACACCTCTCTCGTTCTTATCTATATATTGTTAAATGCATGTTAACTTTATAAAATATTTGAAATTGATGTTTACAATGGAGTTTTGTGTAATGGCAATTTGTGCATACTTTAGTTCAATGTGACTTCTATTTACCTTGTTTTTTATTTATACTTTCTGTATTGAATAATGTCGATCTTTTTGTTGAAACTTGGTTCAGATTGTAAGTTAGGTATTTTCATCGTTTGAATCAATCGCTTGTATTATTCTCTAAGGCATCTCTTGTGTTGAAGTCATTGTTAATTAGTTATAAAGGAGATCTCAAAGCTAATTTAAGTTAATTGGTACAAAGCCAGTACTTTGTTGCTGACTAACTGATCACATTGAAATATGATACTTGCAACTCTAAATAACACATCAAAATGTAATAAACCACAAAAGGACGGAAATTTATACTAAAACTTATTTCACTGCACAGCTCACATTATGTGATATGAATTGTATAATATATAGTCTTAAATAATTCATCCTTTTTGAAGTGAAAACTTCTATAGGCAGGTTTGTATGGGGAGCAAATTCATGTAAGTCGTCATCGACATGGTCACGTGACGTGTTAACGCTAACACGCAGTGTCGATAGATGTCAAAACCAGATAAATGTAAACAGTTTTATTTTACAAATTTTAATTTAAGATCAAACAATTAATTTGAATATCCAAAAATAACAATTGTTTGTTTATAGTTTTAAGTTTTCACTTCTGTCAGCAGTCCTCATGACTGCTTTTTTTATATGGATGTTTTGTGTGTTGTGTCTGTGATTGAAAGTGTGTCTCACTAAGTCTTCCAATAATAATAATAATGTAAAAATATTGATATCCTAGTTGAGAGTCGGCTAACTTTTCTGTATAAGCAAGACCAAAAATTATTTATCTGCCATATTTTAATGAAGTAATTTTATGCATAACAATAGTTAGTTTTAACTTTAGAAATTAAAATATTAGTCGAGTTAGCCGATGCCACTTGGTATATGGAAGGTTTAGATTGTTTAATATGTGATCAGTTTGTAATATTAAAGTGCCTTGGGAATGTGTTCACTCGGGTGTTGTTACCTCATTGTTTCTCTGTAATACATGTTGACACCGAGCCTGCAGTTTCATTTAAAACACCTTGTGCTTGTATCAAGGATTTATTATAAAAATATAAATTCAAGCAGTCTTGTATCAAATAAATAACATTGCAAGTTAATGTTGATTGTATTCACTTCACTAGTCCGACATATTGTAGTGGATTACATTTTCAGTAATAAGAAAACATTCAAATTATATGAAAAGCATGATGCTAAGATGATATTAGTGCCTCAGATTCATATATTTAACATAAAAAGGTTCAATCAATAAATAATACAGAAAAATGTAAGTCTGTAATATTTATATTGTAAATAAGCAATCATTAACACTTATACTCGAGGACAATTGTTGTATCGTGGGACAAACTTGCACTGCTTTAAACTTACTTCGTTAGTTTGTGTTGTTTATACAAGCACTTTACATCAATCAAAATGAACATTTATACTGGTCTAGAAATTTGGTATCACTTAAAAAATTGGAATCTCAAATCATAAAGAAAATGAAGCTATATAATTAGTAGTACTTGGGGAGTATCGTTTAAGCTGTTTCAATTCACACCAGGTGCTAAGCTCATATTGCTCAAGTGCAACAGTTAAAACAATTGGTGTCTATTTACATTTCTACGAGTATGTATTTGATGTTTAATCCCCTATTTATTTTACTGCTTGATGATAATCAAACGAGTTTGCATCAAGGCACCACTAATTTTTCCAAAAGTTGGGGTTTTGTTGTAGTCTCCTCTCAAAGTTCTGATACCAAGTGTGGAGAGTGTTCAGTGGTATGTAAGAGACACCGGGAGTAGGTGTCATCTGGTCTTGAGTTACGGAGAAGGATGCCACAAAATTGACTAAATTCTCTAACATTTTCTGGGCAAATGTGACATATGAATTAACTTGTTGTGTCTGAAACAGAAATAATTTATTGTTTATTTTATATTTGTTGTTTATAATGGATATATACTGTTTATTTATGTAGCATTATGTTGTGTGTTGTGTTTATAATATATATAATAAACCTTATTTACCTCAGAATTCGGAAGAAGTTGAGCATTCGCTTCTGGTTCTATGGAAATTCCAATTTGAGCATTGTTACAAATCTGTTGCTGACCAAATGCACTCATGAATTTATTTTCACCTGCAATAATATACAAAAAAAATTATGCAAATTTTTGTTGATATTTAAAAAAAGATGCTTGTGTAGCTTATACATTAAAAAGGTGTATTTACACTTTTGTTCATGTAAAGATTTTATATTAAAAATTGTATATTACTCGACTTTTACTAACAAATACTAAATAAAATATAACAAATTTAGTATTATCTTTATAAACTTACTAGATAATTCGTGTAGTTTTTTCAAATTAGAGATCTTAAATATGGCAGACGGTTTAGCGTTAGATATATGTCCTAAAGGCTGCCAGTTAGGCGGTGCGTTAGGGTCCGGCCAGCTCCAGTACACAACGGCCACCGTGCCCACCGGCAACGGCGTCGCGCCCGTCAGGAACACGACGGCATGGTTGATAGAGTCCACATCCAAGATAGTAGTGATAAGACTCGTCTCTGAAACGGGCGTGAAATCCGTCTGCACCTGTGGACAAAAGGTTTCATTCATAAAACATACAACAAAAGCAAACCGTAAATATTGACATTACTTCTACTTACAAGTCTCCCTGACACGATCAAACCAAACATATTAGTCATGTCTTAAAAATAACAAATGTTTGATTGTTTCGTTCACAGATTTTAAGTGAATGTAGCTTAAATAAAGAAAAGTAACATATTATTCTAGAAAGAACTTCACATTTCGATGCAGTAGAAACCATCAATAAAGAAACTTCAAAATCAAGTGACATTAACCACAGGTAATAAATCTGTATATTTAAAAATGCATGTATAAAATATTTTGCATCCACTTTACAAATACAAAATAATTTACACGTGACATTATAAGTAGGTATATGTAATATGTATATATACATTATAATGTCTTGTATAGGTTGTATTGTTATCACCATGATTGGTATCATAAATAACGATAACGGATAAGCAGATAAGTATACAATCTATAGATTATAGAAATCTATACTATCCACATAATAATGGCACAACTACTCATTTAAAATATCCATTGTAAGTTTATCAATATAAAATAAAAAAATGCCTTTTTAGATAAGCTAATATTCTTGAAGGGACAGTCGTTAAAATTATAGTTATGTATTTTTTATGTTAATAGTCTTACAAATTCTAAAAACATGAATGTAAGTCTGTCTGTTTGTTAAGTTTTTGGTTTAGACTGTTAAACAGATTTTGATGAAGTTTGGCAAGAACAAAGATTGCATCATGATTCATGACGATGCACATATATTTACCTTGTGAGTGGAGCCGCGAGGAAGAGCTAATCTTAATATAAAATAAAAAAATTAACACATTTCGTTACTTAAACCTCTTTTAACCCCCGACGCAAAAAGAGGAGTGTTATAAGTTTCACCGCTATATGTGTCTGTCTGTGGCACCGTAGCTCTTAAACGAATAAAGAGATTTTGATGCGGTTTTTTTGATTGAAAGGTAACGTGATCGAGATGGTTCTTAGCTATAATTTAGATCTGTTCAGGAGTTTGATTATCATCACTTATTTCCTACTTGATAAAAGGGTCTTACTAACTTTTCCAGATATGATTTTTTTGAAATTTAATGGTGTAATGTTACTTTGGTGGCATTTCCAAGACATGTTAACCTCGAGCTGAGGTTGTAGCATCAAACAGTCTACGGGATGCTCAATTCCTCAGAAACCTACAGCAGATATAGCGTGTTTGGGTTATCCATTAGAATTAGTGCCCGTGAATAGTTTAAAAAGAATGAAATAAATATAAAAATATTAAGTAAACACTGAGCGTCGCCGCGTCGGAGATCCGATAGTAGGTACTTTATTATTATCAATCTTCTTTTTATTTGTATTCTGGTATTTATTGAAGTCATATTTCTTTTGGCACGCTTGGAATTTTTTTTGAAAATAAAATTTTTACGATGCGCGCGCACGCCGACAGCCAAAGAGCGACATGATGAAGTTAGCTGCATTCCTTTTACAAACAGAGAGTTGTGAAATACGGGATGAAATCTTAAGTTTTTTTGGTTATGTTATGCCAAAGAATTACAAGTTCTTACGTGCGTACATAAGTACAGACGTTTTTTTATTTTATTTACTTAGCGGTTCCCCGACGCGGCGACGCTCATCATCAGAATATTAATAGGTAGTAGGTACTTTTAATGTAGTTAAAATGCCAAGAAACTTCGAGTATGTTTAATTTAGTTTAAATATATTTATTTCCTATAGTACGTATTGCATTTCACGAAAACCAAATAAAACAGTTTAATGGAATATATTAGACATCAGTTGTGCCTTATTTCATTACAATTTACAGCCATGCTATAACTATGTATCGGTATACAAAATGTATGTAATGAGATTATGTCGCTGTAATGCGGCCCGTTCAAGTGCTACATCACCAATTTATAATGAACAAATATATAAGTACATAATATATAATATACCTACCTCATTATGGTTTTTTCATATTCATAAAAGCCGTATCTCGAAGCTCAATAACAAATTATGGACGGTTGCAACATCCGCGTCTGTTATTTAAAAATTAGTGTTTTATATTATTCCTGATAAATTTACCATAGGTATTTATAGATATTTGATATTTTCTACATTTCACTATAAAACAGCAGCCATGTTTAGTACGTGGCGTGAGGAGCTTCATTATAAATATTAGAAGTCCTTGGTTTTACCTTTCGAAGATTAATTATAATACATAATTTAATTACCTTTAACTAGCGCTAGTTCGTATAAAACTTAAGCAGTTAATAGAAACTTAAAAGAAATGATATAACAAATATTTATAATCGTTATTTAGGTTTTAGGGATGGATATTTTTTCTTGATATAAATATGCGATCAGAATTGAGATTTATACATATTCCAATCCAATTCTTTTTGTTTTGTGACTCCTAGGTAGGAACCCAAGTAATAATTATGAATTAAAATGTATGAAAATTCATAATTAATAACAACAGAATGTAAAAAAACACAAAAAAACAAACATTTAACATGGCACTAAATACTTTTTTTTTAAAAGTTGGTTAAAATATATAATTACTACATAATACTTGTATAGTAGATAAAAATAGAGTTATTTACTCATGAGGAGTCAGAGTAATTAATAAATGTCAATGTCCTATAATGATAAAAAGTACTTATCATACATTATATTAAACACTAACTAGTTTGTTAGTTTTTAGTTCATTGGTTTCGTTTTACAATTGTTGACACTGCTTATGTAAATGAAAGATTATGGAGTTTAAATAAAATGCTTCTGTGAGCAGTAATATAATTTATTATCTTATTTAATTCATAAACACAATAATTAACAGCATCGTTACATATATTATATTTATAATACTTCAATTGAAACGAAACAGGCGCTTAATCACTCGTTTTCGAATATCTCCAATAGGGTCGGTTAGTAAATAAATATTTGTCCAGAACAACAAAAACAATAACAATATAGGTATAAATTACATTATGTAGAGTTTACTCCACTTATTTTTAAGTTATCTTTTAAGCATAAATGCAAGTTAATAAATAAAGAGAGCAGACGAGGGCGTGAGATAACAGATAAATCACGGAGCTGCAGTGATAAGGAACAAGCAAATAGTACCGACACTGAGATAAGAACAGTAGTCCCGAGCCCGTCGCCGCGGCCGAGCTGCAGACTGGCCGGCTGGAGGCTGAGTAAATAAAATATACTTCATACAATATCACAATGATGGACTGCGTCTACGCCCTCCCGCCGCAGAGGGAGGTAACAGTAACTCTAGCTACTAAAATACAATCAATTAATTAATTTTAACAATATCTAGCCCGCCACTGCCAGTTCAATGATATGAATGGAATATTTTTTTTTTACAATTAAATATGACTCGAGTGGCAGTCTTTGTGGCATCTTTCTAGTTATAAGTTTAATACTAATTCATCAATTAATACTATATTGGAAAGCATAATGTAACATGATACTAACATATTTATTGTACTGGTTATTTTATCTAGGATAAATTTAAGCAGGTCTCGCTGTTTGTTTAATCTCTCATGTAGGGGTAATCAATGTCTCGGAGGGGAACAAATGTTTCCTTGATAGACTGAGGTGTGGTCCACCGCATTACATAGTTGGGTCCACCGGCTTTATCATTGGTTCCAGACATGCGCCCACCCCCGAAGGGCTGTTGGCCCACTACAGACCCTGTTGACTTATCATTTATATAGAAATTTCCAGCGGTCATCTTCAGTTCGTCTAGAGCACTTTCTAGGAACTTTTGATCTGTAGCAAAGACGGCTCCTGTCAATGCAAACTTGGTGGATGACCCTACTAGGGAGAGAGCCTTATTAACATCACGGTCTTCATAGACATACATAGTGAGGACCGGCCCAAAGATCTCTTCAACCATCAGTTTATCATGTGGATCTGAAGTTTCAATGATAGTAGGCTGGACAAAGTACCCTTTGCTGCCATCGAACTCACCGCCACCCAATATTTTATTCTTTGGATTTTTCTTAGCATTTTTAATGTATCCTGTTATTCTTTCAAAAGCTTTGTCATCAATAACAGCACCTGTAAAGATCTTTAAGTCTGTGGGATCTCCAATTTTTAGTTTAGAGCGCTCATCCAGCAGACCTTTTTTGATTGGCTCATAAAGAGATTTGGGAACATACATCCTTGAGCAAGCAGAGCATTTTTGTCCACAGTATTCAAAAGCTGATCGAATTGTTCCAGTTACCACACTCTGCACATCTGCCGAAGGGTGGATGAAATGATAGTTCTTTCCACCACATTCTCCAATTAATCTGGGATAGTTCTTGTATACATTAAGATTTTTACCAACCTCATTCCATAACCAATTAAATGTAGGCACTGATCCAGTGAAGTTGATACCCGCTAGTTGGGGAGATTTAGTAATGGTTCGTCCAAATGTTGGTCCATCTGCAGGCACAAAATTAACAATTCCATCAGGTAAGCCCGCTTCCCTCATAATATTGAAAATGCGCCAGTTAGACAGAAGAGCTGTATCAGAAGGCTTCCACACCACACCATTCCCCATGAGAGCAGGAGTGTAAGCCAAGTTACCACCAATTGCAGTGAAGTTAAATGGGCTGATAGCGGCAATAAACCCATCTAGACCTCTGAATCTGAGTGAGTTTCGTGTAACAGAAGGATTCTCAGAGATAGGTTGATATTTAGCATTCTCCTTTAAGAAGAAAACATTGAAGCGGAAGAAATCAATAAGTTCAGCCGCTGAATCGATTTCAGCCTGCACCACGGATTTCGATTGTCCCAACATGGTGGCAGCGTTGAGGCGCTGACGGTGCTCGCCGGCCATCATGTCGGCCGCCTTCTGCCAAACGCGAATGCGCTCCTCTAGCGGCGTGCGGTCCCATCGCTTCTGAGCCTCGCTCGATACTTGAATTGCCTTTTGGATTGTCTTTTCACTGGCATAATAAAATTTAGCCAACTTGCGACTGTGGTCGTGCGGCATCACCTGGAAACGCGGCTCGCCCTCCTTGATGTTCTCGTTGCCGATGACGATGGGCACTTCCTCTGTGACGGCGGAGGTACGTTTTAGTTCGTTTATTAATTCGGTTCGCTCGCGACTGCCGGCCCGGTACCCCAGCACGGGTTCATTCTGTACGTCGAAATCCTGGAATTTCGGCAGCTCGACAATGCTCGACGCGCAGCGCTCCATAGAGCGAGCCCGAAGCGCCGCTCTCGAACATATTGTAGAAATCATTTTGCTGATTCTTTTCTCGGTGGATGAAAATTAATCGAAACTGGATTTAAGCTTATTATATTTTATTGTAGGTAAACGTTACGTAAAGCACGGGCGCGACGCGTCTCGGCGTTTTCAGCACTACTAATACAGGTCGCAAGTCGCGGCTACGACACGGAAAAAAACGCAATAGGCTTTGGCAGCAACGTATGAACAATGACCTTCACCAATTCACATTTTAGCAAACCGAACTGGTTAATCTTCGTAAAATTATTTACAGTGACAGTTTTAGTTGGACATTTATGTCACACGATTTGTTCTTAAAGGAATCTTTCTTGTCATTGAAATACTGATTCACAGGACAGAACAGTCAACAATGATGTCTCCTGCACAATAGCTGCATTGAATTTTTTTGAAAACAATAGAATAAAGTGTAAAAAATTGCATAATGTATTGCATTCTCTCTGGTTTTTGCAAACTCAGCTGATGGGCCATAGACATTTAAGATTCGTTTTCGTCAACGCGTAAAACAATTCTTATAAGAGTTTTTTTTCTATAGTAATTTTAGCATGAAAATATGTTTAAATATATGTAAATTAAATATTTAAATAGATTATGGCTCATAGAAATGTAATAATAATTCATTTTTATATAATTTTTGGGAAAAGGTGTTGTAAATTATGAGCGCTCCAAGGAAACCGCACCTTATTTAGTGATTACATAGCAGCCCTACCGCGCATATTCGAACTGGATTGACCTACATGCAGGGCGCAGGCGTAAAGGAATCAAGGGAAAGGCGTGCGAATGCACTGGGTGGTGGGCGTTTATGTAACTAGCGGGAAATTACATAAATTTGACTATGAAATCACTAGGAATATGTACAATTTACCTACTTTAGTACTAGATTTATAGGTATTTCCGCGGTGCCGCCTGCGTAGTTCAGTAATTGAACATAATAGTTATGTAGAACCAGATTTTATTAAATTATAGTCTATGTGTTACTCTAATGTATAAGGTATATTAATGTAGTTTCATCAAAATCAGTTCAGTAGTTTCGTGTAAAAAAGTAACAAACGTACATTCATACATTTTCATATAGATACTTCCCAGTTAGTATCTTATTTTGGCTCTTTAAGACATATATAATCAATGAAAAAACAATTCAATATTTGTGAACATTTTATTAGTAATAGCTTATTTTATTACGTTAGATATTAAGAACTAGTGACTTACCCTCGCTCCGCTCGGGTTCGTTTTACCCTTGTATTAGTATTCGGCTTACGTATTACCGTTTAGTATAGTTTTCTCAGAGATGAGATATTTTCCCGAAGTAAAAAGTATTGTATATGTTGACCAGGATAATCAGCTATCATGATACCAAATTTCACCAAAATCCCTCCAGTGGATTTTCTGTGATGCGGTAACAGACAGGCAGACAGACAAAAATTCTAAAAACTATACATTCGGCATCTGTATCGATAATAAAGTCTGTTTCAATAAGATTTTCCAAAATATATTTAATGTACAGATTCGGCTTAGTTACAATTTTATTATATGTATAGATTACATTTAATATACATGCATGTTCACCAAACACTGCTCTGGCAGTGGTAACGGGATCACAGATATTCGTTATAATGGCGAATAAGTTACTTTTGGGAACTACCACTTAATCTTGTTAATTGTGCAACTTAATATCAGTATTATTTTAAAACTGACGAGTTAAAAGAAGGTATTTCACTTTGAGTTTATTTTCAAATTTTAATGTGAGCAATACAAATCTGGGGCTTTAGAATCGAGGACGCCTGCCGGCAAAATGTACAAATTGGATTATTTAATGTAATTAGATATAAAACGATTACATTTCCTGTAATAGTTGATATCATTCTTATTGATCTGAGTGAGCTATTTCATATAATTGTACTAGCGATTCGCCCTCGCTTCGTTCGGGTTCACCCCTAGGTACGTTTTAACGGTTAGTATGAAATACAAATCTTTGAATTTCTCGGCTTTTCTGTACTATAATATGCATGTATTATATACATAAACCTTCCTCTTGAATCACTCAATCAACTAAAAAAACCCGTATCAAAATCCATTGCGTAGTTTTAAAGATCTAAGCATACATAGGGACAGACAGACAGCGGTTAGCGACTTTGTTTTATACTATGTAGTGATTGAGTATGTATGTAACTTTCATCACTGTTAAATAAAAGGGAAGAGGGGTGAAGTATTGAAACATGTAATATATTTGTGTACATTTTATTGCCGTTTCAGCATTAGTATATACTATAAGCACGCAGCACGACTGAGCCCGCGCCGGCGTCTGCGCCGGCCGGTGAACGCTGTCATTGTCAATTGTCATTGGTTTCATGTAAAACAAGGGGAATGCTTGAGTATTATAGTTTTACAAACTCTAACGTAGCCGAGGGTAGGACATAAAACTGTATTGTAAAGTTCCGACAAGGTAGAATAT
Organism: Argynnis bischoffii washingtonia; assembly: GCA_033884665.1. Lineage (NCBI taxonomy): Eukaryota > Metazoa > Arthropoda > Insecta > Lepidoptera > Nymphalidae > Argynnis > Argynnis bischoffii. The sequence continues at coordinate 17,937,446 of CM066610.1, forward strand.
TTTTGGTCATAAGGCCCCTTAGCTACTTATCGTAAAACTCCTCTTGTTTCAGCACAACGTCGTTTAACATAAGAGATACAAAACTAGACAGTAACTACGTACACTACTGCGTAAATACACCTAGGCATTGGCAAGTGTCGGCCGCAGCCAGCGGCTACCTCGCGGGATAGCTCACTCTCTACAATCGATATCGCTAATAGAAAACTACTAAGTGTATAGGATTTGACATATTATGACTACGTCACATATCACTCGAGTGTGTCATTTCTATATATGTATCATCTTTAAATAACTATTGTAATAGTAGAATGATTTTAATTTTTTTTAATTATTTAAAACTTAGTAAATATGTAAAATCTGATTGACAATACAATATGAGAATTTGATTTCAACGACCATATGGACAAAAGCTTATATTTTATCGTTTTTAAAAACTACAAATATGAATTCCACAAGCGACATCGACCGCAGAGCCCCGCAGCCCCCGCGGGCAGTCCCGCGTAACAATAATATGACACTCTTAAAGCGTGCCTGAACGAATCGGCTAAATTAAGCTACGCTAATTATTAACCCTAATATAAATGCTCGCGAGCCTCGCCCTGCGCCGCGGCGCGCCAGGCCGTCGTCATTCAACATATCCAACATCATTAAATAAATTTTAATTTCCATAGACGGTAGCAAAACAATTTCAATATAAAAGTACAAAAATAAGAAATAATAGTATACATTTCGATCACAAGCATTTTAGAGAAACCATACATTTTATAAACTAAAAATATGCATAAGACAAAAATAATTCATTCACCGACACTGCACTGTGCACTGTGCACTGGCACCCGGCCTGGCAACACCGCCTCTCGTAAGGCAAAAATATAAAAATTACAATCACATTATATGTATATAACCTAGCGATGATTACACAGAGCCCGGTACCCTCACATTTGTACCTCGCTCATAACAAAGCTATACTGTACACTGCAACATGTTCCACGGGGCATGGACCAACTCTCAACGTATCACTTCATATTTGTATTACATATATCATATAAACATTGTAAACTGGCAAAAATTTCATGTAAAAATTTCAGGAATGATTACAAAATAACAAAATGTCGCCAGCTAACAACAGCGTACACAATACATATAGGTATAGTAAATGGACTTATATCATTGTAAATTTTACCAAATATATATGTATATGTAGGTTACACTAAATACATTACATTTATTACATTATAAGTTCATAGTATCAACATGTGCAATGAACAATATTGTAAAACATTACTGTGTCAATTTTTACAAACTTTATTCCTGAATTGTTACAAAACCGAGTTGCAATGTTGTTCCTTGCGCACGCGTATATAAAACAGTGGTGTTAGCGGAGACAAAATTCAATTACAAAATAGTAGTCCCAATTTGCAATAATTTGGAATATCTTAATAAATACATATTGTTGTAAATGGAAAATGTTTCAAAACACTTTAATCCCTAATCAGTCGCGCTAATTAACTCGTTAAGTACTTAGATATGACTTGCTTACTTGAGCGGAGCTTAACTTACGTCCTTTTGGCATTATATCGTCTCGTATATATAACACTAACGTATAGGTTACTTGAGATAAGAATGTTCCTTTGCTTTTGGCAGTATTGTCGTGTTTCTAGAACATTCGCGAGTATTAACATCTATACTCTTCGTCTGTTTGTTGGTATGTTATACGATTTAGCGTCAACATACAAAGTGACGTAACAAACTGATCTCAAGTGACTACTAACTAATTAATAATTTCATAGAATGATTAAAAGAATACTACAATTCAATATTATTACAAAAATATGTTTTTTTTTTTTAATTGAAAGACAGTCGCGGTTATTTTGAGAAGAACTTCGACAAATTTTAAGTTTTTATTGATTTTCAACAGAATCGAATACTCGTAAAAAAACGCTAATTATATAAAATCGATTTAGCGCGTTGAAATCAAAATCGATATATCGACGTCAAAGTTCTCCAAATAATAATCGTTTTATAGTCGACTTTCTCAATGGAAGACCGCAGTAAAACTAAAAGTTGTTATTCTATAATATACTGTCATGGTAATAACATGTCCTCATTAGTTAAACTACTACAATATAATATGAAATATAAGGAATGTCGTAATGTTACAGATTCGTTTTGGTTTCGGAATTTCTTTATTTAGTATTTTTTTTAAATTTTTTTATTAAATAGGTAGTAGATTATAAGCGACTAGACTTTCATATACTCGCTTTGATACATTTAATATTTTATATGTCACTACAGTAAGACGTACATGATACAAGCAACATTATAAAGTATATAAAAATGAGCACAGGAAGTGAACCCACGTCCTTCCTATTTGAAGAATTATGATATATTTATAAATATTAGTAAAAGTGTGTTAACATTGAAGCTCTCTTTTTAAAAATTACTCAATCTATCATAATATTAAAGTTTGCCAATAAATATATAAACACACCTTCTAATTTGATTTTGTATAATTTTACACAGTAAGAAATTGGAATACAAAGATTTTCGAATGTTTTCAATACTCAAAGAATACAATAAATACAAATGGTTTTACAATAAAAGCTAATATATCCATCAGTCAACGATCGACCGCAACTAAATTAAGCGAATAATCGACAGAAACTGAGCGAATGTAAATACATTTGAACAATACACACCACATCACCGTCTTTCTGAATACAAAATAATAAATTAAACGAACGAACGAGTGAATGAACAAATCCCTATTACAATTTCCAGTTCACCTCATACACGTCACAAACGTCAAACGTCAAATGTCAAAAACCAATAGACCCTCGTGCCGACTGTCAGCTGTCACAGGCGGACGAGTGAATTTGAAATGAGAACGCGAGCGTGTTCAGAAGAGCAGGTCGGTGGCGTGCGTGCGCGCCTCGCTCCAGGAGCGCGCGCTGTCGGCGCCGCAGGGCCGCGCGTCCTCCTCCGCGCCCCCCTCCGCGCCCGCCGCCTCCGCCGCCGCCGCCTCGCCCTCTAGCCGCTCTGATTCTGGAATACATGTTATGTAATAGTTAATTCGACGACACGTTTGGCTCAGTTTCTAGTGTCCCCACTTGCTCTGCCAACGGTCGCGGGTTCGAGTCCCGCTGGCTGCATTCATTTGTGTGATAAGCACGAATGTTTGTACTCTAGTCATAAGTGTTTATAATATGTATGTGTTTAAAGTTATATATGTGTAGTGTATCAACTATCTGGTATACATAACACAGGTCTCGTAGCTTACCATGGAACTATGTAGATGGTGCTGTGTGTTAATGTCCCAACATATTTATTTATTTATTTTATTTTTTAATTATTAACACATTTGACAACGGAGGAACGTCTTACATCTTTAAAATAGTAAATTTCATATTAAAAAAATATATTATAAATTTTTGTTGCGATGTTTTTTATTTTACTTATTTAGTCTTCAAAATGAACCCATACTTCATTGAGTCACATATGTATGTACCTCCGTAATCAGTTCTAGGTAATCTGCTCGGAAATTAGTTCTACTGAGAAGAATCGGCGAAGGATATAAAAGTGGGTCTTTTAAAAATCGATTTCAAATTTTTTTAATGCACCGCCAAAGCTATCGCCTAAACGGATCATTGTAAGAGTAATAAATTTAGCTAACACTTTTAATTTAAAAATGTTAATTCAAATCAACACAGAAAAAACAAACCAATAAGATAGTATGATCTCACCGTGTTGGTTGTGCGAGTCGGGCGCGGGGTCGGGGCGGCGCGTGAGCCCGAGCTGGAACGCGTCCGCGCACGTCTTGCTCGGCGTGTAGCGGCCCAGCGACGCGGACACTGCGCACAGACACACATACATACATACACATACAATACTCTATACCTGCATTATTTTGCTTGTATACTATTATATCACAGTCTATTAACCCATACGGTGGTCTAAAAAAGACGTCTAGACAGTAATGGTATTTGGGTAAAGCGAAACGCACCCAACTATCAAACTTACTATAATATCACAGTTGGCTAACGGCTTTAGGGTTGACAGGCATAACTGTAACTTGCCACAGGCAAGAATGCTGCCATCATTCTTGCCACAGGCAATTGAGACCATTTCTGTTAAAATCGCCTACCGTATGTATTTATATACTGTGATTATATCTAGCTTATCACATTCATAGTCTAAGATACCAATTGAAATACTAATAAATGGGTGGAGATTAGATTTCCATAGAGACTGTATTTGTACGAAAACCAGGTACAATACTTAAGTGAACACTTAATATGATATTTTGATCTCTTAAAGTCGATACTTTTAAGGCTATATCAGTTAAAGTCGCCGATAGGGAATCTGGTCACCGCCAATACTTAAAATAACGAGCATTTCATTAAGTATTAGCAATCATTTACTATTGACATTAGCTTATGATGGTGTGATGACTGAAACAATGAGTTCAACATGATGATACACCAAATGCAATATCTATGTTACTAACTAATACGTACCTAATTAAATATCTACACGACGATATGCAATCGCTAGCACATTGTTGTAATATTGTAATTGCATCGATATATTAAAAAATCATATTTCTTATAAGTTATAACTCCTTTCGTACAAGACTTTTGTCTTATTTTTAATATTTTTAAAATAATAATAAATATGACACCACCGGCTAATATAAACAAGCGTACATACATACACTACTTGTATAACTAAGTATCTTTATAAATACAAAATATACCTTAAAATGGATTGTTACCTCTGTGAATTGCCTTGATAAGTTCAAGACAAACTAAACTTAATTATATTACATTTACCTCATCTTTAAATAGAACTCTCGACCTCTGACGTAGCATAAACACGCCATATACATAACCAAACACAATAAAAATATTACATAACACCATCTGTTTGTTTATTGACATTATATAATATTAATAAGACATAAGTAGCATAACAGACAGATAACCTCAGTGTTCATAAATATTTACGTTCCAGTTCTCATATCTTGAGTAGTGAGTAGTTACAACGAGAACTAGT